>CM042223.1:10780997-11293497 GCA_023566465.1 Cottus gobio | reverse complement strand
TTCATGTTTCCCTTTCTTAAAGAATGTGAAACCTCTACAACTCATCAATCTATGGTGTGAAACACTGGAACCACATTTGATCTGGTAGACAGACCAAGCCAGCTGGTTGTCTGTACGTTGGACCCAAGCCAGTGGTGGCTGTGTGAGCTGAGCTGATGACCACAGTGGTGCCAAGCATGGTGCCAAGCATGGTGCCAAGCATGGTGCCAAGCATGGGAACTCGGAGGACATACAATGCATCAACTTGCAGACACCAACACATGTATGCACGCACACAGAGTACCTCAGTGGCGTACTTTGAGAGGAATGCAGCCATGACTTTGATTTGCACTGGCACATGCATGTGACAATTATTCAGTCTGCCCTTTGCACAGGTTATTTTTAAGTGTGGCCGCCGGGTCAGGGAGAATCAGGGGAGGCTGGGTGTGAAAGCAACGGGGAGGGCAGGGGTACAGGGGCAAAGGTCTAGGGGGTCAGGTGAGGGTCAAAGAAAAGGGGGGCAATACCCAAAAAGCCCTTTTTTAATTTCCTATAAATTGTGACCCCAGTAACTTTGAGATATTTAGACAGGTCCATAATTGTAACCCAATTATCTTCCAGCTTTTGTAGACCTTCTACCTTCCATTCTCCTGTTTTAGTGATATAGGACAGATAAGAAGTGGGTTGTGAAGACAGATAAATATTTAAAATTAAGTAGCATGATTAGCTAAACAAAGTGGGCTGGTAACATCAAAGCTGATAATCTGAATATCCAGCCTGGCTGAGAAAATCTGATTGGGAGAGGTCCAATTAATTTTCTAACAAAGTGCCCTTCAACAAGGCACTGACTAGCAATCTGCAGCAAGGAAGAGGCAGAGGTCAACATTTACTTTGTATTCACAAGGCCACCTTCAGTTTCCATTAGAGGTCGAACCACAGTGGATTGTTAAAGACCTATCTAATAATAGTGCAGAGAAGGAAAAACACGATACCCCAATTGGTGTCTGTGGCAGGGGTTCTCACTACCCCCGCGTCCATGGCTCGATCAGTAATCACTCCGACACGCTGGGCTTCGGGTTCACACACTTTATTGTTCTGCCGACACTCTGCAGACATGTCACCCGCACCAACCACCCCGTGCACCCCACTGTGCGGCTCTTTATAGCCGCACCCCTTCCCCGCGCTCATCAGAACCAGCCGCTCCCACTAATGGGAACGGCTGTTTCCACTGAGCGCGCCTCTCTCTCATGCGTCGCAGGTGCGCTGACCACGCCCCCGCCCACATACCCCCACCGCCCGATTTAGGCCGGGGAGCCACCGGTCTAACCAACTCCCCCCCCCCTCCCTCCCACTGGGAGCGGGAGCGGGAGTCGGCCCCGACCATCTGCCCCCCGACCTATGGACCACCATGGAATTAATTTGCGTTTCCGCCCGATGCCAACGGGTGGTCCGGGCGTTGGCATCCTCCATCCGGGGGGGCCCGGGCGCGGGCCATGGCCCGGCCGGAGGGCGATCGAGCGCCCCGGGAGGCAGGTTCCTCGCGACCTCCGCCGGCCCCCTCCCGGGACAAAACCGGCTCTCACCCTCCGTCCGCCGCGGCAACCTGCAATACAAGAGAGAGAAGTTTAGGGAAACACCAACCTAACCGTGGACCCCCTCCCCGACCACCCTGCCGACCAGCTGGGTCTCCACCCAGGCCCGAGCCTCCCGCTCGGCCCGGAGTCCCCTCCCCAGTCGCCTGATGGTCGCTTGGGCCCGCTGCCGGTCCTTCTCGGCGTGGCGCAGCCGGCTCTTCAGCCGCGCCACTTCCTCCCGCAGCTGCCCCCTCGTGCCCCCTCTCCGCCTCCCCTCTCCTGGCTGAGGCTGGGGCATCCGGGCATCCCCCCCGGTCGGCGCCTCCCTGGCCCTCCCGGGCCCCGGTCCGCTGCGCCAGGTCCTCCCGACCCGGATCACGTGGTCCACCTCCATGAGGTCACAGTCTCGTTGGACGTGTCCCCTCTGGCCGCACGTCCAACAGCTTGGCTCCTCGGCCGGCGCGGCTCGCCAGTAGTCCGGCCAGGTCTCGTCGCGGCGCCTGAGAACCGCCCGTAGTTCCGGCCACTCCCTGGCCTGGTTCCCCGGCGCCCTCTGCCACGGGCCCGGCCGTGCCCTGGCCCGTCGCGCTGCCTCACCGTCGGTCGTCGGCCCCGGCGCCTTCCGTCTTCCCGGGCCCGGTTTCCTCCGGCTCCCCGGGTCTGACTCCGTCCGGGCCCCCACGGCCGCCGGCGCCCGCCTCGACGTGTGCGACGCCGTCTGCGTCGCCGCGCTCCCGGTCCGCCGCGCCGCCGCCTCCGGGACCGTCTGCGTCCCCGCCGTCTCGGTCCTCTGCGTCGTCGCCTCCGGGACCGTCTGCGTCGCCGTGCTCTCGGTCCCCCGCGCCGTCGCCTCCGGGACCGTCTGTGTCGCCGTGCTCTCAGTCCTCGGCGTCGTCGCCTCCGGGACCGTCTGCGTCGCCGTGGTCGGGGTCTTTCGCCTCGCCGCGTCCGGGACTGTCTGCGTCGCGGCCGCCGTCCTCCTCCTCGCCGCGTCTGTCTGCGTGGAGGTCGTGGTCCGCCGCCTCGCCGCGTCCGGGACCGTCTGCGTAGACGCGGTCCTCCGGGCCGCCGGCATGGCCTGCCCCGGGACCGCCCCCACCGGCCGGGCCCGGTCCGCTGCGGTGCCGGCCGTCGGCTCCCGGCGCAGATAATCCTCCGCCCTCGCGACGGCCCCGATCAGCGTTGCCGGCCTCCACTCCCGGACCCAGTCGGCCACCTGGACCGGCAGCCCTCCCAGGAATTGTTCTGTGGCTACCTGGTCCACGATGTCCGCCACGTCCCCTCTTCCTCCCGGCTGCAGCCACTGCTCCGTCTTCCGCCGCAGCCGCCGAGCGAAGGCCAGCAGCAGCTCTCCTGGCTCCCGCTGGGCTGTGCGGAGCTGCTGCCGGTGCTGTTCCGGGGTCAGTGGTGGCGGCACGGTCTCCCCCCCGGACTGGACCGGCGGCGCCAGTTCCGCATGCGCCACGGTCCTGGCGCCGAGTCGTCTCTCGACCTCCGTCTCCTCCTCCGGTCCCTCGGGGGGCCCCGCCAGCCTCACGTACAGGTCCCTCAGGGCCACGTCCTCCGCCGGTGCCGTCCCAGGTGTCGCCGCGGCCCCCGCGCCGCGCCGCTTCCGGGCTTTGGTCCGCCCCCCCGCCTGGACCTCCTCCTGCCCGAGCGCCATCACGGCGCCCACCATCGGGCTCCTCCTTGGTCCCCTCGGTGAGGGCTTCTCCGCCCGCTGCTCGAGCCATGCCATCCACTCGTCCGGGGTCCTCACGGGCCCCATGTTGGGCGCCACTGTGGCAGGGGTTCTCACTACCCCCGCGTCCATGGCTCGATCAGTAATCACTCCGACACGCTGGGCTTCGGGTTCACACACTTTATTGTTCTGCCGACACTCTGCAGACATGTCACCCGCACCAACCACCCCGTGCACCCCACTGTGCGGCTCTTTATAGCCGCACCCCTTCCCCGCGCTCATCAGAACCAGCCGCTCCCACTAATGGGAACGGCTGTTTCCACTGAGCGCGCCTCTCTCTCATGCGTCGCAGGTGCGCTGACCACGCCCCCGCCCACAGTGTCTTTACGGGGGAGGGCCCCGTAAAAACAACCAATTCATTGATACATTTTTAACTATTAGAGATTGTAAAAACTGGAAGTCAAAGTACTAATATCTAAATAAATCAGACTCCTAGCTTATATAAATCTTGAAATTCACGATAGAAGACTGTGTAATAAAAAAAGAAATGTAAAAGAGAGAAGTGAATGTGAATCGTCTCTCACGGCCACATCAGCCGAAGTGTGTTACTTCTGTTGGTTACTTTTACATTGACTCTACACATTTAATCGTTAGTAAGAGAACATCCTGAAGTTGGTTTTGGTAGATAACTATGGGGTCAGATCGGTCTCATAATTCACAAATGCACACAGAACAATTCACAAATGCACACAGAACAATTCACAAATATATTTGATTTACAAATGCACACAGAAGGATTTACAAATACATTTGACATATAAATTTGGCTCACAAATGCACACAGGACGAATTACAAATACATTCCAATGCACAAATGTGGATTTGCATGTATTTATTTGTGGATCACACTGCATTCGTGTGTGAATCGCTACACATTCGTGTGTGAATCGCTACACATTCGTGTGTGGGTTTTTTGAGACTCCCCTGACGTCGCCAGATCCACAAATGCGTTTTTTCAACATGGACCTATCTGTAGCCAATCAGATGTCGCCCTCATTTTCAACCAATCACATCACTGCCTTTCCGCCGTTGCGGAAGCAGCTCTGGAAGAGTTTGTTATTCAGACGCAGTTGTGCAACTACGGATACTATTATGAACCCAAACACGGGGGCGTTTGATGGTCCGACGTTTGAAGGACTTCCACAACGAGTATAAAGCAAAACTAGTGGTTAGTTCAATATATATTTAAACTATATGTGGTTAAATTGTGGCATCCCTGAGTTGCTACCCGCCTCCGACCTCAGCAAGGGGCTCGTCTAACGATTGGGCCCAGCGAGAAGCGGTGACAGAGGGAACCAGATATCCTTATACCACTTCTCACCAAACGTCAAGCCTCTCTTATCTGGGATAAGAGTCTGACCCAAAAAAAATAAAGAGTTGGCTGACTTTGTGTATTAGGCTGAGACTAGAGTTCTCACACCCAAGATAAATGAATGAATACACCCGCAGCAAGACTCGGGTCAATCTGCTACGAGTGCAAGTTCTGCCCTTTGTCCAAGCAGTCACTTGGTAGTCGTGTCACAAGCCAGCCCATGAGCTCAATTAACCCCAAAACCCGCTGGCAGGATAGAAAAACATGTTTTCTTTCAACAATCGGCAAAAACGACACCGTTTTTCATTGAAGCTGTAAAATCGTAATCGATGGATTTTCATTTTTCTGAGGTCCCTGAACACATCATGTGCAGGGAAGTGTTCGTCACATGTGACAAACGATTCTGTCAGAAAACTCAACCGAAACTAAGCTTACAATTGTAATATTTCAACAAAAACATTTTATTCAATGTGTCTTTTACAATTTCACCCCAAATAAACCATTTACTCGAAACAGATCCTGTAAAAAAAACAATAAATGCTGCGTTCCTCAGCACAACTAGAAAGTGTGGAGTTGGAAAAGTTTATTTTAACTTACAGATGTAGATAAAGAATGTATATGTTTAAATTACAATACTTATGAAGGATAATACTAATAATTAATATGGAATATTAATTAATTAAGATTATGAAGATGTGTATTGTAACATAGTAGAAAGAAACTGTGGGTTTTATGTTACTGTGAAATGGTATAGGTGTGAATGGAATAAATTAAAGATGGAGGGCATAGACAAATGGAGGTTGCACGTGGTGGGGGGTTGGAACAAGCATGTTGTAAGGAGGGACTATTTTCTTGAAGCACAGGAGGGCGGAAACGCCGGAAGTAAGAAAGCTAGCAGGAGGTAGGACTGTTTACCTGAGTAGGACTCCGCCCCTGTTAAGGGGTTATCCATTAGCATGCTATGTTATTGCATGCTGGGAAACTAACCAATGGAGTGGCCTTAAGCTCAGCGAATGAGAGTATTTAGCCAAAATTAATTTGTAAACCAACAGATTCCAGACAAGATTCAAAACTTCAACTGGACTACAGGCTGCTGGACACAGCGCATTGAGGAGAGGCTGCGAGTAGAGATTGTAAAAATAGAAGAGCTTGATCAATAAAGCACTTGGAGCCTTCTGCTTTTTAAAACATTAGAAATACCTGTGACAACTTGGAAAACTGTTGGATATATAGATTCCATAGTTTGCTAATTTTTGTCAAAGACAAAATTCAACGTTCTCTCTACTTCTATGGTTCCATGCAGACTTTTATATTGCAGTGAAAATCAAGGCAACAGAGAGAAAAACACCCCGAAACTGCTTCAGAGGGTTAAAACAAATGTAAAAACAGCTTGAATCGTTTATGGAGTACAGTTATAGTATAACCACAAGGAAGATGTGTAGTTCTGTAACACAAGAACAACCTGGATTATGTAAATACCCAGAGAATGACTGTGGCTCACTGGTTAGCAGGTCTGACTTTCAATCAGAGGATCGGTGGTTCAAACCCCGGCTCAGCCAGTCCAGGTTGTTGTGTCCTTGAGCAAGACACTTAACCCTAATTGCACACCGTTGCTGTGTCTACGGTCTACTGTATATCATGTAAGTCGCTTTGGATAAAAGCGTCAGCTAAATGTAATGTAATGCTTTGTCATAGCTATGCACCGGTTCTATGTTCTTTTTTTTCTCTTACAGGCAAAAAAAGTTTTTACTGCAGTAAAAATTAATTATATGCAAATGATAAAAAAATAACAGCACTGCTGAATCATCACTGACTGACTTTGGTAATCTTTGGTAGCCCCTTCAAGCAGATTATAATTCATGTATAAAAGCTTTTTTTTTTCATAAACTGTGAGCCTGTATGGTACCACCTGAATGCACATTTTGGTGTTCCTGAATAACCCATAATATCCTGAAAATAACGTTGTACAGCATGTCTCACTACGATATGAGGCTGAGCAAAAGCAATCAAAGACTCAAAAGTGTTCGAGGGAAGGTTTATTAAGTTATCTGCATAGTTTTGACTTTTAATTAAAATATTACCTCCATGCTTCCCACACACATACACCTCTCATTCCTGAGGACATCTTCAACTTCCTTTTTTGCAAAACTCAAGGACTAGTGTACGGTTTATTGTTAATATCATTATGAAATTGCACAACTGATGCTATGGAGGCTCTGGCCGTGTCCGTCTGATACTGTGACAGTTGAACTGCATCACTGTGCCCGACTAGACGATGCTATTTAAGATTTGGGTCAATGGATCAACACTTCCCACAACATGTCCATTCTCCCACTTTCTTGTTTACCGCCTGCCCTCTTTCTGTCGCTGCATCAATCCCACACTGACAGACACTTGTACAGAAGCTTTGAGCAGCTAGATGGGCTTATCCTTGTCTGAGTGCTTATCACATGCACAACTCGTTGAAGTAGATAGAAAGGAGGATGGATCTTGACAAATGGTAATAGTTTGCTTTGCATTTAAGGATCATCCGTCCATTAGCTTTACTCGCGTATAAGATGGTGATCTACATTTTTACTTTTGTCGTCCAGATTGTTTTACATGCGTAACGGATACACGGGAAGAGTCTCAGATCCAACACAAAGATGGATGAAGCCACTCTCCAACCGACAGGAACACAATAAATAAACATAAATCTTACTCTAGCTCCCTTAGTGTTGATCTCAGTAAATTACACTTTGCTTGGCAGATCAAGAGAGACCACTGGGTAAGCTAGCTTTCGGTGAACTGAGTTCTACAATAACCAATGAAGAAGTTATTTGGCATTAATAGCACTCCATATACTTATGGTCTGCCTGACAACCAGTTTGGACCGATTTGCCCTTTAGAATAATTATCAAAGACAATAACCTGAATGCATGACTAGTCCATTTGAACCGGCTCCAGGCTAACATTAAGAAACAATATGTAGGACTATGAACATTTTGAATATGATCCATACAGAACATTACAATGTCCCATCCTATTCATGTCACTGCACCTGAAATCAACATGTTAAACTATGCCACATCAAGTAACCTGTTGATCAAATTATATGGAAATATGGAAAAGAGAGCAGTACTGCTATTAACAACAACTTCCATATTTGTATTCATGTTGTTATTCCTCTCCACAGCAAATCAAAGACCAGGTGAATCAGAAATGAACATTTAGTAAGTGCTATCCAGGCTGCAAGGTCATTACTATCTCAATATGTACGACAGTGACGTGTGAGACAACCATAAAAGGACATTTTGGTATGTCAGTGTGCATCTAGTGGTTTAAAGATGAGTTGGTTGAGACATTGAATATGACAAAGTTCTGCTATCTGTGCTTTCCACCTGTGTAAACTAAAGTGTGACCGCAGGGCTGTTGGTGTGGCTTAACTGAAGCGATTCAGTGCTGATGTGATAGATTGGAAATGTAGAGAAACTGTAAGACACCCTCCATCTGCTGACCCACATTATTTCTTTTTAATTCTGTGCCCAGTAAATGGTCACTACATTGTGTGCACAATCCTAAGCCTTATTAATGGAGTGCAGAACAGATAAGGGAATTATGTGACTAGTCAGTCAGTAGACAGAAACACTAACTATAAAGCATTTATAACCATTATCTGACATTATCATAGTACATCAAATAGTCTGAATGTGTGGCTTTTAAGGCAGACAATAGTGAGACAATAGTATCCTGGGTGTGGGCTGCTGGGTACAGGTTGAGTCATTCTGCCTGGTTAATGTGTAATTTTCAGTTAAATCACACACGTCTCTATGCTGAGGACACATGCCAAAATAAACAGCTTGGGCAAGGCTGAATCTAAACGCTTCCTGACTGATATGAGCAGGCAAGTGGTGCATTTTCATGGCTACCACTGTACCGTCTCCTACCAGCTTAGGGCTGGACGGAGTAGCAAAGCAAACACAGCTTCAGGATACCAAAGGCATAGACCGCAACTGTGTCACTTTTATCGGTGTGATTCCACCACACCAAAAGGAACTTTCTTGAACGGTAAGAGGGGTGAATTTGTCTGAGTAAGTGTAATACAAAAGCCTGGTTTCAGTCTTCTCTCCAATGGACAGATGTGCTGGAGCGCTGACTGTCTCCAGGACTAGATATACAACTCAACAAAGCAAAGACATGTGTACTCCTTCCAGGAGAGACCAGAAAACACAGTGTGCTCAGGCTGGGAGGCTAAAAAAAAAAAAAAATAGTAACTAGTCATTACACTTCCTCTGCCACTGTATGAAAGATCAACATGTACTCCAGGCAAACTGCCTGTTTAAGGGCTTTGAGTATCTGAAGTACCATTATGTAGCCAACTGTCCTGGTGCAACCCCAAACATTTACTCCCTTCTAAACCAAATGAATCGGACACACCCTGTAAGCTGCAGATCTCAGTTCTGTCAAACAGTTTCTCTCAATGCTGCACTGAGCTCCAACTGTGCAACACGGACACAAAACTGCTCACATGGAAATGCACAAGTCACCGAAACTGTGCTAATGGAAGTTTCTGAGCAATAACTGACATTATGATCAAGCTGGCGAGACCAGGTATAATGTAATACAAACTGGCATAAACAGAAAGTACACCTACTTCTCACACCTTAAGAGACGTGCACTATTTTTCTCTATTCTGCATAGACAGCGAGTTATCCCTCCTGGAAACACTGTGTAGAAATGTATCTGCATTGGTATCACATTTTGAAAGTTGATGACCCCTGAGAGAAAACCGGTTCAGAGAATGAAACCGTAACATTGGTTGTAACATGTGAATAGCACATGCAAACCATGTGATTAATTGAAGCTAAAAGAGATAGCCAATTCAACTAAGTGTATGCATTATTAAGTCATTAAAGAGTGGCCTTGCAGGGGAGCGCTCAGCTTACCTTTCACCTGAGCCGCAGGAGACACCGCATCCAGAAGCCTTTGTTGGAGCAGCCTGTCTCACCTTCAGAGACACAAAAGTAAGAGTAAGGTTTCACTTTAACTCGCACAGCACAAACAGACAAAACTACCTCACTCCCAGTGTGTGTGCGTCCCGTGCTCCTCCTGATCACACCACTGTGTAAAGGAGGGTGGAGCCCCACCTCACCCAGCCTCACTCCCAAGGGAGCCGCTAACGTCTCTCTGGGCCAAATGTTGTTTTCCACCTGAACACACACCACTCTCAGTCGGTTACAGGGCCAGTAAGTCTCCAGCTTACGTAGATAGGACGCTTAAGAGCGGCTCTAACGGACTATCTTTCATCCAATTCAACAATATAAGGTCATTCAAAGTAAGAGTAAAACTGATAGCACTCTATATCCTTTTCCATGGAAAGAAACCGGATTCTGTCCAGTGTGTGTTTACTGAGTCAACAGAAACACTGCGGCAGTTACAGCTCAAACAGAGACACTTGCACATTCATGGAGGACTACTTCATGTGAGTCCAGGTAGACCCACAGTATAATGTACATTTTTAATCCACTTCTCATTTTTTTGTCAAAATGTGGACTCACATTCTAATTGGTTGCACTTGACTTACAGTATATTGTTCATACCCATTATGGTCTTACTTTTGTTTTCCCTTGATATGCCTCTTAATTCTAGCCATGCAAAGAACAATGCATTCTCAAACAGCTGGGATAAGCCACACATCCTAAAACCAAAGCAACACACACATTAATTCACACAGAAGCAAGCACACACACACAAACAAACAAAAATACACATCATTTCTAACAGATGCAAAGTCACATCCACAAATGCAATATTGTAATCATTCAACCAATTCAATATGGCGCCAGCTGTGCTGCAGGGAAACACACACAAGGCATTATGTTGTCATATTGTAGGACTACTCAATATGTACCTCTATAGTACAGACATAAACATTTGCACATTAGAAGTCTGTGTCTATGAAACTTAAACTAAATTGTAACCTGGATACTATAACATATAATTATAGTATACATAATATTTTTGAAGTTACCATTTCACTGGTATGACAACTTATATTACAATTTCAACAATTCCCTGGCTTTACCAATGTGTTCAGCAAATGTTTAAAACCTGCAGAAACTCAAACTCAAATTTAAGCAGTTAAAAACTGGAATTACTGCTTTGCAGTTGCATGCCTCCAGTCATGTTGCAGTGTGCATCCATGTCCACAATTACACTTCAGTGTTTAATCCCGCTAGACATTTGTGTGAACTTGCCACATTTAGCATAAGAATTCTTGAATTTTGGCCAAATGTCATGTCACAGTGACCTGGACTGTTGACCTAAAACAGTCCAGGTGGACAATTGAAGAAATGTCCTCCAGCTGTTCCTGAGATATCACATTTAAAATGCATAAAAAGACCTAGTCATGGATCTCTGCCAATAAAACCCCAATTAATGCTCCAACGGTAAACCAAAAAGTATAATGTGATGGGCAGCAGAGAGGGAATATGTGCCTTTAAATAGTATCACTGAGGAAAGGAGGAAGCACTTGAGTATGTCTAACCTAAATAAGAAGTGAACTGAGAGAGAATCCCTGAGCTGACAGTGCTTGAGGGGCAAGGGGGAAGGGGAAGGGGGAAGAAGGGGGGAGGCAGTGCAGAGGAGATGTAAGTCAAACACAGACAGCAAGTAGAGGAAGTGACGATCCAAGATCGGCTAAAAGGGTCATGCCACCCTCAAAATAACAAAAAAGACCACTCATTTATATTTATGCGTTCATTTTGTCCCACACAAAAGAAGGATTTGTAAGAAGTGCACAGCATATGGCACAAGAACGATAAACGTGTACAAAGAGTAAAAAGTGTCTGAAGACACTGTGACCCAGAATGTGGCATGGTTTGGATGCCAGGACTCCAAAACTACACCACTTTCTAATACACACTCCTAGCTGTCCTACATTTTCTCATTCAGATCAGACCAGAGGTTTAAGTCTTTTCTTGGGACCAATTCACAGTGCAATAAAACAAACTGCATACCATGTAGAAGTGCAAGTTTATTTTGGGTGAGGGTGCATTCACCGCATGATCTGTATTCCCTCCACTATGCTGTCAAACACACCAAATGTTCACAGAAAAAACATGGATTTTCCTTTATATATCTCTCTGAAATGGATTTTTGCTCTGCCCTCTGACAGCTGATATACAATACTATCACTTATTGAAGAGGCTTGTGCTTTTGCCAAAGTCTTTTACTTTCAAATTGTACTCATAGCTTCATGTAACTGGGCCATAGAAAATACAGCGAGGGAACAATTACCAACGTCAGCTACAACTGAATACTGTGGTTATAGATGGTTTTAACACTGCCACATTGTATAACCAGCACTGTTCTTGCCGCTTTGCAAGCCTGCAACTAAGTAACATTTATATCAGAACGCTGAGAGCTGGCCAACTTTCCCAGCAGAGAGCCAACACTGACTCATAGGATGGGACCGGGCCAGATCCTGCCCACTGATTTATAGTTGTGTCTCTGGCTCGATTAAGGGAAACAATAGGGAAGGGTGTGAATATTACCATGATGCAAGAAGTGCTCCAACTGGGAATATAGTAGTATAGGCTGACACTGAGGCAAACTGATAAGTGACAACAACTTGGGATTGTATTGATCTATTCAAAATAACCCCCAAAAGTAAGGCTATACAGTCCTTGCACTTTCACGTCTGTCCATCTACAGTGTTTGAATAGTGGTATGCAGAATGTTTAAATCCTCTGGCCCTCCTTTTTTTTAAATTAAATTTCGACCAATTTGTTGCCGGATGAAAACGTTTTACACTTGAATTGTGTTTATTATTTTGTATCAATCTTTTGTAAAATGTATTATTTTAACAATGAATATATGTATATATATTTGTTACATGTTATTTTAATAAAGTTAGGAAAGCAATGTTTAAGTCAAGCCTGTTTCCTTACACATAAAAGAATGATCCCAGTCACTTCCACACAGCAAGGCATACAGCTTTTTACAGCTTTTCTAAAGAAACGGATCGGCATTGTCCGATACTTAAAGCCCAGTTATCAGAATCAGGAGGGAAAAAGTTGGATTGTTTTCCTAGTGGATCCAGGGAACACAGACCATAAACTTAATCATTCCCTCCTGCATGAACGCAGAAAAATCCCAAACCAAAGTGAACACTCACTGCTCAACGTGAGAGCAGATTAGGCTTTAAAAAGGAAAGACATTAGGTCTAAGGGCACTTAATAAGTGCACTCAAATGTCTGGCATACTAATTATTGTGCTCCACGCACCCTCTTGCCCTGGAGCTCGTTGCCTTTGTCTTTAGGTTTAACTCCTATGTCCCAATGCTTAGAAACAACAGAATAGAC
Source organism: Cottus gobio (assembly GCA_023566465.1). Classification (NCBI taxonomy): domain Eukaryota; kingdom Metazoa; phylum Chordata; class Actinopteri; order Perciformes; family Cottidae; genus Cottus; species Cottus gobio. The sequence continues at coordinate 11,280,546 of CM042223.1, read as the reverse complement.
TAGGGCTGCAACAACGAATCGATAAAATCGATAAAATTCGATTATTAGAAGCGTTGGCAACGAATTTCATTATCGATTCGTTGTGTCGCGCGATTATTACGCCACTCAATAAGTCACGGAGATGTTTGAGTATGAAAAATAAAGTTGAGTTGAGCGCGGAGCAGAGCGGAGGTCGAGGAGAGACCAGCTGAGACCGTAACGTTGACTGAAACACATCGCGGAGGAAGGCCGTTCAACAGGCAGCTAGTAGAGGCACTTCCGGTTGAGGCTCCGGTGCTGCGGCTAGTCGGCAGGTTGTGTTCCGTTTTGAAGTGAAGACGTAACGTCCCTCCAGCAGCTTTCTGCTGTTTACTCGTTATTAGCTTGACAAGTTAGCGTTAGCTCGTAAGAACAATGTGTCTGAACAAAGGGAGTGAGAGAGAGAGAGAGAGAGAGAGAGAGTGTGTGTGTGTGCACGCTTCTGAGTGTTTGAGTGAGTGAGTGAGTGAGTGTGTGTGTGTGCGTGTGCGCGTCTGTGAGTGTGTGTTTGTATGTGTGTGCGTCTGTGAGTGGCGTGCGTCTGTGCGTGTTTGAGTGTGCGTGTGTGTGCGCGCGTCTGTGGGTTTGTATGTGTGTGCGTCTGTGAGAGTTTGAGTGTGTGTATCTGAGTGTAGTGTAGAGAACCAGTTCTGACGTTCAAACAAATCCTGTTAAGTTTTCGGTTGGAAAGTAATGCTTTTGTTTTTTATCCGATTCATCGAAAAAATAATCGACAGATTAATCGATTATTAAAATAATCGTTAGTTGCAGCCCTAGAATAGACTCAATTATGAAAGGTAAAGTCGGTGGAGCAAATTGTACTGAAGTAAGAAACAAGTTGTAATGCAATGTAAACAAACCGTCTTTTTAGTGCCTCTTTCATTTAACTGGATGAGTTCTCCCTGCAGCTAAAGATACACTCGCTTCTCGTCCATGTAAACGTGTCAGTATTGAGTCCCACTGGTAAAACGGCTCGCTTTATTAGTGATAAAGCACTGCTCTACACTACTTAAAGTATTGTCTGAGCCTTAAAGCACAACTATTCAATTGATTTTGCTGTAAACATACGCAATAAGTGACATTAGTGTTGTACTTGATGTAGAGCCTAACATTCTGTATAATAATTATCAAGATATTAACCTTGAATAGCCGTTCATCTTCATAAGTGAACAGCAGCCAAGTTTTTAAATTTGGCTGTGATCGCCAGGTGGTTCATTGAATGCTTCTGACCTGAAGCAGAATTGAAAAGCAGCCTGGTGAGAGTTATAGTCTCCAAGGAGACATATGATGTGGTTTTACTGAACTTAAGTACGAAATACATTTTATTTTCAGTTCTCTCCATTCAATTTACTTATCTCTCTCCTGGGAGTTGGCTAATAACATTTTAACATAAATATCATTAAATTATGCTCCCAGAACCTGATAAAGACACCTTTCCACCAAAGCCTGGTAGTGTCTGACCTGTGTTCAAAAGCTGTGGATCCAATCAGAACGACCAATAATCCGCTCCCTGATGTAAATCTGGATGGCATAGATAAGGTGTCTTTTTTCAACGACACTTCCTAATTATTGTATGGTTACACTGATGGCTCACCAAAAGGAACTTAAATGTCAAAAACAGCAACAGACTGGAGGCCTGCTGCATAAACAACAACATGAGAATCTGGCATTAAAGGTTTTAGTTAGTTGAAGGGATCGATATAAATTTCCTCTCCGTGTGTACTGGGATCAGATCAGGACCTGTTTATCCGAGCACAGAAGAGGCAGGTTTGAGCTGCACAAAGAGTCACAAACACTGGAGGACGGGCGCACAGAGAAATAAATGCTGCAGGACCATTTGAGGAATGTATCTGATCACCCTTCATATGGAGGGGGTGAGTGTTGAAGTTTAACACTGAAGTCAGAGGATGGTTCCATGTCATGGACATCGTCCATGTTCAGAAACCTGAGGTCTTTCTTAAAAGGTTGAGTTGATTCTTGCTTTCTTGGCAAAAGCAGCTACGACTAAGTGTCACAAGTATCCTTTACCCAGTGTCACTTTCTCCCCTCACCTCACTACTCCATTAGGAAAGCCGAACCTACACAAGGTAAACAGCCTCATGAATACAATGCTGACACTTGGGTATTCATTTTCTAAGGGAAAGTTGTGACGTTACATGGATATGTTCAGATTTGTCTGGAGCCACTGGACTGCCCTGAGAGAAAAACATCGACAGGCAGATGCAAAACCTTAGAGCCAATCTGACAAAGTCTGCACAGAGCACCATAATGACCATCCAAAGAGGGCTTTAACAGGCTGACATTTAAGCCCATGACGTAATCAGGCCTCTCAGCATCCACTCTTTCATAATAAAACACTCAATATAATAAAAGTAACTCAAAAACCAACAACATCCCAGCTGTCAACTCAACACAGACACTGCAGCTTATCCCTTGAAACTGCAGATTATCAGCACTTGACACAGGGTGTTCCCCGTGCCAATCATTTTCAAGGACTGGACGAGGTGCCTGTGCAAGGCCTGCCACTAAGGCGAATAAAACAAATGTAGACTGTGACAAGACCATGTGCCTTTGCCTACTTGTACAGTAGGTAATTAGCAAAACTAAACAAACAATACAAGCCCTCAGTCTGAATACTCTCATATCATCTATTAACACAACATTCTATCTACTCTATGTTCACAAAACATGCAAACATGTACCATACGCAAACGTAAGCACTAAAAGGTGCAAGATCCAAGACTGAAAGCATTGCACTTGCCTCCCAACAAGTCGATGGCAAGCGGGCGTCTACCGGCGCCAACAGGGTGGTGAGCCGCAGGGTCGGCACTGTTCAAGTTAAACACAGCTCCTTTAAATGAAACCTGATGGTGCACCTGTGTGGAGTTCTGCATCTTAATACAGTGTGCAAATCTTTTGGGGCCAGAGGAAAGCTGGCAGCATTTACACAAGCAGTAGCTCCATACGTTAAGCAAGAGATGAGTGAGAGGTGGATATTGATTGCAGAGGCGCTAGCTACCGCGAGAACACGCCAACCGCCACTGCCTGTGTAAAAAAGAAGAACAGTGGATCTATGGTGTTAAACCTTGGCTATAAATACACTCACTAGCAGCCTAGGAACACATATCGAGGGGTCAGGAGGTTAGTCACAAACCCTAAAATTGTGTGCGCCTGTGTGTGTGTTGGATATGTTCAGCAAGAGGAATAGAGAATAAAAAAAAGAGAATAGACTCAAAACATCGATTGTAAAATTGAAGAGGCAAAGATTATTAGTATCCTAACTGTGCAAATACCAACACCAGCACTCTGCATGGAAATCTCAAAATGGAAAAATCCAGTTTCCATAGATAAAATATTTGCATAAGAGTCATAGATATGGTTTCAGATGTCTTAAACAGTAACTGTTTATATTTGTTACACTCTTGTAATAAGAACAAGAACAAGGAGAGTTGCTTCCCCAGATTAATCTGGTACTAACACAAACGACTACTGTCCACAGACATTACAGGGTGTTACAATGCTGGTGTCATAAAAAACCCTAATATTATAGCAATAACAATTTGTGATTTGTATCTACAGACAGGTGCCACAAAGCTGTAATGTCACTTTTACAGTGTGATATCCACAAATAATGCCTCTATTTTGTCTACACTATGTAGTGTATACTACTTGATACTGTAGTATACTGTTGTTTAATGTAATGCACTTATATCCAAACCTAGGAAATGTCAGCACTGTTGTATTGTGTTCACACAAATGAGGTTTCTCTGGGAAAACAGTGACATTCTGTGAGAAAGGAACCTGCTTTTAGACATGAAGGCCAACTTACAGCTGTTAAGTAACTTTGGACAAAACCACTCTGCAAGACCATAGGAGGAGAATGGAATCTTGGCACAATAGAGGATGCTAAAAGTGCCTTTGCTCTCTGGAGGCAGAGAGACAGATTCAATATGGAGCAGTATTAACCTAGATTCCCTCTGTAGGCGTCGGGGAAAGCATTTATATCTCAGGGGAAGTGGAGCTGCATGAAGCCATGTATCAAAGCCTGGAGTAGAACACATATATTGTTAGCAGGAGTTGGAATCAAACTACTAGTTTATAGGCCCCAGTATCTCCTGGAAAATGACTAGATGAACTTTTACACTTGTCACATACTAACAGTCAATTGTTTGTTTTTTAAGACTGCTTTTTAATAGTGAGAGGGGACACGTTTTGACAATATTGCCTGCTTAGAAACCGCTTTGGTACATTATTTCCTCCTCGTAGTGATATTTTGTGTTTGTACATTTTACAAAAAGCTTTCCTTATAAATGCTATTTTAAAGGAAATATTATCAGTGGCCACAACACTACATCTAAAAAGGGGAGGTGCAGAGCACAAGGTTGAATATTGTAGAAGCAATGATTAATTCACAACAACAACTCAGAAGAGTCAGCGTAATGTCAACAACCTCTGTGAATACATTTTGTCAGTAAAACAAACATTTGAATCATTAAAAAGGGACAAATAAACTTAATTACAGCTCTGACACAAAATCAGAGCTAAAAAGAATGCAGTGATTCTCCAACCTGTTGAATAAACGGATAATAATCAATTTGGTAGGGCGTTTTGGTGGTGTAACGTGAAATATTAAAACATTACCTTCCAGACTGATTCGGACAGTTAGGATCCCGTTTCACATGTCTGCATTTCCTATCTCTCTATAATGGCATTGGATCAAATGAAATAAAAAAAATATAAAGATAAAAAAGAATTATACAATTGTTCCAATAACAATAGTAATTTAAACCAATGACCAGTCCTGGCACTGCGAAACTGTGATTCCAAAGACAGATTTGGCTATAAATTCTGCAGTCGTTATAGGTTTTTATGTATGCATTCTTAGAGTGGATATTAGAGTGGAAATAATGGGGGGAGAGAGAAGAGATGACTTGTGACACAAAGGCCCCCAGCTGGACACAAACCAGTGACAGTTAGCATCTTAAAGCCCAAGCCAGTGGGTGGCTTCTCCTATAGAGTCTGATCAACAGTATGTATTTAAGCAAAGTGTATTTTATAGTATTTCTCTCAGCGCAACATGGAAGTTGCTGTGTTTTCCTGCTAGAAAAAGCACAAACCACCGACAGTTACAGCTCTTCACATTCTCACCGCCCATTTCTCTTCCCTTCCTTACATGCTACTGTCTCCCAATTTGTCATTCATGGCAGACCAAAGCCACCGCTCTAGTTGATAGGCTTATAGGGACGAACACCATTAAATATCTCCGCCTGATTAGCACAAGGTAGACTGTCACATGGTATGACCAGACTTTGGGTGTTGCCCCCCCAATCACTATAACATCTAGCCTGTTGGAAAAGCTCAGGGAAAAAATGCAATAAACATTGATTTGCTTGGTTATGGAGGATTAAGGCTCAATCTAATGAAGAGCATTAGACATGGAGTATTTAAAGCAACACAGACTTGATCAAAACTAGGTATGTAAATAGAAGCAGACTGTTGGTATTGATCTCATGCCCTATTTCTATTCCAGCAACCTTCAAATGACTGATATGTTTCCATCCCTGCTATTGACACCACTATGCAGTCTAGCATATTACGGTCATTCAATATGAGATCAATGTTTGTCCAGTGCGAATCTGACAGAGAACCCTAATACTGCATATCAGGCCTTCATCGTTGTAAATGACCAACTCTGAAAAATGGAGTCAATTGAAAGTACAGACAAATCCCAGCAACACTGAGACAACAAGCTTGACAGAGCTTTGCAAACCAGAGAAAGTGGGGGGCAAGAGGCATACTTGTAGACTGTTGTTTCTCAGTCAGCTCCAATTTCCCAAACATCACCCAACATTTCACTTCCAGCACGCCGGTAATCATTTCCTCTTGTGCTTTGATAGACTTCTTGTGAGTATTTCTTTTATTTGGAGTAACACATTAACCTTCAAAACTATTAACTAAAGTGCACAGAGATGACAGAGATGGATGAGGCAAAGTGGCATTGTTAAATCTCCACATTTATCCATTATCTCGTCAAGACATCTAAAAATACAAGTATAGTGCGACCAATACTGGACAAATGGCTGACACTAATGGTAATATTTGTGAGTTTAAAAAAATCTGACAATGATAAATAAGTTCATCGTTTTTTTTTTTTACCCCATAAAATGAACACACTTTTTTGATAAGAATCCCTTTATGTTCTTTTTGTGCCGAGCAGAACATTTTGAATTCCTCAATACTGTCTGGTAGGCAAGCGATAAATATTTTCTGGTATTTTTGTACCGTAATTTATTGTTAATTATATCATGACACATACACTGGTACCAATATATATGTAATAAAACAATAGTGGCCAATGTATCAGTCTAGTCCTAATTACATAACTTAATTTAACGTAAGGCTGCTTTTGCTTAGTGTTGTATAATCTACCCCAATAATGCAAAATGTATATTAACTAATGCTCTCAATATTTATTGAGAAAGGTCTTAAAAGGGTGCTGGCGGTCATAATGTGCTAGTAAAGAACATGTCAAAGGTTACAGATTTGGCATTACACCGGGAACTGGAGTTTCACCGTGATGAAGATCCCTTGGATCTATTGTACCGGTATTTGACATTTAAATGTCTGCCAGCCTCGCAACGCTTTTCTTAGCATCCTCCTCTGCCCACTGCATTACGTCGGCACGGACGTGCGGGCTGCACGTCGCGCCCCTGCATGCCATTTCGACGATGTAACGGGGCCGAGTATCACGATGCCTTGAAGTAACGGGCGCGTTAAATACTACGACCATGCCCTCCGCCACAGACACACGCTGCTGCACGGGGACAACAATCAACGTGATGCATTGTTGTTTTCAAACCGGTCCAGTCCACCGTGGACACTCCAAGCAGGCGACAGCGGGACGGTGAACACCGACCACCGGGTCGGCATCTCCGTGCCCCCCGACCCCCGAGACAGCGGCTACGTTTCACGGTTGCCATGCAAACAAGTGACAGCCAGGATGCAGCAACCGCACGGGGCGGCGGGTCGGTCCGCCAGCGTGCTGCGGTCAGGGTCTACTTCACGTGAGGGACTACTTCATGCAGCTAGCTCGCGAGACGCGCCCCACAGACGGAGATAACGTTACTATCGCCACTGAGCGAATTCATCCAAATATTGCGTCGGCATGAGACGCGACAATATCCTCCCACATCAACCAGCTCGTGCTATGTGAGCCCCGCTAGCTAACGTAAGTTAGCACACACAACGTACGGTAGTTGTAGGAATACAAGCCCCGTCGTCTAAAAATAGCAAGTTCAGTGTTTCCCTCTCGACGCGTCGGCGTTGTGGAGCAAGAGAGCCTCTAAATGTAACGTCACACTCACTGTGTCGACCAGAGAGCCGCCGATACGGTTGTTTCCGAGCTTCCTTCCCAATCCAGCGTCATAGCACGGGACTGTGTGGGGTAGCTGGACTGAGGGGACCAGCAGGCGGGATGTGGTGGACGGTGGCAGTCGGCTGGAGGAGAAGTTTCAACATGGAGAGCGTGGAGCCGACTGGATCCTGCTGCTGCGGTTCATCTGGCTGCTGCTGCCCGCCTGCTGCTCCGGGAGGGGCGCTGTTGCGACACCTGTGGCGGCGGCAGCGCACTGCACCCTGCTGGAGATGAGGTCATTCTGTGACCCACGCGTGAAGTATTTCAGCTCAATTGTTCACAAGTCAACACATTAACCCCTCAAACTGTACAGATGCATCTGAAAGGCAGTGTATTTCACAGTGGTGCAAAGTATAAAGATGTATATCTACTTTAAATGTAGCACGACACAATGTGAAAATGTACTCCATTAGAAAATAAGTCATATGTACTGTTACAGCCCCACTCAAACGATGCAACAACAATGGTAGACCAGGCAAGATTAAAATAATAATATGCCATTTATTTTTCAAATCCCCCAAAAAGAACACAACAAACATATAAAGTCAGTAAAGTAAGCACGTCAAAAGAAAAGCTGATGTAATCAAAACCAAAAAGTTTCTTATCTGATTGGATTATTATTACTGATGCATTAACAAAAGTAACAATACATACGTAAGCTCTACTGTTCACAGATACATATTCGAGCATTGCAGTGCAGAGTCGAGTCTGACAGTCTTCATGCTGCTACAGTGTGTCGTTGTGTGTCCTTCTTAATTGGGCCTCATTTGTGGCTGTTATTTATGTTTTAAAAGACAGCAAAAAATATATCGTCTCAATTGGAAGTGGAAACATCCTGGTGTAATCCATTATGGTGGATTTACAAGCTCATACGCGTTTGAGCGCATTATTCAATTTGGATCACCAAGTTCTTTTTTGTCCTATTTTGATTTTATATTTGCAGGTTGGATTCCTGACATAGTAGCTCCAGCTCTCCGTACCTTTTAATGCAACACACAGAATAGCAAACTAGAAAGAGGCATTCAAATGCCACATCTATTTTTAGATCCAACTTGTGGATCTGAGAGACATGAAATAAGGATGATGAGTGAGGGAAATGTTAGAAATAGTGTCTGTGTAGAAAGGATCGGCTCCAGCGCCCCGCGACCCTAAAGAGGATAAGCGGTTCGGATAATGGATGGATGGATAGAAAGGATCGCTCTAAAAAATACCTCCATGCTGCACTGAATCCCCCCCTCCCTGAGTGTAGGCCTGATGTGAGCTGTAAAATTAGAACATTTTAAAGTCTCTGTGTATAAAGCTTTTACGTCATGTAAGAAACAGAACAATATTACTTATTCATCCTCTGAGGGTGCACTTAGCACCCTTACAACACCAAAGTTGCTCTGAATAATGCAGAGGTGCCCGATTCGTCCTCCTCTGCAGCATGCAGCATATTCTTTTGCTTGCTTCTTTGGATTTTCTTTCTATTTGGCTGAAATCCTTCATAAACTTTTTTGATAACAAAAGTAGCTGTCAAACAGATTGTGCAGGGGTTTGTGTTTATTGATAGTATCTTGTAAAACAATACAAAACACAGTGAATACAATATTCTGAGTGACATCAGCATTAGATTGGACTACATTTAAAAGCAGTATTATTAATTTATTTTTTATTTTTATTTGCTAAATGTCTAGATAAGATACATTGGTCTTAAGTTTAACACTAACGTTAGTTACAGTATAGAATTGCTCTACAATGTAACGGTACCAGCTGATTACAATTATGGGTAATTAGCTGCAGAAAACCTGACACATATTTGGGACCGAGGGAATAATTTGAGCGGAAAACTGTCATAAAATGTAATTATGATTATGTAATTATAGGAACACGGTCTGCAACTACACACAGAGACACATACTACTGAGTTAATGTGTTTAATATTCATCACACTGATTGTTGACATACACACACTGCTCTGAACGGCTCCTGACCGACAGCATTGTTGCAGAAGGAAGCACCGACCCTCCACTTCAGCCAGAGGTAAACACTTTAATCTTTATAAGAAACCCATTGTGTTTGTTGGCTCGAGTTCCCACGTGATGCTTGCAATTAATATTCATAATATAATCATATTTATATCTATGAACAAACTCAATACCAACACCAGAAATCCATGGAAGAACATATAACTTGAAATGATTAATTGAAGATGCTAAGAATTTCCTGAGAGCCCATGCTATACTACAAAATAAAAGCAAGAAAAGAAATACATTAAAAATGGAAAGAAATTCTACATTAGCTTCTTACGACATGAACACAAATTTCAAAAGTGAATAACCACCAAAACAGAAGTAAAAAGCTAGAGCGGGGTTCAAATGTAGCAACATCTTTAATCCCACTTAGTTTCACAGATTGAAGGATGACAATTATTAAATCCTTGCTCCTTTTACATTTATTTGCATTGTACCAGCAAGCATCTCATGAAGCATTTCAAAAACATCATGCAACGTTGTGCCTATTTGCTTGTTTTCATGAAGTGCTTTCAATGAACATGGTTTCATAAATATCTAGCTCAAATATCTTTTAAAAAAGCGTACCTGCCTCATGGAAAATTCTGCCCTTTTAGAAGATGAAAATAAAGCTTCTCTGGCGATTTCAATGTCACAGATAGACCAGATATGCGGCAGGAAGTGACACATGTTTTTTTCTTTGAGGAATGTAGAGAAGGACCTCAACAAAACAGAAACAACGGGGGACCATGTGACCTTCCTTAAAGGACACACTTGTACAGTATAGATTTTCAAACAACATACCTCCCCAGCAAAATGTCCAACTGTCATTGTTTTAAGTTCCTGAGCTTTTTTTTTTTGCGATCCACCTCTTTAAGAAAAAACTTAAAGTACAATTAAACAATCGAATGTTTGGGTGAACAGCAAAGTGTTAGCAAAACAGTTTCCCAAAGCACTGGCAGGAATGTAATCAACGACACAAAAATATCTGTATGGTTAAACAAGTGGACAGTGTATAGAAAGACAAATGCATCCAGCGCATTATTCACTACAGTGTATATACATACATCTCTACAACAAACAAACAAGAGTTCTTCTTTCAAAGACATTGCACATTTAAATTCATATCGGGAAACTTAAAGTTTCTGTTACAAGACAACTACAAAACAGTCCCTGTTTGTCTTTTTCAGTTAAAGACACAAATAATGGAGTGCCACCTACTGGCACTAAAGCTACAGGGTTTTGAAAGGGCACATCATATTCATACTAGCAATTCTTTGGCAAGGCAATTACAAAGGTCCAAAATTACACATTTTACTTCATCAAAGGTGTCTGTAATCATATCTATACAGCATCCAACATATTACCTGAGCAAATGTAATCAGCAGTAAGTCCTATACAGTAGTAATCAAGCTGAAATAAAACTAAGCAATACAAAAACCTGCAGTTATAAGAGAGAGATAAATATATCTTATATTTGACATATAATCAAAATTGTATTGCTCAGTGATTATGTCCCCTTTTCTATCTCCATGTACAACTCCCTCCATTGTAAAAACATTCAACATTTTCAACTAATACCACAACATATGGGTTTGAATCCAGAAAGCTACAAGATTCGTAACAAAAGCGTGACAGGTAGAAAAAATAAATATAGCGCAATCAGTTAAAAGCGTTCCTTTTGCAAATGTCTGTTCTCGGGGCTATGCATTGTAGTACCCGCTTCTGTGCAAACCTGTTTCGGTCTCTATGTTCTCGTAAATAGAGAATGCAGCACTGTTTTGGTAGATCAGATCCACATTGGTTCCAGTTCTTGATCTGATGATGTCCATGGCACACTGGTTTAAGAACACATACTGGTCCTGCAGGGATACAAATATGAAAGTTCACTGAGGTGAAGCATGCAACTCTTCACAGAACACTTGCAGTCTGACGATTGTAACAAAAACCTCTGTGACTGTGTCCCACCTCTGTCTGCACCATAAGGGTCCGGTGCATGCGCAGGTTGTGGACGATGCCGTACAAGTCCACAACATTTTCCCTTTCAATCTGGAAGATCAAATGGTCGATGGCAATGAAGGTTCCTGTGCGCCCAACACCGGCACTGAGTGTGGACAACGTAGACACGCAAACAAGGAAGGGATGAGAGAAAGACAGAATAGCAGATCAATCTTATTGTCATTCCTGTCATGTAGAATTGAGGCAAAAGTGTGTTTGTGTCTGTGTGTGCGTGTGTGTGTGTGTGTGTGTGTGTAGGACCTGCAGTGGATCACAGCAGGAGAGTTTCTGGAGTATTGGTCCATGTGCTCTCTGACCAGGTGTCTGAAGCTGATGAGGAGCTCTGTGGATTGTGGGACTCCGTGATCGGGCCATGCTGTGAAGTGGAAGTGACGCACTGAACGGGTCTCTGCTGTTTTTACCTGAAGGACAAACATGCACACAAACTCAAAAATGTTGCGACTGAGAAATCAACGTGTATGGACTCTTGAATATGTATCTGATTTTGTTAAATTACAGACATTCAGAGAAAGACATTTTCACTATTATTGACAAGTAATTTCTTTCTTGGTTGCAAGGATTCACCTTTTTATACAATGTTCATTTTCATCACACTCCTTATAATATTAAAAAGGGTTCAGTAGGGTGTTGTTAGTTAACTCATGGAGTTGGTTTGGCTGTAGAACAAGTATTCCAAACTAAATGTGAGGGGTGATCTTGTCTACTGACAATTACCCTCCTAAAAAATATTTTTTCTTTGGCATATGTAGCATCTCACCACTTACATTTTTAATTTCAAAGTCCCTTATGGTCCAGTCTTCAAGTGGTATTTCAGAGGTTGTTGTCACAGTAATGTTTTCAAAGTGCTTGGTGCCATGATCCCAGTATTGCTCGCATTTCACCTGTAAAAGAAAGAAAATTGTTTCAGTGTAACAGACTCAAAGTACTCAGAATTATTATTCAGAATATAGAAATCTACATTACATTTGAAAACACTAGTAGTACTTTGGTATTTCTGTCAATCAGCTGGACAGCTTGTTTTAGGTTGTATTTTAGAAGACACTTTGAATGCATTGACGCAGCTATTTTTTGCTTCAACCCAGACAAAATGTTTAAGAATACACAGCGTGAGATGTGGAAATGTATCATATGTTTGTTATAATTTTATTTCTTATTAACCATGTTACTGCTTCACATTAATAAAGCAATTATAATGTAATGCAACAACAATACACAACATCTTCACTTAAAGAGGTTGCAAGCAGATGCTGATGATGGTACACACTTGTTTTAACATGAAGGATGTGTTCATGGAACATGAAGACAAACACTGCTGCTACTCACCCGTCCCTGTTCATTACAGCGTGTCAGCATGACCACCGTGTGGATGTTCTTTTCCCAGATCATCCTCCAGAAGTCGGCGACTGAGGTTGGCAAAGGACCCTGAGCAGCGATATACTCCTTCCTGGAGTTGTAACCCTGTCAAATAAAAGATCAACCCAGACACAGAACACAACCATCCATCCTGTTCAGCTTTCTAGGAGGTTCTCAAGTGTTTCAAAAATCACCTTGGAAGGAGGTGGAATAGTTCAAATATCATTAAGGCGTGAAGCAAAAATAATGAGTTATGTTGTTCAGAAGGGAATTTATTGATAATGAAGCAATGACTGCGGCAGAGAGTTGTTTTAAAGAGTGTCAGTACGCACCGGCATGTAGTTAGCATTGATGTAGTCGTCATATGGACTCCCATGGATAATAGAGAGTTTCACCCTAGAGGAGTCATCTAGGAGGTGAGAAAGGAGGGTAAGTGAAATGAAGAAATGAATATGTGCAAGAAGGTATGGCCGCACTGTGTGATCATTATGATGAAATGGGATCCGGTGAAAAAGAGGATAACGATGGTAGTAGATACAGTGTGGTATGTGATGACGTAGTTTAAAGAGTGTGGAGAGTTACAGTTGAGAGCAGCAGGTGGATTGGTCAAGGTCACTCACATGGAAGCACGTTGTTGTAGCGGTTCTTGGGTTTGTTCTCCAATGTCTGAGCACTTGTTTTCATCAGAGCTGTACCAACAGGCTTCAGGTCCTTTTCAAAAGAAAGGAAAAACGTGTGATGGATGATTGGGGAACTCACTTTATGCCCACAATCACTAAAATGTGTAGTTATCACATTAGATGATTAAATCAATTGGACTTTATTTTGATTTAGCTCCTCGTGACGGTTACACAGTTTTTTAAGCAACCACTGCCTGCTATAAAGAGGCCAAATTATATACCAGGAGCCTTTGAATATTAGGCTGACGTTTTACCTCAAACTCTTCAGCAAAGCCACAGTTTGAGTCTGCTTTCTGCTTCTTGTAGTAAGCCTCGTAGTCCTCCACCCGCACAGCCGCACTTCTGCTCAAGTAGACACCAGAGGTCCGAACAGAGTCATCAGTTTTGTTTTGTGTCAAAATGTGTAAGACTTGATAGATCTGATCATACTTTATGATTATACTTACACTTTGGCTCTGGAGAAAGAAAGAGGAAAAAGCAATGTTGACCAACTTTTCTAGAAACAATTGTTGCCCATTTACTTTAAACTTATAATAACATGGTACAAATTAAAACCTAACCTGATGGAATGAATCTGGATGTCTGGCGAATCTTTGTTGGATACCCTGAATTCCATGAATAAAAGGTTTAGGTTTGACTCATGACACCATGACTCAGCATTCATTTTCTATCATTAATGACCATGCAAACCTTTTCCAGTAGATAACGAAGCCAATGAGGATGATGAGGAGAATGCTAAAAATCCCCAAAGTCACTCCGACAGCAAAGCCAATGATAGCTAAAATGTTAACAAAGATCACGACAGAAAGACAGAGACAGAAGCCAGTTAGAGTTTCCTCTCATTATGGGAGCGTTAAATAGCAAAACCTTTGGGTCTGAATGTGGTACCTGGGTTCTGTGGGAGTGTAACAGCAGGTAAGAAGTTGGTAATACTTATCAGGGATATTTGACTATTCACCCTGTCGTTTTCCAGATCCAGACTGGTGAACAACACAATGGCATATCTGCAGGAGTGAACATATCAGTTTAGAGATTTACACATATATCACACGTTAACTTGCTTTTTTAAATATTTGTTCCTACTCTCTGAAGATCTTATATAAATTTTCTACAAATTCTATCCAAATTCTAAGTTGCTAGATCATGTTATTTGATTGTGCACACCAATTCATTTCCAATATTGTGTTCTTACTTGTAAATTCCATTGGCCTCCAAAGCACCATTAGTGTAGCCCTTCCATTTGGAGTTGTCTCCTATTTCGATGCTCAGGTCGCTCGCTCCACTGCGTGATTGGAAGAGGTTCTCTACAACGGTTGCCATGTATCCTGGAGTAACCTTTTCCAGCCACTGTTGATGAGTTGTCCCCACGTAGTTCCTTGAGTTAGAATTGTTACCTGGATGGACAGGAAGGTTGTTGTTATGAGTCCAATGTCTTTATCGTATGAATCAAATGGACAGTCACTTCAGCACTAATCTTTTACGTTATAATTACAACACTCCCTGACATTAAAAATAGAAGAATAAACCAACCATGGAGAGCATCTGTCACTAGCACCCCGATATGTGTGATTGGCCCATTGATGCTGTTCAGAAAGCTGGTTTGGATCTGAATCGTGAACTTGTTGTATTTAATGTTGCTCACTGCCACAAGGGACGCATAGTTCTCTGGAATGGGTGGATCTTTGATTGGAAGGGAGGAAAGTTTTTACTCAAATACATATTATTTACATGGAAATGTTTTGTAAATCTAATGACCATGAAACATAATGTCCTACTTGTGATGCCTGTCCTGCAGTGAAGAGTATTAGGGGTGCTGGGGGTTCCACAACTCTGGGTCTCCACAGTCAGGGTGTAATCAGTGTAGTGACGGAGGTTGGACACGGTATGATTACAGGTGTGTGTCGTATTGATCTCGCCATCCTTTACAGTGACCTTGAAGCCAGAGTATTGGCCATTGGGTATGTTACAGGTCAGGATGACTTGAGCGTTTGTTGTGTTTGGACCTGTACATTCCAAGTTCTTCGCCGGGCTTGCATCTGCAGCATCAAACAGAAATGATTTTCAAGAAAATCACAACAGGAAACAACAGCATTGTTCCCCAATTTTCATGCAGAATAATATTATTTTAAAATATCTGATTGACCGTACTTGTGCAGGTTGAAATCCATCTTGGATCACCTTTGGTTTCATCACATGTCTCTGTGGTGACACTTATATTATATGGCTTGCCAGGATCCAGTTTATCTATTGTAAGATTGTTTTCTTTTATTAATCTATCACCAATGGGCACATCTGTGCTGTACCAGGTCAGATTGTAACGATAGCTTTCCTTGTATTCAGCAGGTTTATTCCATTTGACAGTGATGTTCTCTTCTGTAGAAGCCGTTTGAAGTTGCTCCACACTCAACGGTCCTGATTGTTTAAAAAAAGTGTGAGGGATGTAAATGTTACCACACAGTAAAGGTGAAACATGACATGGTGTATGTTGGTTACATAAATAAAACCCTTACTTGTAGTGATGTTGGTCTGAACCGTCTCACTCCTAAAACCCATCGCACCCACTGTTGCTACAGAGATGTTGTAGGACGTCCCAGAAAGTAGGGAGGTAAAAGAATGGCTGGTGTTGGTGGTCATGATGTTTGCTTCTCCCTGGGGTGATGAGTTGGTCAACAGGTAGTGGAACGTTGCACCCGTCATCAGAGGTGCTTCCTTCCAGCTTACATCAATGGAGCTGGTTGTCGTCGCCACAACGTCGAACGGCCCGGGAGGGTTCGGGTCTGGAGGGGCGGAACTGAACTTCAACACCAGAGTAACCAAAATAAAGGGCCATGCTAAAAACGTTGCATGTTTTCTATTACGTTTACAAAAGATTTTCCAAAACATACCATAACACATAACATTTCCATTTAACTATCGTAAAAATATCATCCTGCAGAAATGGATAATAAGCTTGAGATTAGGTAACCATCACATTAAATATTCCGTTAACTTTTGGGAGAATCTTTGTTTTTTATCTCTGTCTAATGATTAAAGCTCTGACAAACAGTTGGCTGATGTTTGCTGAGGATCAACCTTATTCATTTGTGAAATATTAACTTATAGTCACAGGATTTATTTTGCCAATAATAGATGAAGAAATATATATATTTTCTTGTATTATTGTAACCTGTGTAACCTGTGTGATGCCAGTGAAGCAACATTATCATGTCATTGTGCATGTCCTTGAAAGCACCATAAGCTTGAGTATCAGCTGCAGTGCCACGTGACGACAGAGTGAATCTAATGAATAAGAACAGACCGTATCTCACTGTTGTGGATTTTAAATGTCACACAAGCTTTAAAGTTAAGTCAATTTAATTAAAAACAATGGATGACTGGAGGATAGGAAATCCCAAAGTCTATGCAACTATTTGTTGTTAGATTAGATGTGAATTACTGGAAATCGAACAAATTGATCATACTTACAAGTTGCATTAGTAATATTGCCAGATGACACATTGAAGGGTCCACTCCATGTTGTTACCACAGCAGTGTAGAGCCTTCCCGCGGACAAGTTGTGAAACCAAAACTCGGTACTGGTATTCAGTACTCGGTACTCGGCGCTGTTAAGATTAACCTTATAATGCTCCACATGCCCAGGAGGTTGGTTCCATGACACCTTGATTGAACTATTGGAGCCCAGGCTGGAGATATTTGGGTGCACTGCCTCAGGCTCTGTTAACGTATAGAGGAGGATGGATTAAAGCTGAGCAGCCACCATGACCATTTTAAAAATAGAAACAGAAATTACAGGTAATAGTCTTACTAGTGTACTGAGAGCCGCAGCTCGCTTTCCCCTCGATGCCATCCGCTGCCCTGACAAAGACACAGAAGGTGCAGTTGGTCCCAGGGGTGAGCTCAGACATCTCTGTGACTTCTACTGCAAGGGTTTGGTTTTTGGAGCCACAGTCTGTAGTCTGAACCCGATATGTGTATTCAGACTTGTACTCCAGTGGTTTCGTCCAAACCAGGCGCACAGCAGTTGTGTTTAAGGTTTCAAATTCCAACTGTCTAATACTGTATGGACCTGTAAACAGAGCAGAAAGTGTTTGGATCAACATCCAGCAATCATCTATCAAATATGCAGCACTGCTCAGGACTACATGTACAGCTAAAACCTAAAGTAATACTACAAACTAAATGTGCTGTGTTTAATTGTTAGTTACTTTGGGGATATTTTAGGTAATTATTCAGTTGTAGAGACATTATCTTGCTTAGGGTATCTACATACGTGTAAAGTAGGACACTGTCACAGGAGCTGCCTTAGTGCCACCTTGTGTCTGTGTGGTGACAGTAAAGCTGTAGTTGCTCCCAGAGAGAAGTCCAGTGATTGTTACGTTTTGGTTAAAAACTGTAACATCAGGTTGAGAAAATGAGCCATTTGTGGTCTTCACAAGATATGAGTAGGGAGATTTGCTCTCGAGCTGTTCCCACTTCAAGGTTACTGCATTTGTGGTGATTTCTGTCTGTCTCAGCATTGTGACAGAATATGGTCCTGTAAAATTAGAAAGAGGGAAACATTACATATGCAGAACAGGTATGTGATTCACGTGTCAGATTTGGGGAAAATTGTCCAAAACAGAGGTTAGCCGTTTAACAAAATAAGCATTTGGAAGTCAATAATGTGTTATTGTGTGCTCAATGTGTCACTGGGTGCTTCTGAATGTTCTTGATATGATACATCTGGCTCATAAAGCAGTTAAATAATCACTATTAATGTCAGAATCTGTCAGATTGTATGATTACAAAGGTTACTGTAAATAAAAATAAGATTACAGGAGGTCAAGTAAGTAAAAATAATAAAGAATTGTATTAACTTTTTAGATTTTGCTTTTTTAGTTAGAAACTGTTAATATACAGTATTTATTTTACAAGGCATTGATATTTTTTGGCAAATACGTCTGCTTGCAAACATATACAACATCTCTTTTTGGAACCTGTGACTGTCACCATACCCATCTGTTGCTACAGAGATGTTGTAGGAAGTCCCAGAAAGCAGGGAGGTAAAAGAATGACTGGTGTTGGTGGTCATGATGTTTGCTTATACAAAGATAAATAAATAACAATAGTTATGAGTAAAATACAACTAATAACCCTGGAATGATCAAGTTAATCACACTCACTGGTATAGATTTCTTTCGTCACTGCAGTGCTCTCAGAGCCCCACATTTACTTGACTAACTTTAGACCAATTATTGCACATTCAACTAATATATGGTAATAAGCTGGCAGCATTGGTCAATGGGACATTGACTCAGTCTTTATATATAAACATAAACACATTCCAGAAGCTTTGAAGACGTACTTGTGTAACTTTGGGTGCTTTCCACTGCAGACTTGACCCCTTCTACAACGCTAAATACTTCAAAAGTGTACAATGTTCCAGGGGTCAGAAGGTAAAAGGTGTAATTTTCCATCTCAGTTGATTTATTCTGAACCACCATGGCGTCCATGAGAGCTATCACCAGGTAGGAGTAGGAAGGCTTATGATCAGTTCGTCTGAGCCACGTCAGCCGGATGGATGTTGTGTTCACGTCAACCGCTCTGAGGACGGCCACTGGGTTGGGCACTGCAGCAAAAACATTATGTAAGACCAAAGATTTTGCACATTTTTGTGGTATCCTTAATTGTTTTGAGTATATACAATGTCGTTGATAACACAGACACAGATGCTTCATCCATTAATTAATGTTTAAGTGTGAGGCCTTACTTGTGTAACTGAACGTCTGTACAACTGAGGATTCACTCCCCTTTGCCGCTATTGTTGTGACATTGATATTGTATCTAGTTCCTGGCTGCAGGTGGGTTACATCAGTGCTGTTATTGCTGACGGTTGTGTTAAACAGTTGGGCTGCACTGTAGGTTTGAACCAAGTATTTGTAATACAACTTGGCCTCCAGCGGGGCGGACCATTCCACTCGTATTGAGGTGTTGGACTTAGGGCTGGCAGCGAGGTTCAGCACAGGGTTGGGCACTACAAAAAAAGATCAACAGGGGTTTAGCTAATTAAAACAATAATATGAAGGTAAAGTGAAGGGTTGTTATATAAATATTGCAAGAACTACAACATGAATTGTATCACTCTTGACACCGTTGCGTCTTAGTTTCTGCCGGTTGTACTTACGGGTGAAAGCAGAATCACGAACGGCCGTGCTCCTCAATCTTTGGGGTCCAACTGTTTCTACAGTTATATTATAGGAAGTTCCAGACAAAAGAGAGGACAGCTCTGTGGTATTGACCAAGGTGCTTATATTTTGTTCTTTGCCAACCTCTGGCATGTAGGTGATAATGTAGCTGATGTGTGGTGCTCCCTCCATTAAAGCAGGAGTTGCCCAATTCAGAATAAGTGAGTATGTTCTCTGACTGATGATGATGGAACCAGGAGGTGTGGGCTCTAAAAGGAATAACAGGTGAACACACACTTATTACTTGTGTTTCTGTTGTTTAAGCCATTAAAAAAATATATATATCAGTATGGTATCGAGCTGCACCGGATATAATAACAAAATCATGAATCAATAACAGGAATTAAACTTAAAGTAAGTTAAATTAAAATTAAACTTACTAGTGGCAAATGAAGACTCATTAGACGTATTAGTGAAGCTCCCAGCTACAGCGGTCACAGTGATGTAAAATAGTCTCCCAGGGTTTAAATCAGTAAAGCGGGCTGTGGTGACTGCTGTTGTGTTGCTATACAAATCAATATGTCCATCATTTGAGATGTTCACCACGTAGTGATCAACCTTCCCACGGGGCAAATGCCAGCTGATATTCAGGTAATTGGTTTCTTGAGCTGTAACCATAATGTCCGCCGGCTGTTCAGGCCCTGTACAATAAAGAAGTCAAAGGTGGGTTTGGTTCCTTGTCTTTGCATTGTGGAAAAAAAAACATTCATGATCTGTCATATTTTGAAATGAAAATAATGTACACATAACTGCTTTACATTTTGCAACATTAACATATATTAGTGTACTGCTATATTTAAAAAAATATGGTGTGTTAAATGGCATGAACATACACAAATAACATTTACATTATACATTTATTTTTTAAACTGAATTTACTAAAAACTTGAACAAATAATTGATTATCAAAATAATTAAGTTTCAGTTGATCAAGAAATTCATCAATTAACCAACTAATTGTTGCAGATCCACGTGCATCAACATTGATTGACAACTTCTTGTTTTAGCTTTTGTTTTACCTTTTATAAACAAATCCAATGCAATTATGGGTTAAATGTCCCAGCAACAGTTATTTAACATTTATAGATACAGTAAACAATAGATATACATAGACTTGTTAAATCATCATAAAAAAGAGATTTCCTAACAGTTGACCTACTTGTGAACGATCTTTTTAAGATTTCTTCTCCTTTGTTTGAGGAATGCACAGATGCAGCAGTCACTGTAATGTTATACTGGACTCCAGGGTCCAAATTGTTGATGGTAAAATATGTTTCAGTGGTGGTGTTACTAAAGGTGTAATTTCTTAAGGTCCACTGAACTGTGTAATAGGTAGCATTGCCATCAGGTTTAGTCCAGTTCAGAAACATGGACGACGTTGTGACATCACTGATGGAGAGATTCCTGACCACAGATGGTTCTGTGAATGAAAGAAAAACACAAGATGAGGGGAACACATACAATACAAAGGGTGGATTACAGTTTTCTAGCATTTATTCATGCTACCTTTACCAATGGGAATGTGGAAATTGGAAACCTCCTGGCTTACTTGTGACTGAGGTGAATGTGTGAGGGGTTCCTTCTGTCTCATTGTCTCCAGCGATGGCAATGACTGAGATGTTGTAGCCAGAGCCAGGGATTAGGCCTGATAGCACGGCAAAGGGGCTGTTGGTGTAAACGGTCATCAGCACTCCACCGTTATGCCAGTCCAACCTGTACTTGAACACCTCACCCGGAGGTGAGGTCCAGTTCAGAGAGATGGAGGAGGTGTTTGTGGACACACTGGGTTCCCCAATTTCCCCAGGTCCTAAAGCAAAGAGGAGGAGAGGAGGGGACCATTCTCTATGAGTAACATCTGTATCACTTGGTGTAATTGGGACGTCTTAAACAAAACCCACCAAACATGGATAAAACGTTTCATATTAAATGTGTTTTTTTGTTTTATCAGCCTCTTTCTGGCGATGTAATTGTTCCCCCCCTCAGTTTATAGTGTAGGAAGTAAGGATGATACACCAAACAGACTACAAGCACTGCCATTAGACAAAGTGTGATTCATCCTCTTACTTGTATGGTGAACAATCTCAGACACTTCACTTTCTGTTTTGTTATCTCCAGCCACTGCTGTGACAGTCAAATTGTAAAGCACTCCAGCAGTCAGCTCAGTGATGTTTACTTTAGTTTCAGAGACACTGACACTCCTGTTAGTTGTTCCATCAGTCCACTGTACTCTATAGAAAGAGCTGTTTCCCTCTGGTTTAGTCCACTTCAGAGATATAGAGCATGTCGTGATCTCAGTGAAACTGAGATTGCTGACTACTTCAGGCTCTGTGAACGCAGGATAAATACAAGATGAGGAAGAAAAAGAAACATTTATCGTCAACTAAAAACACTACGGACTCTGGTAAGTGCAAAACCTACACTTGAGTAAGATTCATGAAAAACGAGCACAGTTACACATCCAAAAACCAACAGACGTCAAAAGGTCTCATGCAAATTAATCAACATTTCGTTACTTGTGACTGAGGTGAATGTGTGAGGGGTTCCTTCTGTCTCATTGTCTCCAGCGATGGCAATGACTGAGATGTTGTAGCCAGAGCCAGGGATTAGGCCTGATAGCACGGCAAAGGGGCTGTTGGTGTAAACGGTCATCAGCACTCCACCGTTATGCCAGTCCAACCTGTACTTGAACACCTCACCCGGAGGTGAGGTCCAGTTCAGAGAGATGGAGGAGGTGTTTGTGGACACACTGGGTTCCCCAATTTCCCCAGGTCCTAAAGCAAAGAGGAGGAGAGGAGGGGACCATTCTCTATGAGTAACATCTGTATCACTTGGTGTAATTGGGAATTTTGTGTTTTTGTTCTCGCCGACCCCCAGCATCATCTTTAACAAGTGACCAAAACAGAGACAATGAAAAACATGCTTTCTATACCAAAGTAGAAAACCCTACACTTGTGAAGAAGAGTGTGATTCATGCCGAGCACAGAGGGGAAGATCAAACGAATAAAATGTGTGTTTATGTGATGTGCTATATAGATAAAGAGATAGATGCAAAGAATAAACAATGGCAGCAAAATGCCTTTCTTACATCATAAAGTACAGAAATTCCACAACAAAGAAAAAACCACAATGTACTCATACTTTCAACTCGGTGGGATTTGACAATTAGGAGTTTTAACAGCCATCTTACAATGTTAACCAAAACTAAACGTGTACTTACTTGTGTACAGAGTAACAGAGGCTTTCTCTCCTTCAGTAAACCCATCCTCTGCCACTGCGGTGACATTTATGCTGAACTTGACCCCAGGAGTCAGGCCGGTGATCATCATAGATGTTGCATTTGTCTTATTAACGTATCCACCAGTCCACCGTACTCTGTAGAAAGAGCTGTTTCCCTCTGGTTCAGTCCACTTCAGAGATATAGAGGATGTTGTGACATTAGTTGTAGTGAGGTTCCTGACTGCTTGTGGTGCTGTGAGCGAGATAGAAGTCCGAGGGAAAAGGAATTCATTTTTCAGTCATCATTACTGTAGCACAGCAACCTCATCTTTGTATCTAATATATTATAAAATACATAAGAAGAAGAAGAAGAAGAAGAAGAAGAAGAAGACCAACAATATGTACAACATTAATGTAATGTAATGTAACAATAAGAAATAAGCAGAAATATATTTAAAAATAGTTACATCTTTGCAGACCTAGTGGCGGGAATGATTTTAAATAACAAGCCTCTATTAAATACACAATACACCTTCATGTAAGAACTAATGTTTGTTTGTTTTTACTTTAAAGAGAGAAATATGGGACAACAAAATAAAGAAACAGCCTGTGTGTACTTACCGACAAGGTCTGCTCGAGAGATCTGTGGAGTTAAGGACAGGAAAAACTAAATTAATGATCTCGTAACAGCAGAGGTCAGCATAGTGTTTAAAACAGCCTCAACGCATCACCTAGAAACCCAACCACCATCAATGTCAGAAGATATCAATACATTTAGCAACCACGGATATACTGCTAAACAGGTGATTTGTCCTTAGTTTCTTAAACACCAGTCTTTTATAACCTGGCCTATGCAGTGAAACACCATGTGATGAATATGAACCCAACATGAAGGTTTCAAAACCCTTTCCATACTCCCAGGAATTAAATTACAGGAGATTCAGAGCTGGGTATCAAACCTCAATATATTCTGAACACATTGTATTGATTAGCAAAAGGTATATCATTGGTGAAGGGTCAAACACGCTTAAAATCCCTAAGCTAAAGTATCATATAGACACTTATCTTGCAATACATTATTGATTCATTTTGTGGGCCCAATTTAGCTAAACATACAGGAATCAGCTTGGAAAATAACAACCATATGTAAATATTAATTAGAAAATCTAAACTTCTAAGAAATGATAATTAACTCAAAGTTCATATATTTTTTTTAATGGTGCAAAAAACCCACACACAGCATTGCATGACTAAGTAT
The DNA here is from genome assembly GCA_023566465.1 of Cottus gobio. NCBI lineage: Eukaryota > Metazoa > Chordata > Actinopteri > Perciformes > Cottidae > Cottus > Cottus gobio. Next base: position 11,256,373 of record CM042223.1, on the reverse strand, counting down.
TATAACTTGTAACTGATGAAATGTGTTTTAGTTAAGACAAGCAAGACATTAGATCCTGGTAATACCCAACCATCGGTAATCATTCTGTGGCCTCAGATAATGATAAACTGCTGTTGGCAATGCTGTTCTTCCTCCTTGTTCTGGACAACTCATGTCTCATGCTACAAAACTGCTACAAACAAATGTCGACAGCAAATAATAATATCATGCAATCATATACCTGGACATAAAACATCATGGACACACAACTCAACTCCAACTGTATTTTTCATTGTGGTTCTCTGTCCTGATATCAGGACTAAACACACAACTCTTATTCTACATTACTTATTAGCCCGAACTTAACCAGCGTGTTGCCTTTCAGTCTGTTTACCACACAGCTAAACATTAAACACATGCATCATTGCTCAAACCTGCATCATTCTCTAAAGCTAAAGATAAACGCCAGGGTCAATCATTAACTCCTGATAACGACGGTAGACTTAACAGCGGCCCTGCATCACACAAGATCTAATCAGGTTGTACTCTTTAAAATATTACAATAAACATTATAATATTGACTGGTGGAATGTTCACTTGTGCTCTACAACTATCCTGAAGGTAGGATTAAGTACAAGGCCGTCGTGTTAGACTGCTTTAGTTTTAGTTCGGTGTACCTGATAAGCTATAGTAAGCAGCTGTATTATATTTTCCCTTATAATCAGAATTATACTTACAGTGTAAATGTTAGACAACATGCTTTGATAATATTGTACTTAATTAGTCATACTAATTCATACTAGTCATACTAGCGAAAGCAAATTAGAATATATGAATTTGATATAGAATAGAACAGAGTAAAATAGATTTAGCAACTCAAAAAAGTTCAGATCAGGAAACCAAGAACGAAAAGGTCCATTCTGCTTCAAATGTGGCCCGTCTCACCCAGCTGTCCCTGGAGACACGCGTCCTCTCCTTAACTTTTCTTTTCTACTCACAACAGTGACCCTTCCCTTCCTCTCAGTCATCTGGGACTCTATTCTTCTTTCTGAAGTACAGTGAAGCCACGCAGAGGAGGTCATGGTTCGGTACTCTTTGAGGATCTAGTTGAAGGCTGCCAATGTCTGAGAACGTCAGTATCACCGAATACACTGTGTAGACACATCATCATCATCAGGGAAAGTACAAACGGTTTAATGAGAGATAAGTTTTGTGTGTGTGTGTTTTATCTTTTGCAAAAGTCCGTATTTGAGTCTAGAAAGTTCTCTTGAACACGCAACCAACCATTAATTCAAATGATCAGTTAGAAAAAAAAATGTCCTGTGACGCTGGGTGGCTTTAGTACAATAAGAGGAGGAAGAGCCTGCATGAGGAAGTAAATATATCTGACTCTACTTCTGCTGTTTGTGCAGGGTGTCAGTGGGGCTGAACGTCACACTATCACCCTGTTAGAGAGTGCAAATGGGGACAGCTTCTCGCTATCTGCAATTTAGTGACACATTTACACTTTCCGACTGTAGAAGAGGTTTTTGCACGAAGAGATTCCCCTCAGTGATGGTTGTGTTCAGAGTTCAAAGGTATCCACATTAGTTAAACTCACAAAACAATCCAAATCAAATGTATTTATTTATGTTTTTATTTATTGTTATTTCTTACTCACAATCAATTCTTAAAATGTATTTATATCTATAATCTGTTACTCAAAACTGTCGAAAGCTAAACGTTCAATAAGAGAGATTTTTATTAAATTATTGTATTCCATGTTGAATTCAGAACAAAATCCTGCATTTAATGAGAAAACAGGATTAAGAAATTAAATAAAAATATAATACAACAAGAGCTAACGCAAACATCCATCATCCTCGCACTAATGTGGATGAAGATATTGAGAGACTAGAGGCGAATGTGACCTAAAATGATACAAATCTGCCAAATTTACAGTTGAGACACCTTGTGCCAACTTGGAGAGTTGTTACACTTTTAAATAGTGTATCACTTAAATATGTGGCGCTGTGGAGAACAGTGTTCAGTCACTCAGATTCGTATTGACACAATTAATATGATTGATAAGTTAATTACTCAATTTTGTCTTCCCTCTCTTTTAAAACAGGATTAAAAAGTAGGTTGCTGCAGCTAACATAATTTAACGTTTAATTTAAGATATACTTCTGATATAAAAGGATTTAGATGAGCGTCGGCAATGACGGAGGTCACTTGCATTAATGAATCACAGATTGTTATTTTGGTCCTGGTCATAAGCTTAGTGTGGGTGGTACGGCTGCAGATTTCACATATAAGGCTCATTTTCCTTACTCTTCAAGCCCATTTCCAATGAAAGCAAGCAGAGGACTTTGTTTAAAGCTTGTATAAACAGACTGTGTGTATGTACTAAATGTCCAGCAACAAACTGCACATACAGTGGACAAGCCACCTTAGCTAGCGGGATGTAATGTTAGCGACAGCATTTAGGAGGTCAAACATGTAGCAGCTAATGACCCAGATGCTTTTCTAAGGGCTTGGTAGAGATCAAAACAACGCAAAGAGAAGAGTAAGTATTGGACAGGTGGTCAGGAATGACTCCAAAAGAATGATAATATGTCTGCATCTTGTCTGGATGTGTAATGTTTGCTAACATGTTCAGGTAATAAAGCAATAACAAACCTTTTTCAGGGCAGATGGCTGCATTCCTTTCAGGTGTAACAGAAAGCCCATGATGACTACAGCTACGTTATTTGTTGAACTTGTTTCTTTGCCTGTTATAACATATTTAAAAAATAATTTGACATGGGTGTTTAATTACTTTTGTTAAACTATCTGTAATTAGTTGATTAAAGTTGTTATCTCTGTGCTCACAAAATGTGGAACTTAAGATAAGATAAGATAAGATAAGATAAGATAATCCTTTATTAGTCCCGCAGTGGGGAAATTACAGGATTACAGCAAATTACAGCAGATTACAGCAAATATTACAAAATATTGCACCAGAATGGATTAAAGTGACCAGAGTGATAAAAAGTGTTCAAGTATTGAGAGACCAGAATGTTTGTGGGCTACTGGGAGGTCAGCTTGTTGTGCAGCCTGACAGCAGCAGGGAGGAAGGACTTGCGGTACCTCTCCTTCACACACTGGGGATGAATCAGCCGGTGGCTGAAGGAGCTGTGCAGAGCTGCTAGAGTGTCCTGCATGGGGTGAGAGGCGTGGTTCATCAGGGATGAGAGCTTGGCCATCATCCTCCTGTCTCCCACCACCTCCACAGTATCCAGAGGACACCCCAGCACGCTGCTGGCCTTCCTTACCAGTTTGTCCAGTCTCCTCCTGTCAGCTGCCGTGATGCTGCTGCACCAGAAGACCACTCCATAGAAGATGGCTGATGCCACCACAGAGTCAAAGAAGGTCTTCAGGAGTGCTCCCTGCACCCCAAAAGACCTCAGTCTCCTCAGCAGAAAGAGTCTGCTCTGTCCCTTTTTATAAAGTGTGTGTGCGTGGTCAGTTCAGTCCAGTTTATTGTTCAAGTGAACACCCAGGTACTTGTAAGACGTCACCATCTCAATGTCCAGTCCCTGGATGCTCAATGGTAGCGGAGGAGAGCGTTTGCCCCGGCGGAAGTCCACCACCAGACTTGTATCACTTTTTTTCTTTTGGTAACTCAACCCCATACACTATCATATTTCCAACAACATGTGGTGTTTGGTAGCTGTGTATTTATCATAAGCTCTATTTAAAAACCAGTTTGTGTGGTGAAAGGCACATTAATGCACTGGTATACATAAACTCAGTAAACACACACTTAAGAGCAGCTGTTGCTGGAATGGATACAACACCGCTTGTTGTCTGACAAACTGAACCTCCTCAAGCTCCATATAATATGGTAAAGGTCGCATACCAGTGTGTGAAAGCCAAGTATGACAATCTCATGTTTTCATACAAATATGCATGTTAATCTGACCTTTGGGGATGTGATTTCTCTGAGCTATGATTCCCAAATGTTTTATTGCCCTTGGCGCTCTTCCTAAGTATCACTTATTTTCCTTCTGACTAAATAAACAAAACAACGTCTCAAGCCATTATGCCTTGGCACTGAGTCAGAGAGCAGAAATAACGCAAACTCAAAGACCCATTTGGGAAGTACTGCCCTCGAAATACCGAAGTTCAGATAATGGACGACATATTTTTATGCATCTACTGGGACTCATCTCCACCCAGCTGTGCATGCTCCCTCCCTGCTTTAAGCTCTAGTCACTCATCTCAAACATTTTATTATGTGTTAGAAATAGCCTATAGTGAGTAAAATCACTAGTAATATCAGCTTATCCATACATCAATATTGTCAATATTGTGATATGAGATATTGTTTTAGATTTCTTTGATTTTACATATTGAAAATCTTTATATGGCATAAGTGTGTCATAAGTTTCTTTCCAGGCTGTTATTATTTACCTTCATCCAATTAGTCATTATTTGTGATTATTTATCATTGATCTCATTGTGTAAATATTTTGTAAAAGCATCAATGGTCAACCCTATAATATAAATATTGAGGTATTTGATGGGAAATATCAAGATACACAATTTGTTCCATTAGACTCTCACTTGAGGAGCTATGCTTAATGTTCATCGTGAAGCACACTTGGCTGGGACTCAGCCAAGAACTCTTTTGCCCTGTGTACTGTATCTGTGCCCTTTGACTGGGCCTGTCTGTATGGGGAGGAGGAGGAAATGGCTGTACTGACCACAGTATAAACATTACATCAACCCTCAAGGCAGCCGGCCTGCCACTCTCTGATTCGCTTTCATTCCTCGCAGTCTGCCTTTGCTGCTGATAACGCCCCAGTTCCTTCCTCCATAATAACACTCAGACCCAAAAACAATCAAGAAACCACCTTAAAGGCTGTTTGCTTAGGGATAAGTCTGTTTTACCTTAGCTCCTCATAATCTGATAATTTGGAACAAAAACGTCAAGGACAAAAAAAAAGAATGCACTATTTCTGCTTCTTGAATTACGCAAAGTTGCACAAGGTGGTGCCTTTGTTGACTTGCTGAGTGGAGAAAGTGGATTCCTCTGCAGTGGTAGTTTCTGTAAAATCATCTTATCTGAATCAAACAACAAAAAAAGGGTGCGTAAATGTGTGTCTCTTGATGATTAGCAACACAAAATAAGGGGCTCAAGGAAGAAATGGACAGATGCTTAGTGTTTCTCATAGACATTTTGGGGTTTTTCTAGTAGATTTGTTCATCTGTCCCATGCATGTCAGTGCCATTGACTTATCATGATATTCTTTTTTTCTTTTCTTTTCACCTCTTGCGGCGTTTATTTGACAACATATTTTGTCCTCGACTTGATTTTGTTGTTGCAGATAACAATATGAGTTTTTTATTTTCTTCATCATCAGAAAGCCTGGCCGTGTGGCACAGGCCGTGTTTTCTTCCCCCATGATTGTTGAATAATAGATAGAATATACTTGAATTGTAAACAATGGAGTTAAATACAGCTTGTAAATACTTGTAGTTTCCAGACCTTGTTCGGATTTATTCACGTGTTTGTAATTATATATTTGTATGTGAAAATGTGCATGTATCTGGTACTGTATGCTTTCTTTTGTTCTTTTTATGACTGCCTGTTAAACACTAATAGCCTAACAGCCAACCATCTAGAGTTAAGTATTACAATTACACAGAAAAATGGGATTTTCTACAAAACTTGGTGTTTGTTGCAAAATCTACGAGGCCCTTTGAGCTGGTGACTCCTAGGCGTTTCCCATCATGCCTTGGGTCATTTAGTCTGCGGCACCTCGATCTCGTGAGGTCTTCATTGATCGCGTCGGGATCAAGTCAGACACAAATCCAACCAATCAGGACTGGCTCATCTCGAACGAGCCTCAAAGGACATTCATACAGGTGTTTTCACTTAAGGTACCTGATTAGACCTCTTCCCAAGACTGTGGGCGTGTACACACTGTGCTCGATTGACAGCTCCCAACTCCAACCTGACGTCTAATCATGGGAGTGATTGAAAACACCTGTGTGGGTATGGAAGGCCACTAAGCAATTCACCCTCTTCTACAAATCAATCAATCATATTGCATATTCTCAACCAACATGTATCATAGTGTTTAACATAATTTGAGTCAGACAATGTCATTTGAGATCACAGTGACTTTGCTAAATATTTCAAAAGCAAACAAGCTTTGTCGGTGTATTCAGCTTTTCACTTCAAAATGCAGAAGTTCATCTTATGCAAACATCAAGTATGATGTGTTGATGTTTTTTCTGGAAAGATTCCCAATTGTTTTCTGTCAGCCTCTATGGAATTGGCAGCTTGCTTCAATAGCTTAGTGACTCTGTTCTTTGGGTTTAACATAACTTCCTGTCACTTCCTGAGTCCACCCAGAGACCCTTGATAACACATTTGAACAACTTAAAGGACCTTTAAGTGAAGCATTATGCTGTACTTCATGCCTCCAACCCATTGAGGTCACATCAAGGAGGACAAGAGCTTCACAACATTGGCTAAGACATTAACACTTACAATGAAGCATTGATGTTGCCAAAACATCACTTGACAAACTGTACAGTTCCTTCCTCATACTGTGCAATATATAATTCTGTTTTCCATTATCAAAATGTTTTTCTCACAACTTGCAATTACAATGAATAATGTGCTTGTTTTACCATTTTAATTTAGACAGGCAGAGGTACGATTGGTGATGTATTAAAGTTGTTTGACTGATTCAGTCAATGTCAGATGAACCCATGACCTTCATGCTTTCCTGTGCAAGCATGGCTAAGGAAACCTGTGCTGCAGTTTCTATCTCAATTGGTCAGTTCACACAAATTACAAAAACCTTCAACTCTAGTGATCTGTCCTCTCATAAATATAGACTACTGAGACTAGTCGATGAGAAATGGCCCGGATCATTACTAATAATTATCCGACTTTATCAATACCAATACAATACCTGGGCTTTGGATATCAACCAAAACCAGAGTATTGATCCAATACTCACTATGCAGAGAGATAATTATACTATGAATCAGGAATCAGAATCAGCTTTATTGGCCATGTGTGTTTACACTCACATGGAATTTGACTCTGGTTACACGTAGCTCTCCTTGTATATATATATATATATATATATATATATATGTATTTGCATGTGTTATGCAACATCAGGCTTGACTTAAACATTATTCTCTTAACTTTTTTTTCAACAAAATATAACAAATAAATAACTAGATCTAAATGTACTGATGTTTATTAAAATAATGGTCTCCGATACCTAATCCAACTATTTCCATTAAAACATGTCTTTCTTTTTAGGTGTTCAGTTTTCTTCCAGTAATGACAGAAATAAAATGTACTATACAATTTCTTTTGTATAGACCATATCTACTGTTGATTTATTATTGATTTAATATTATTACATGCAGATGATCCCTTTAGGTATCTTCTTCTGTTTTCTTTCTTTTTTTCTGTCTCCAACATATTGCATTTGAGATTAATAGCATTTCTGTGAGAATACAAATGGCACAAAGCTCCACAAGAGAAATATGATATGAGCGTCCTCTTGTTGTATACTATATGAACATGAATCATAAAAAAGAAATAATGCAAAAGCCATGTCTAAAAATATCCACTGCCTCCAAAATCTCCCTGCGCATGACTGCTTTAGCTATGAGTGTTTGTCTCCAGGTACAGTATCAGCCTCCCACGCTGCGGTCCTGCTGCTGCTATCACAGAGGCCACATCTGAGGCTATGGAAATGAGTGACGTGGTATTTACTGTTCCCAGCACTGTGCAGAGCGCAGTTCTGCTGGCTGCAGATACCCATCTGAGTACAATGCACTAGCCTTCAGAGCTTCCTCCTAATGCTGCTGGCCATGCAACAGGAGGAAGATGTGCATAAATGTATAAGTGCCAACTGTTACGGCTGTCACCGTTGCCTGGGGGTCTCCTCCTGTGGTGAAGACAGATCTACCTGGGGACAGAAGACCTGCCCCTTCCTGGTTCCTGTGGAGCCCTGATTGGTGCATCGTGCTGCAGCGCCACCAATGACCCGCCGCCACCTCAGCCTGAGTTCCGGGTCTTAAGGAGCGGCCATCAGAGTGACGGGGCCGCGCGTCGTTGCCAGTCGACGTGCGTGCCTCTGTGGGACTTTGTGTTTACAGCAACTGGTCTGTCCTCCGGTGTGATATTGTGGTTAGACTGTGTACGAGGAGATACCTTCACCTCTCCTCCTTTGTTTTGTTAGTTTTTGTTCAACCTGTGTTGTCACCTTTTTCTTATGTCACTCACTAATAAACTGTACTTCCCACCTACCTCCACTCTCCGCCTACTTGTTTGCGGCCCCGCTCCCCTAGACAAGAAGGGATCGTAACACAACACCCACAGGCTCTGGACATGGAGGGCTGGCCCATCACACTGATCATAGAAGTGTGATCAGAGTGATGTGAGAAATGTGTTAAAGTGGCGTGTGGGGTGTGATGTGTTCTCGTCTGCAGCGAAAGGAGAGCAGAGAAAGCATACTGTAGGTTTTTGTATTTTTAGTGACTGGCTTCTTTGTGCTAAATTCAAGGGTGTAATTACTGCATTTCATTTGTGAAGGAAACTGACATTTGACAGCATGACTGTTTTCAACCTGAGGGGAACATGAATATCTGTATCTTATTTCAGGGCAATCGGTGAAATAGTTGTTGAGGAATTTACAATCAAATAAAAATGACGAGCTGCTGGTATCACAAGATGAAACGTCAGGGGGCCATTACGATACATCCTCCGGGGGACCATGAATGTCTGTACAAAGTGTCATGGCAATGCGTCCAACAGTTGTTTAGATATTCAGTCTGGACCAAAGTAGTGGACCGACTTACACGTGTGTTTTGCGTTTGTTGCCATGCAGGTGGAAATGACGAAACACTTAGATCTTTAATATGGCCATTTTGTACTAATGGGGCTTTAATAAAACATACTTGAAGCGCTCTTGCACTCCATCTGGAGAGGCAGTATGACCAAGTGATAGAGAGAATAGTCAAACTAGAGAAATATAATACTTTTCCACCCCCACAACAGCCTTGTCTGACCGTGACTCGCTCAGAGGCCACTGATAGAATGATAGCTATCTGTTGACAATAAGGCTTTTGAGCCTGAGAGAGGAGCCTGTGTCTCATTTACATGGACTGGGGAACTGTGACTCTTTGTAATTCATCTTGTACACACTAAGCTTCCAGCCGCAACCCAGAAACATGTTTGGGGATGTTCATTTTGAAACTGGACTGTCCTGATGCAGTTGGAGGGGTGTTGGGAGTGGGCGGGTGGTGCAGCATTCCACAAAGCAGGACTTGACTTGTGACTTTTCGATCAATAATGGGATGCAAGCTTTCTAAGGATACAGTGAGAAGAGGGATACTTGTGTGGACATCATGAAGTCATCACACGTCATCCACATTTTAACGCAAGGCATTAGAATAAAAGCTGGCCAGAGAGAGTGTTCATCAGGCCTCAGCCGCAGACGGCACAGTTCTTGTAAGAAACTTCACATTTCCTTTTTCCAAGATGTCTCTCACTGATAGCAACATCATCATTCTTTCATTCCTGTATGCTGTCAGGAGGCCACAGACAGAGAAAGAGAGAGAAACATGTACAGTGGATGGGAACAGAGAAAGGCTCCATCATCATGCAAAGTGTTGTAATTTTCCTGGGTCACGGATGTTGATGTTCGGAGCTGCGGCATGGCAAGCGCTCTCTCTAGACTGCACCTAACAAACCATGCTTTATTATTTTGGCATATTTTTGATCCCATTTCAATTTGATTTTAAATGGTCAGACAAATGTCCTGACAAGCTCATACATACAAGGAAAAGACAAACACTATAGTAACTACAGAATGAATGTGTAATTTCAAGCAGAAGAGCACTCTTTACGGACAGGAAGGGTCCAGAGGAAGGACAGAATCATTAAAGAAGTCAGAACTGAAATCTGAATTATGCATTACGATGTTAATGTGACAGTCTTGTTGAATTTTGTGTTATATGTTATTCAATAAGAAACACTTATCTATATATCACACTTTACTAATCCCCATGATGACATTAAGTTCCACAAGGGAATATACAAATATAGAATTCAAAATACTAATTCTAGTATATAATATTGATGAACATATAACAGACTAATTTGATCAAATCATCTACACTGGTGTTTTCAATTATTTGGCTAATTGTACCGCTAATTGTATCTCCTCAGAGATCCTATTGGTTGATGGAGTTTGTTTAGTTAGGGCTGAATTATATTAAGTCCTGGATGAGACTGATCTGTGATCAGTTGGCCCTGAAACAAGTGATAGAAATAACACTGTACAACAAACAATGACATATTTTACAACAAATTCATGTAGAAGAAGGGGAATACAATAATGTGATTGTAACAGTAAAGGGTTTGACTTATTGTGACCACACAAAATATTATTACTCTTTTCACACACAAATATTAGACTAAAATTAGACTTTGACAGCAGGTGACCTGTATTTGTTTGAGAGAGACTGACAAGCATTATTCTGTGACCAAGCTTCATGAAGATAATATTATAAAATATAAAGATATTTTCTAAAGTGGAACTGAAATTAAAACCAAATCCAGACTAAATAAAACTTCAGACAGGTGGTTAACATATTATAAACTGTGACGTCTACTTAAGAGGATTATTAACGTGTTCTGTGTAAAATATCAGTATGCAAAACAATTCCTTTCAGGGAAGCAAAGTAGTTCCCCTTTTTCTACTGTAACTTCCTTTTAGGCAGAATGTTTCCAAATTAAACTTCTTGCTTTATCTGATAAAACTGAATTTAACATCTGATACATTCTAGACTATCACGAATAATCCTAATGTGACCCAAATGCATGTATTGTTTTTGTAAACAAAGACATGCTGTTGTCCCTGAATTACTCTGGCATTACATTACATATGATGTATTATTAAGTTGTCATCAGCAGCTCATCCTTTCTGACTAGTTTCCATCACCTAAGATGGGCTCAAACGTGTAACGGCCCATCCCAACAGTCACATCCTAAGTTTGGAGCGGACCCAGTACAGTCTGGTAAAATGAGACCAGTAGACAGTGGTCAACACACACAAACACTGCGAGAGGGAAACAGATTAAAAGAGCAAGAGAACAGCAATGCAGGGACTAGAAAAGAACGGAAAACACAGAAAGGAGCTAGAAAAGGGAAATAACTTAAAGAAACTAGAAGATTGAGAAACAAATCAAAATAGGCTTTCACTAGAAACAGACAGCACTTTTTTGAGTATGTTTATGACATCTCAGGTGGGAAGAGATGAAGAGTTGTGGAACTTATCAAAGCTCCAGGCAGCGTTGTAGGTTGTACCACCATGTACACTCGTCACAAAAGCAAGACATTCATTTAAAAACAAGTAAGGACACTCATCAGTCCATGCAATTTGCAGATGGACAGGAGTATTGTATGTAGTCAAAAAATGTACCATAACTTTAATTCTTATGCCAGACCCCTCAAAAGGAAACACATTCAGGTTGCAAATCCACTATAGTCAATTTCAGTAATGTGTCAGAGGATGTTTCTACGTCATCTTGCTCTAACGCTATGGACTATCCAGAAAATTATGTGGATAAACAGTTACTTCCTTTCAGTCCACATTCGGATTAATTTATATGTGTTTATAAATATATATGTATGTAGAAATGTGTGTGTACCCGCATTGTATGCTATAATTTGTTCTTTTTATATCTGCCTGTGAAATACATTACTACTTGTTTTGATATGTGTTGTATAATAAAGCTTTATTATTATCAATCACACAATATGTCTTTTGATTAAACCTGAGAGTACTAGTCAACATTGATGTATTCCATACGAGCTAGCCACAGCTAGCATAATCAATATATGTAGCTATGTGCCAACAAACTATGGAACACGCATGGCCCCCCAGCACCATCATATTAATGTTCTGTATCACTTGGTGTTGTGTCTATTTCCCTTTTCTGATGAGAAGATAACTGAGACTTCTGCTAGCTTTGAGGCACTGCTTGTAAATGCTTTGTAAAGCTATAGTCTTCACTTTAGATTGGGTCACAGAACATGCTTAACTAATACTTAACTAACGAGTAGTAACTACCTGAATTAATCATGAATTGCAGCTTGTGTTATCATTACGCATCTTTAAGTCCTTAATACTTAATTTACAAATGGAGAATCCATAATTTATAAAGTATGAAAACCCAAGCTTATTAATCAAGAATGAAACATTTATAACTGTGTTTATGAATTGCATGCTAATGAGTTACTAATGAGTGTTCATGTTGGAATAATGCTCTATAAATGATGAATTCAGTGTTTATTCATGCTTTACTAATGCTAAATAGTGTGTACTTATTGTAAAGTGCAACCCATGTTTCATTTAAAATCTCGCCACAAACATAAAATGGACGGTATAATGGTACTAAAGTTCTCTAATAACAAAGCTTTTGCTCTAAATGTTAATAGGAAAGCCAGACAGGACCTAAAGCTTTGTTTTTTTCTGTTTTAGTGCATTGTTATTTCTCATGTTTAAGCACGTACGTCACCTTTGCCTCTTGAATAGAGATTCACAGAATGTGTACACGCGCAAACATTTTAAGTCTGCAAGTCCTCTTTGCCTGTGAAATAGACATTTGTGTAATTGTCCACTTGACTAAGCTGAAGTGGTTGAGGTGAGGTAGTATTGTGACACATCTGTTTGATTTATGTGTACGTAACACCAACAATTTCTTCCGCCACATTGAAGCTAGCATTCACATATTTAAATACCCCTAAAGGTATGTGAGCAGGTGTGCCGCAGACCACATCTGTCACACAAGTTCTTAGCAGCTCACAATTATTTGTTGTACCAGAGTTATGTCCCTGTCAAATGTGATAAAAAAAGCTTTGAACAAAGTAAATCTAATAACGTGTGTTTGATCTTTGTTATTGTTATTTTCTTTAAAAGACAGAGTAATGTAGGTTTATTAATCCCAAATTAAAATGATTTATGTTATAATGACAAAGACATTTGCTTACATATATTTTGACATTTATATTAATGTGTGTACAATATTTTTACACTATGATAATAAAAAAGCAGAGGCAGTTATTTAACTATATGTTAGGGAGTTGTTACATGTATACAGTGTAACAGTTATTTAACTATATGTTAGGGAGTTGTTACATGTATACAGTGTAACAGTTATTTAACTATATGTTAGGGAGTTGTTACATGTATACAGTGTAACAGTTATTTAACTATATGTTAGGGAGTTGTTACATGTATACAGTGTAACAGTTATTTAACTATATGTTAGGGAGTTGTTACATGTATACAGTGTAACAGTTACAACCATGATGCTGATGGGCAAGGGTGTAAATGAGTTCGACACCCCTGTCCTAGAGGGCTGATTTCAAGTGTGCAGAAGCTGCAATGGAGATAATCGGGTCTCTAATCTCTGATATCATCAAAAGACAAGATGCTGAAACAGCAGCAGGTTTTGTCCCTAAACGAGAAAGTTCGGACTGTTGTGTCTCTTAACTTAACTACTTTTGATCACATCTTTAGATTTATTTATCTTAAATGTACACTGAAAAAACACTGGATTCTTCTTCTTACAACATGTATCAATCACCCCTGAAAATGTGTTCACATTTGCATGTGTACCGTGTGTCCTGCATCTCTCATCGCATGTGTCCATCGATGACTCATTGCACATTTGGATTCTCCTCAATTTAACCAGTTATCACGACAGGTGAGTGTTTCACCATAAAACAAGTAACTACTACATTAAAGAATCAACTAGACAAAAATAAATCTTGATTCAGGGATTCCTGATAGCTTTTTCTGGAGCTTCCAACTTTCCCGTTTTCATCGTGATTATTTTGTCGAGTGGTCTTGAACTAATTTTGGTCTCATGTTAAATAAATAATAATAACTTCAAACCTTAAAATGGATATTATTCAACAATTTATTCATGAGTATCTTGTAGTTTCTTTTCACCGTAACAGAACAAACCAATATAATTAAATCATACTTTAAATATAGATCAATTGAAAAGAATACATGCACCTGACATACATGTCTTGCACGTCCATCCATCCATCCATTATCCGAACCGCTTATCCTCTTTAGGGTCGCGGGGCGCTGGAGCCGACCCCAGCTGGCATTGGGCGAAGGCAGGGTACACCCTGGATAAGTCGCCAGTCTATCCAGGGCTCGTGTCTTGCTCGTGTCCAGGACAATTATTTTTGCACTTACAGGTACACTAAATTTGACTTTGAGCCCCATATCTGCTGACAGAAATTATTAGTGTCAGGTTTTACTACAATAATGAATGGATAATTGTATTTGCCTATGTGATGCAGTTCTGGTTAGAGTTCACCCCCAAATCATTTCCTCCTTCCTGTAAAGCTAATTAGTTACAGAGATCTTAGTTACAGGGTGACTGTGGCTCAGTGGTTAGCAAGTCTATCTTTCAATCAGAGGATCGGTGGTTTGATCCCTGGCTCCGATAGTCCATGTTGTTGTGTCCTTGAGCAAGACACTTAACCCTAATTGCTCACCGTTGCTGTGTCTACGGTCTACTGTATAAGTAAGTCGCTTTGGATAAAAGCGTCAGCTAAATTAAATGTAATGTAATATCAGCTGTATGGGGTTAGGGTTAGGGTTATTGGCTGTGATGTGACTCAAACACATTAAAAACAGCTTATTTGAAAATATCATGTGTCCACTATGGTCGAAATGTTTTAAAGTATGAAAGTGATGGCATTAGGAAACAAAAGCATGCCTAAAAAGAGCTTCATGCTGTAATGTGGTTTGGCGACAGCAAAAACAAGTGCCTTGTTATTTGCCGTTTGAAATATTGTAATCTATTTGGCAGCACCAGGCCTAAACTCTGTTTATTGAAAATAACTTGTATTAGAACTTGTCTATATAGTTATCAATACTGTCGTCATAATGACCAGAGGTCACGACACACATCTCAGTGTGCTGCATTGTATACCATCAGACTGTGGTTGTCCATATGAACTGGTAGGATGGTGTGAGTTGAGGCTGCAGGAGTGACAGGGACACTGAGCTCACTGCACCTCATTCCTTTCCGGACCTCTTTGTGCTAGCGACACATCCTCACATACCATTCTCAACCGCTCTCTCCAGAAAAACCAGTGGGACAAGGACAGGTGGGTCTGTGCTGGATGTCTAATAACACAAGCTTTGTTCAGGGGGGCACATCTCAACACACTTCACAATGTATGGATGCAACTACCTTGCAGGAATATGCAGGAATGCAGAGAATATATAACTGATCAACAAAGATATTCCAAATATAAAGAAATTCCTACTTAATCGTTACAAAAGAAAAAAATAGTTTACATGTTTCACAAACGGATCCAACAACGTCAGACTTACGTCTTCCATCACACAGCCCGCCATTGTTGAACCTCTGCAACTGATGGTCGGCGTATTAATTACTTGGTGACATACATTTTAATGCAATCAAAACCCTCAAAGGACCATTATGCTTCCTTTAGTGAGCCATGGCATTCTCGTCTGCAGTCAAACATTCTTCTGATGAAATTATTTAGTATCTGTTGGAATATCTTTTGGTACATAAACTTCGTTCATAAGCCCTGAGCTGCGCTGCACCGGCTCCTGGCTGAATAACGCGCAGCGCAGCAGCGACCTGCGCAACAGGTGCAGGCACACCTGCGTGACCCAACTGACCTTCATTGTCCAAACAAAGCGTTCCGTTGTCATAATTTGCTCACAGCCGGCTTCAATTCTGCTTAAAATGTAATTGTAATGTCTGGAAGCTGTCTTACCTCCAGTGCCGCGCAGAAGACCAGAAGAGTCCACAGAGAGACGCTGCAGAGCAGCACAGGCTTCATGATGCCGCAACGCGTTGACAAAAAAAGACCGAAAGCTACTTTTCTAACAGTTGAGTGAGTTCATGACCAAACTTTCTTTCTCGTTTGCAAAGACTGTTCGTCAAAGTATCGCTACATCTGGATGATGGAAAGTCAGAAAGGGGAACTTTCCCTTCTCGGTGTTAACGGGGAGGAGCGGCGTCCGCCCGCGTCACTCCGGGAAGTTTTGGCTGAAGTGTGCCACTCCTCTCATCATCAGTCTGCTGCGAGATCTCGCAGCCTCCAACAGCCTGAAGGGCTGGGAGGGGAGAGGGAGGACTGCCCGGTCATGCAGAAGTGAGATTCACCCCACATTCCAGCCATAGCTGGGCCACGCAGGGTGGAGGAATGCGTCCAAAGGGGTCTCTTCATTAAAGGCAAAATGTTTTTTTTGAAACATCCCTACTTTTCAAGTTTCACTGTAACAAACAAGGGATGCCACTGACGTCACACAGGCAGGGCCGTAAAGCAAGGAATAATGGGCTCGTGTGGTCTTGCCATACACAATCATTACAAGAGGAACGTATTTAAATCTATCAGGAGACATTTCCTGATCATCACAAACTGGTTACTTAAGTTAAAAAAACAACTAATAATAATAATTAACTAATAATAACTGATAATTGTTGTATTATCTATAATCTTAGAGGATTGTTGTATCAATTCATGTTTTGGGATTAATATGCTAAAGGAACAGCTCACACCAGAATCCAATTTTCTTTTATCTTATCTGTAGTGCAATTTATTAATCAAGATTGTTTTGGTGTGAGTTGTCTTGCTAAGGAGATATTGGCTGAAGAGATGTATGCCTTCTCTAACGTGACGATATGGCACTTGATTTGTGGTGCCAGAAGAAAATACATTTGAACTCAACAGCAATTTCCACAGACCTTGTTTTGAGCAATTTCATGCCAGAACTATGTAGTTTAATAGTTTATAAAATGACGAAATGAGCATCACATTTGCAGCAGCCAAGGCGGCGTCTTGACATCTCTTGTTTGTTTCCGACCAACGTTCCAAACCCCAAAGATGAAGAAGCCAATAAGGAGTAGGCTACTAGCCAATCAGAGGTAGAGTAGGGGGCGGGTCATTGTGGAATATTATGAATGGGGAAAGAAATCCCTTAAACTACTTCAACATTTCAAAAAACTACCCTGCACACTTATTGCAATGAGCCATTGGCTAAGCTTGTACTGGCGTGCGGTAAGACAACGTTGTCTTCCACTATACAACTTCAGAGCTGCCTGCAATCACGCTAAGCTAGTTAGCTGTTGACGGTCAGTGAAAAACAAGACGCAGGCTCACTGCTATTTAAACCACAAGGCCTCTAGTTGCTATTTACTTCTGCTGTACATAATTAGTAAAGTGGGCTAATATAATTACTTTTTCCAACCAGTAATATTGGTTAATGAGTAATTAATTACAGTTTTCGAGTAACTGGCCTCACACTCTTTATGAATGTAAATGGAGTTTTGGTGACTTCACACTTCAAACTCTCAATGTGCTTTTGCAGCATCCCCAACATGAAAACAAGTCTAATCAGCTGTGATACATGCTGTTTGCACGACCTTCCCCTAAATTAGAGCAGCACCCTGAGGTGTCACGTGTTTCATAACTATACTTTGTCTGTCCATTGATTCCAGCAGTTGTTTTGCTTTACTGCAGACAGAAATACTGGAGCTGGTAAACACTCTAAAAGGTCTAAAAGGACACATCAGGGTATTAGAAGGGTGGTTTTGAAACTGCGCTGTTTCTGCACTTCCTCTTTGTAAATGAATGAATCAGTAGGTAAATACAACAAGCGCATGATGTGGGCTAGTCGTGCTAAGTTTATTTATAGAGCATTTTTATCAGCATGGTCACAGAGGCGTTGCACAGGAAACAGCACATAACAGACAGCTCTTGTGCATGGCTGGCTGTAAAAACAGCATTGTTTTCTGATACTGTGGTAATAATGAAATGATTGAGACGTGAAAATGTAACTCTGGTTGAGGGTAAATATGTCATTAAAATAATTATTATTATGTTTTTGTTCCTTTCCCTCATCACCTGTGCTTAACTCCTGTTCGCCTTGGTGCCTCCAGCAAAGCTGTCACTTTGTCACCTTTTAAAATACGATTTTTTAATTAGTTTTTTTTATTCAATTCATGAGTCCGTGTTCAAGCTTTAACTTCTTACTTTACCAATACAGAAATCCTATATTTTTTTAAGGAATGCTCTGTACGCACTAACACTCAGCAGCTCGACTGGAGCAGTTGAGGCTCGAATGGTTAAAGGAATGCTTCACCACCTTGAATTCTTGAAGAAAACATAGTTTTTTTCGCAGGCCTCCAGTGAACAAACAATCCCAAATCTGAGAAAACTGATGATGAATTGAAAGAAGAATGAGGACAACAACAGCAAAACTACATGAAAACGTTTATTCAGTCATATGCTCAGTACTTCCAAAAGATGATCAATTTAGCTAAAATCTTACTATATAGAGCAACTTTGCATAAACAATCTCACACACTGTTTTAGCAGTAATGCATGAGTCTGGGAAGTAATACATTAGGCAGGAATATAACTGCATGGGGTGATAGTTTTCTTTTGTTAAACACAGCCCCCATTTAACTTCTTCATCAGAACTTTTCTCTGTTTTTGTATTCTTTGTTCACAGTGGAAGCATGTGAGAAAAGAATTAACTTTCACTATGTCTATCAAAACACTTTGTAAATCAAAAGTATTTATTCCTGTTCAGAAGTTTGGGAAAAAAAAGGCTGCCGTCATTATTAAGGGAACTTTACAAATGTCTGACGATGGCCTGTTACTTTCTCGCCAATCAGTGAAGGTTGGTTTCAGAAAGTTTCAAAATTGGTCGGACACAGAGCACAAATCCGTGTTTGTAAACGGGGCGAGTGCCGCACTTTGCTGCTTTCATGGTCACCTGGAGGCTTGAAGGTGGTACAGGTGAATCCATTTCAACAGACTGAAATCAAGCGAGTACTTCCTCCACAAGATGTAAGATGTGAGCTCTTGATACTCAAAAGACAGATTCTGGGAAGAATGATACTGTTACTGAATGGTAATATTAGAAAACCTTTGTAATTACCAGTACTTTAAAGTAGCCGGACAGCTTACTGTAAATTGCTCAGATGTGTTCATATCTCAAGAACACCTCTTATTAATACTTGTGTTGCTAAAGATGTGCTGTGTAGAGTGTGTGAGTTCCTGACCTTTAAATCGCTCCATGGATGCCGACGCTGCAACAGCTTTGTGACAGACAGTTTCATAGAGGCTGCTGTAAGAGGCCTGCTGATGATGTCAAACGTAGATGGAGATGATGTGAACGGGTCGCTATGACCCACCATTCCAAAGGAAGTGTTATGCAATCCTCTGGGGATTGTTGCAGCTTGTTTTTCTATGTGTGTCTGCAGAGCTGTGCTTTTGTTGCCATATACAGGATATGTTTTTATTTCTGTTTGTCTAATGTTTGTCTCCTGACATCTTCCTTCTGTCCTCTGTCGAGAGATCAAGAGTCAAGTGTTATGTGTGAAATGCTGCGATAGTGTGCCTTGGAAGGAATGCCATGTTATCTGCCTGCATTTTGGACATGCACACATCATTTAAACCTGACTTCAACAACCCCAGTGCACTGAAGTGATGCCGACAGTGTTGCTCACACAGCAGCTTGTTTTGGTTTATATTACATGACTGTTTTCAGCTTTTGTGCTGCTTTTATTCTGCCCTGGTTACTTCAAATAGTCAAAAAGTGCAACACACCAACTTGTGTCTGACATAAAAAGATGACAACATAACATTGTCAATATCTCCACAACCGTAATTCTTTACAAGAATTAACTGTACAATACTAGCATGTTTGTGTTTCTAGTCCGTTGTAGCTATAAAATGTTGTTCACAACTTCCCTTTATACCACTGCTCTTTTTATATTGACTCAACATTGTGCCACATTTATTGTTTTATCCTCACTTCAATCCATCCCCTCTGTCACTTTCTCCCTTCACTTGCAGTATTTTGTCTTTGTGGTTATTTACTCACACATTAATGAATTAACTTGTACATACAGTTATGCAGATTGTGTTAATTCATGTACATTCCCACTAATCAATACAGCATCACAGTCAAGTCATTTAACACTAATTTAATTACATTTGTGATTTCCCTGCCATTAATTGTTGATTCCACAAAATTAAGTAAGAGACATTTAATGAGGCAGAATACGACACATCCATGCTAGCAATTTTGCAAGTGGTTGTTTTAGCTAAATAAATGTGTTAGTTTTAGAGATATTTCAGTCTGGATACATTACATTACATTTCACTGACGTTTTATCCGACTTACATGCTATACAGTAGACCATAGACACAGCAATGAGGGTTAAGTGTCTTGCTCAAGGACACAACGACACAGACTGCCGGAGCCGGGGATCGAACCACCAACCTTCTGATTGAAAGACCGACTTGCTAACCACTGAGCCACAGTCGCCCCTCATATACAGTTTGGATCTGGATCATTGAGAATAAGAATAGAGCACATGCTATAACCATGTTAGGAAAAGTTTGAACATTTACAAACACTCTTATTTGTCTTCATGCCTCATTGATACCATTTTCATATTTGTCCACTACATATGAAGACAGGTTTGCATAAATACTGGAAACAGGGGCATAAACTAGCCTAAGAGCAAGAAATGAGTGTACTATGTTGCCCAAAATGTTGAACCAACACTTTAGCATTCAGTACGGTGAAATAGCAACCAAGATATGAAGTTTGCATTACTACTTTATTTGGGATACATAGATGCACACTGTTGTCATGTTTGTATTTCCATCGGTCACAATGTGAGGCGCAAACATAATGCAAATAAAAATGCAAATTAATGTTGTCTTTGTTCCTGTCCCGTATTTCACATGCCTTCATTTTCCATTCTTATCCACAAATAAAGGTGTGCATGCGTGACGTTGACAGTATCTTAACAAGAGGTAATGCAAATCAGACACATTTTCATATACAGACATATTTCTTGTTTCCATGCAAATTTGAGGTCTATGTGCTGCTCTGGCGTTCCAATGGCAATGCTGCCATGTTAGATTCTTACTGTAAAAAGGAAATGGTGTCTATATGATGATTGACTGTATATTTTGATTGCACATTTTATAAGTGTAAGCTGGAAAGAGCTTCAAAGAGCCGTAAGAGCAGAGTTCAAACATCAGTCTCAAAAGGTGATCCTTTGAATGTGGAATTTACATGCTTGAAAGAAACCAAAGCATTTCTAGCTCCAAACCAAATGATAAAGACAATGGAGGAATTCCCTAATTAATCCAAAATGTTATATACATTGGCTATAAGCCACAAACTCAAACTGGAGGTGTTCATCAGAGATAATTAAATGTTCCAGTTGAAGAATGTGAATAAGTGATTGCTGGTTGTTTGGGTTGTAAAAGGACATCTACAAATTAAAATCAATGACTCAAAAGACGCTTTATGTACACATAAGCTGGCACTGTTTTTAATATGGGCAATTCAAAACGTTGTTAAACTTGGGAGAATTATGCTTTCCATTCTGAGTCATCTCATGTCGAAAAGGGTTGAAACTATCTCTTACCATCAGATACACAAACTATTTTCTTTACTTTCATCCCAGTTTAAGATAACTGGGAGGATGTTTTTAAATGGTTTTGGTCCAAATGAACCCAACCTTTTCCTCAGCTATCTGTGTGATAAATTAACAGAGCTCTGATTAAAAAAAGAAAGGCTTGAAATAGAAAACAAGATGTAATGTTTGCTCACTCAATCTGCTGCCAATTGAGAGGATTTTTCTCTTTGAGTTCCAGGAGAAACAAGGAACCCAAGGAAATGCCCTTTAATTAGTTGTTCTCTATATTTATATGCATGACTGTTGCTAATCAATTACAGTTTATGTCTTAAACTGTGTAGCTTTGGTAACAGCTTTAAATAACGACCTGTTAGAATGTGGTGGGTAATCCTGCAATATAACCCAGCTGGAACAGATTCAAGAGAAGGAGTATGAGCAAATAGTTACCACCACTGTGATGGCTGAGGCACCTGTCACTCAAGCAAATATGTGGTGAGACGTTTAAGATTATTCAAGAAATATATATTGTATTTTTCTTTCACAGTATTTCCTTAGTGGAACAATTATCACAATTACCACAGAGACACACATTAAAACAAGTGAAATTAAACACTGAGACAATAACCATTCTTGCAGAAAAATGTATTGATGCTTTGTACCAAGAGAGCATTTTGATAAGTGCCATTTAAGCAACTCAGCAAGTGTAGCTCAGCTCTGCATTGGCATTTGTAAAAACACATGACGGAGTGGCCATGGTTTGAATGCACAGAGAGAGAGAGAAAGAGAAAGAGAGCACTGATAAGTTATAAAATTACAAGCCTGAATTAAGAATGTAATTTGATAGTCATAGCTAAGCCTCCGGCTGTACCGACTACCAAATGGTTAAAAGTTTGGACACGTTATGCAGAACGTTAACATTCAACTTATTACCATTACTTTTTTACAGATACAGTGTGTACAATAGTTCAACTTCTCTTTTCAGAGGAAATGAGCCTGCAGGGCTACACGCGAACAGACAACGTTTTAGATCAAGGTCTCGAAAATGCATCTGGATATCAGAGTTGGATTCAGAGACTCATGCCAACTTGTCGTGGTCCTGCAGTGTTGTTTCACATTTTCCACACAGTTTGATTTATGTTATGATCCGACTGAGCACGTACCTGTTTTCTTCCACTTGTCCATTATGCTGCTCAATAGAGCGCTTGTATGTGCTGTGAATTGTGGCAGCGACGTTTACCGGTCCAAGTAAACCCAGTTTCACAGCTTTAACCAAATGACTGCTGTTCTTACGTTTTGTGCTCCTTTCAGAAAGATGTTCCAAATCTTTATAAACCGTCCTCGACCAAGTACCACTTCTACCAAAAAGCAGAGGGAAAACAAAAGAGTGCCTTCGTATGTATGCTAACTGTTAGTTACCATTTCTTTAAAAACCAAAGGAAATAATATCTGCAGCAGTTTGAGTGTTGATCATATCCAGTGGCTGGAGGGCACCAAGGCGCTTCAATTCCAATTTCTCCACCAAATTATGTGTTTCAAACCTGTGCTTGAGTATATAATCCACTTCATTAATTTTTCTCAAATTTGCTGGCGATCGCTAAGAAGGTATCCCCTCTTCTTGCCGAGCAGTCAATTACAAGCTAATGTTGCCTCCGACAGGTAGCTAATCAAATATGAAATATGAAATTACTCTGTAGTGGGGCTATGGGCTGTCAGCCCAACTAGTCATCCAATTTGTGTGATCTACATTAAACACACTGAGCATGTGTATTCATACTTTCCCAAGTACAATACACATTGCATTGTGAAAGAGGGGTTTTCCCCACCGGCCCGTGGCTGCTGTATGCCACACAGGCCACTATAGGCCCACTGCAGACACCGCGAATCAGGAGACGTCTGAAGCGGCTTGACACTGGCTACACATGATGACAACATTAAATCCTTACACAAATTATGTGCAATTTAAGAAGATTCTTTATTCATCGATGATACATTATAGCAGATAGTAAGCTTTGAGAATGAATAATAACAAAATTGGTATATGCACAGTTCTCTCCGATGACCCTCCTGCTCTTAATGGCCAGTCACCACATTAGCTTTGTACAATACTATCCATCCGATCCCTTATTCCTTTGATCATGTTCTCCACCTTGTAAACTCCTCATGGTTTATACATCTCTGAATATAGAAGTAGACCCGGACAAACACAATTGCAAACTATCAACCCCCCTACTCGTCTTAACTAATCAAGAGGTCGTGACAGGGTCCCTACTGTGAATTTTATGCTGTGTGCAGAATCCTTGTCATGGTTAAAATAACAGGGCTCTTTTTCTTTTCTGCTCAATGTCTGCAGGTTAAGAACATGTGAAGTTCAGATCTATTTTACAACATTTAAACTTCACGACACGGACATTAGCACGGTTAATCATATCATCTCCAGCGGTGACTCCCCAACCAGGGGTACTTGTATTCCAAGGGGTATGTATGCAGTTGCCAGGAAGTAATATAAAGCGGCTAATTTGAAACAAATATTACTAGTCAGCTGATCTGGAGTTCGTGGAAACCATAGAACCAAAGATATTTTTACACATTGTAGAAACACAGATCAGTATACTGTCACAAGGAGCTAATGGGGAAGGTTTGACATTATGCCTGAGAAAATATTCACAGTAACTATCAGAGCAGGATATGACTACTGTTACTCTGCTCTCAATCTCTCCATCTGTATAACTGTCTCTTATTTGTTTGTTTATGTGAAGCAAATGGTCAAAATTGCTTGACCATTTAGCTATGACCCATGAACATGTGTGTTTACATCTTTGCTGTCAGAGCTTGTTGTTTGGATTGGAACGCTGGAGTAAACATAGACCACTAATCTAGCGTTTGAAACTGTCCCATCTGAAGTTGCGTCCCTCGATGTGTTCAGTGTTGAAAGAGGTTACTTAACAACAGTGTGGTGAGGTCGCAGTGACAGATCCCTGCAGCGAGGGCGGAGATGCACTGGAAAGACATTATCTCTGCGCGCTCCATTAAAAACTCCATTAAAGACATCAACATTTCTCAGTAGTTTCTACTTCCAAGATTAGCCTCAGATAAACTCACTCTCTTCTTTCGCTGTCACAAAGATATGCATTGTTAGGATACATGAAATAAAACCTGCATAATCATACACACACTACATAAATGGTAAGGCACACACAGACTCACACCCATTCACAGATAAACACATAAACATTTGTGTAATTTCCAATATAGCATCACATTAGCCAAAGTAAAGGGACCCTATCATTAATCCACTCGTGTCATCACATACAACTGCCCTTTGTTTTAGCGTTATAGTTGGCTGGATAACACACTATGTCATGTTCTCCCCTTTAGATCTGTGATCATCCTTTTCTAATTGCATAGTGCAGTAGGTTAAGATATGTCACTTTTTTCCTCCACAGTCAAGTTCTGACATCTCTTGTTCTCAGGCGACAGAGACGTATTTTAAATAATGGCACAGAAACTGGGAGGAGGTGTTTATGATTACTTACTGTCATTATGCACATGCAAAAACATTTTCCCGGGTTAAGGCCTGAGAATCATCATGTGCCAAAGTTACTCAATATCCAACCCGTTATTATTTTGAACTCGTCACATACGGACGCATGGTCTGGACCCGTCCATCCCTTTTCAACACACTGGGTGACCCTTGGCTCAATAGGTTTAGCCAACACACTTCTTGGCTAGCCTTGCAAATTTACCAACTGTGGTACTAATAAAGAATTATTTTATCTTAGTGAAAAAGGTCTGTTTTGAAATAACGTACATGTTGTGTATAATGTAGCCTACAATGCATTGTGTCAGTTTGCGTAGCGTTGCGTCACCTCTCCTGGTTGCCATATGTCAGTATCAGAAGGCAAGGGCCTTGACAAAATGTCAGGCTGGACAAATGAAACATACAGCAATATAAAATAAGTTACTGAAAAGCATATGTCTAGGTATGTATTACTATTATGTGTCCTCCTAAGGTCATCCTAGTTGGCCAGCAGCGACTACCGGGCTCAAGAATTTACTTGTTCTCTTTAGTTTGTATGCCTTGTGATGATTTGTGTTTGGTTTGAACCTGACTGACTGAATATACCTCACTGTATTTCATTTAGCATTCCAGTGAACATGGTTTCCACACAGATACCACTGTGTCGTGCACACTTCACAGCTCCCTGATTCATTCCAATGCAAATGTTCAGCAAGATTAGCCGGTCTGTTTGCATTTAGACTGTGTTTTATAACTCCAGATAGACAGGCTGTCGCCTGGATGTGATGTGATGAGACACATTCAAATCCAAGATTGACAAGGGTTTAGTGCAGTGGTTCTCAAACTGTGGGGCGCGGAGGTATTACAGGTGGGGCGCGAGAGGGTTGGGGAAATGTAGATTTTTTTCTTTTAAAAAAAAAATGATTTTAAATAATTGTGAAAATGCGCGACCGCGACAGATCCTTTGCGAGTTGCGACTCACACTTGTAGACCTAATGGTGTGTTACTCGCGTGAGTTTAGTCGCTCGACTTTATGTGGTTAATTTGCGTCATTCGCTACTGGCTTTACTCGCCCCTAGAAGGGGGCGGGGCTTATCTCTGTAAAAACAGTACCATTTCCCCCATCCACCATTAAACTAACCACTAGTTCTGCTTTAAACTTCTTGTGGAAGTCCCTCTAATGTCGGACCATCAAACTCCCCCGTGTCCGGGTTCATATATCATCCGTAGCCGCACAACAGCATCTGAATGACGGCCGCTGCCAGCGCTGCTTCAGGCGGATCAGCAGCTGTTTGATTCAGCACCGGCCGGACGGCGGTGATGACGCGCAGAGCTTCCTCTGTGAGATCGGCTTTTCTGCTGTTGCCTCTCTCAAAACAAAATACAGATCGAAGCTCAACTTTGAGCATGAATTGAGAGTGGCCGTATCAAATCTACAACCCCGTTTTACAAAGATTTGTAGTGGAAAGCAGGCTCATATCTGCACTAATTTAGTTTTGTTTTGCACCGGTTGCACGTTATTGTTGTTTTGAAAAGATATGCAGTGTAAAACTCTTTATTGCCAAATATTTTTAACTGGTTTTATTTAGTTTTTCACAGGTTGAACTTTATTGTTATTATCCTGAAAAGATATTCAGTACAAAACATGTTAATTAGGCAATTACAATGAGCTATTTTTGCCAAATATTAGTTATTTTTTTGCACAACTTTGTATTGTTCTAACAAAGTGATTGCACGTTTTATTTGTTTTTGGAGCAATCTGGTTTACATGAAAGTGACATTTTCTTTGTTCTATTATTAATAAAAGCACAGATAGAGGAGTCACAAAATGTCGTTATTTCAATAAAATATCAGCATGGACCATTTTGTTACAATTTTGTAGGGGCGGTGGGGCCCGAACATTTTTCGTCCTCCAAAGTGGGGCTTGACAAAAAAAGTTTGAGAACCACTGGTTTAGTGACAGGAAAGCTTTGAGCTCAATTAGCCTGGTAAAAACTCTCAAGACTAAGTATCACTTGGCTAGACTCTCCAGAGGCAGTTATGAGACTCAGCTGGCTCATTCATAAATATACCAGCAGTAAGCCATTAGGACCACTAGATGCCTCTATTTGTCACTAGTGGAACGCTGATCCTTCCATTGTCTTAAAGAAGTAGAAGAACTGAGCCTCAAAAAATTGTAATCATTATCTTTCTTGTTTTGACATATTACAGTGTTGGGGATTTCCTGGAAGTAGCAAAATGTTGCTTTGCACTATAAAACACCACATTACAGTAAAATCACAAGTGTCAGTTTGTAGAGTAGCGAGAGAAAATGAGAAAGTGATGTAACAGTTTGATGTTTCATTGAGCTGAGAAGCAGACGGCTCAAGGCCGCCAGATATCAGCCTCTCTTTCCTGTGTCATTAATTGGCTCTCATTAAACCTCCTGTCGCGTTTGTTTCTCCCCCCTTACTTCAGTGTTCCCGGACAAATTTGACTGGTCTTTTTAAACTGCTCTTACATTAACACAAAAACCATCAATCATCACCACATTTTATGTAACACCTTTTTAAGCTGTAAACTATGTCACATACTAGTGGTTTACATGAATAACTGCTGTGAATATACAAAGAATAGACATTGAAGTTGTATTGTATAGCCTCTTGTCCAACTTTATACATGGGGCTGTGAACTGGTGTTCACACAGGTGGGTGTGTGTTTGTTTGTGTGTGTGTGTGTGTGTGTGTGTGTGTGTGTGTATGTGTGTGTGTGTGTGTGTGTGTGTGTGTGTGTGTGTGTGTGTGTGTGTGTGTGTGTGTGTGTGTGTGTGTGTGTGTGTGTGTGTGTGTGTGTGTGTGTGTGTGTGTGTATGGGGAGGGAAAAAATATACAGATAAATGTCTTTCTTGCTCTTATAAAGACGTTCTGGACGTCCAAACGTGGTCTTTCAGACATGTTTGTGCTCACCACGCAGTTACATGTAGGTAGCAGGACTATTTAATTAAATTTATTTTTATTAAATTTATTTTGTACACCCCAAAATCATTAATTTAACACCATGGGTGTTACAAAGTTGACTAAACCACTAAAAATTCAAATGAAAGTGGTGATAACAAAGTTTTGCCTTGTGGCAATCAGATGTGAAACACAATATTTATGATTTATGATTAAAGTTGTAAATTGATCAGATTTGACCCGAACACGACAGGAGAGTTAAGTTAGATGATTTCTTTATTTTAAAGAGGGATGAGGAGGAGAAGATAAGGAAGGACAGGGGAGTTAATTTAGTTGATTGGAGCGGGGGAAGGCGAGGCTGTGTGGGAGAGATATGGACGGAGAGGGTGGGTCATAAATAGTGAAGGCAGAAGGGAGAGGGAACAGAATGTGTTCATTACAAGGACATGGTTTAAATAATAATAATAATTAAAAAAGAAATCATTAAAAAAAATGAAGACTTTGAAGGAACTGCAGTGCAGTTTCAGTATTCTCTTAAAGTTATTTGAGTTAAAAGTTAAATGAGAAGAACAACCTTACTCTTATGTATGTGGTAAATCTGCACCTAGAGCCAGTAGCTGTTTAGCTTAGCTTAGCATAAAGACTGGAAACAGTGGGGATTAGCTAGCCTGGCTCTGTCCAGGTATCGGCCTGCCAGCTCCTCTGAAGTCTTGTTCTTGTTTGTAAAAGGTTCAAAAACACACGGTTTTGTCAAACTTTTTCTTGGCTGGACTCGCATGACTGTGAGGATTGCGTTACCTTAGCACAGCGCCAGGTGTCGCCCCCTGATGGATACTAGAAATAATGCAAGTTCAAGGCAGGTTTACTTTTTAGACCCGGAGCTCCCAGCCTGGTTGAAGAAGGCCTAAAATCCTGCTGTAACCTACCTGCCCACCAAATAGCTGACAGTTGTTGAACCCCCAGGAGTTGGTGAAGACTAAAAATAGACTCACATGACACGTCTCCAAATAAATTACAATGTTGCTTCGTTGTTTGCTGTTGGATATAATCATATGTTGTGTTTACAGATTGCCTGTTTCTGTACTATAGTAGCCATTTAATTAAGTATTTAATCATTAAATTAGTTTCTTTAATTGTATTATACTATGTATACTTGAGTGCACTGATGTATAATACAGTGCAGTGTACATGTAACAAAGTAGGGCCTAATGTGAATACCATTTATCTTTTTCAGAATTATCATATAAGTACATTACATACCTTACACAACATTTGGTAATGCTATATGGTTATGTCAATAAAACTACTTTGAATTTGAAAAAAAAAATGACGTAGTGTGTTTCCCGGTATTTGTGTTAGATCACTGTCTGCTGCTCAGTTCAGGGAGCTGACAGGGAAAGGCTAACATATGGCAAGACAGGAAGGAGGGAGAGATAAAGAGAGAGAGAGAGAAGAAATGACAGGAGGTTGTACGGAAACAGAAAGCAATAGAGGGGGAGGGCTTTGGGGGGGGATAGGAAGCGAGGGATGGATAAGTAATAGCAGCGAGAATATGGGGGACGACAAAAACGATGGAGACCAGAAAAAGAATGACGATGGCGATGAGTGGGAGGGGTATCAGGAGTGAGAAACAGGGTGAGAGGGTTGCAGAACCTATAACTTGGAAGCAGAGGAGGTGACAGTGGGGGGGTGTTCACTGCTCAGTGATGTGTTATGATCCGACTCCAACACCCCTACACACACACACACCCACACACACACTAATGTGTTTTTGTCATTTAGGAGGACACAGACAGAGAGACTTACTGTAAAAGATAAGGCTGGAGACATTCTACATCTTTATCAATGTCCACAAATGCACTGTAAATAAAGACCTATACACACATGTCTGTCTCACTCATTTCCGACTTCTCGTCTGGCTCTCAACCCAAAACGCATTTGTTCAAACTGAAAATAAAAATATGTAGTTTTATTTTTGAACAAGGCTAAATAATTTCCTATAGCTGGACACATGTTTTTGAAAACATTTCTCAAACTGGAGTAAACAGTGCATTTGTTGGGGACTATTTTCATCTGCGGATGAATGAGTATTTACGACAGCAGTACAGTGTGTGTGCGATCGACTTGAAATAAACTGGTAAAAAGGAAACATGTCACCTTATTGGTGACACATGGAAACCTGTTTGTAGTATACATTTGTTGTTGGAAATGCGTTTTTTACAGGATTTGTTGACACAAATGTAAATATTGAATATCACCAGCTTCATCCTTTAACCCCAAAATGTAATTGTTTAATATGTGGGAGTGATCCTTTGGAGGCGAGACCCAGTAATGTGACTGTGTGAACAGATTTATGTGCCTACAATGTGATTAATACACACATACACACACACAGAGTCTCTCTCTCTCGCTCTCTCGCTCTCTCTCTCTCTCTCTCTCTCTCTCTCTCCAGCTCCCTCGCTCGCTCTCCCTCATTCTGGCTCTGTTGCCAAGGCTACCGTACAGCCTCTTGCTGCATTTACCTAGACGAAGCTGCCGCCTGTGGATCTCGCTCTCCTCCAGGATACAAACAAAAGAAAACCCTTCAGACTTTTTATTCCTCTATTTCTCACACTAACGCACATTCTCAGATTCTGCCTTCCCTACCCTCACACACATCCGCTGCCTCTCGCTGTCAGTCCGTCTCCTTCCTACATGAAAGCACACTCCCTCTCCTCCCAGACAGAGGAGCAGTAAAGGGATTGCCGTGGTTGTTGGTCTTTGGCTCAACGGGAGCAGAGCGGCAGATGGCGATGTGAAGACGGGCTCAGCCAGGTAAGAGGACTTATCCTAACCAGCCTTAAGGCTCTGGGTGAGTGACTGCTCCAGCTCTCCTCTACTCCCTCGGTCTCTCCCTCTTTCCCCCTCTGTGGCTGTGCGACATGAGGTGAATACCAATTCCTCAGCAAAGCCCCCACTGCTCATATGGATGCTGCGCTTTCCCGGCTGTGAAAAGGTAGGGATGTGTGATGTAGCCTCTGTAAGTGCGTGTTCATTTTCGGATGATCAAAACTGATAATTTGCCAACACGTTGGTTCTTTGGAGTCGCTCTCACTGAGAGTCTCCTCGCTCATCTATTATTATTCAAAGCTTGATTTCCACTGTGTTGTATCATGTCTGTGTGACAATGTGGGAGTTACCAGAGCGAGATGCAACAGTCCACCTCCCTGGGTGATTCATTACTAATCCATCCAGCTCTGCACTGTGTGGTCGCTCTCGCTCTCCGTAGCCATGTACGTGATATGAATGATGTTTTGTCTTAGCATGAATGACTGCCAGATAATGCCATTCCTGCACTGGTGTTTTGATGCAGCGCAATCATGTAACGCAATCCTTTGTCACCGGCAATCCAAATGTATCTTCAGCAGCATGTGAATCAATTCCCTATGCAGCACATTTCAATTATTCATACAGTATAGCTTCGACTGAATTGTAAGTTTATACGTGTGTTAATAACGTTTCTCTTTGAAATGCCCCTGGAGCGGCGGCGAGAGATTGTAGGAGTGTATGTAAACAATAGAGCTGATTGATTATGTGTCCCTGTGATGTACATTAGGAAGCTGCAGGCTTGCTGGGTGTTTAATGCTAAGGTCATTGTGAGCTAATGTGTGTATTGATACCAGGATGTGATCTGTGTGAGTGTGTATGACAGAGAAAGGTTGACGAGGCAGGCCTTGGCCCGCGGGACTTCATCTCAAGTTACCATCCCGTCATCACTTTCAGTAAGAGCTTCCTCTTACCTCGTCGCCCTGCCACGTTCAGCACTTCAACAAAACGCTCGATACTTCAACCTCGACGAGCTTTTGATTCACCTGGAAACAGGAAATGCCGCTCTACCTGGGAGTTTTGCTGTAATGGTGGCAAAGCAAAACAAGTCCTGCACATTTATGAAAATAGAACAGATTTGAACATTCAGGATTTTCCAATAAAACATGAGCCAGCTATCACCAAAAGAAACATATTGATAAACCAGATTAATTCCCCTGGCTCCTGATTGCAGGAACAGAGCTTCACACAGCTGTCAGCAGACAGCGCTTCCTGGTCCTGCGGTTCTGCTGGGGCTTATTGTACGGCCCGTTCAGACTCAGCGGGATGTTGGGTGCTTTGAATGGACGCAGATCAATGGAAACACTACACACATACTCTATTTGAAGACTGAGGGGGCGGTGTTTGTAAGGACCCAAAGACAGTAGACCTTCAGTGAGGGATGAGGCTGAATCAGCTGTCAGGATTCATGACATATTTGCCATAAATCCACTTTTGGCAATACATTTTTCCCAGAATACTATATTATGGCTTTGAACACCAACTTTATTGCGGGATAAGATTGCCAGGTGGTGATCATTTAAGGGTATTTATAACAATCACCATCATTGCTAAAACCCACAAAAGTGTATCTTTAAATTCTAGTGGGGATCTCAAAGTCTCCTAAGATACCAAATGTGTGAAATGACGCTGAATTCTGGAGAAAGGTCTAAAACGATGAACTAGACATCTAAAATATTTGATGGATGGGGAAAAAAAACAAGACTTTTTTTTGCAGTGTTAACATCATATATAGCGTCAATGTAAAGCTGGAACATGCTGATACATAGTACATGAAACTGACACTCACAGTGTGACATCAAAAACTCAAAGAGAAAACAAAAGAAGGACTTACTTACCACTGAGGACACTCAGGTCATGTCCTCAGTGCCCTCAGTATTATGTTGTGTACTTGTGGGGTATTTTCAACATATTAGTTCTGCAACCTTTGTCGATGAGAATGTATTTATATTTGTATTTACCTTTGACACAGCGTGTTGGGATATAATATACAATTATTAACAGTTGAAAAGAGATGTCAAAAGGTTTGAATCATGACCTCATGATGTAAAATCCCAGTGACAGCCCTGGTTAAGTGTACCCAACATTTCACCAAGCAATCGGCCAGCAGCTGAAGCGAGCAACAGAAAAAACAAAGATATTTTCCTCAAAGAATCAAAGCAAAGAGATTTATTTCTTTAGACAAACGTGAATATTGTCACTACTCTCCCAGTGCAGATGTATGTTTGTGCTTTTCATTTCTCATGCAGTGTGTCTGACAAACTGTGTGTGTGTGGTTGTGTTTGTGTGTGCTACAGTATATGTTGGTTGCCACAGTTACCAAAACGCCAACCTCACTGCGTCATTGCCTCAGACAACCTTCACACACTAAAAAAGCTGCTTTTCCTCCCATTCATCCCTCCATCAACTCATCTACTGGTCCACCTATTGTTTGAAAACGGAAGCGAGCTGAACTTTCTCAGCTCCTCTTATACAACACAACGTGTGTGTGTGTGTGTACAATGTATGTATGCACGTTGCTATGACTACAGTCCGGGCTAACTGGTGTCATTTCTTTAAAACCACCTTCGCAGCAAGCAAATAAAGATAGAAAAGGACTCAAAGCAGCTCCCCTCTGGTCAACACACACACACACACACACACACACACACACACACACACACACACACACACACACACACACACACACACACACACACACACACACACACACACACACACACACACACACACACACACACTCTGAGAATTATCTCCTGCTTCTGGTGTGGTCTCATATTCCGCTGAGCTCACCTCATTCGTTCAACAGGGTCCAGCGGCACAGAGGGAGAGGAGGGGAGAGGGGAGAGGGGAGAGGAGAGGAGAGGAGAGGAGAGAGGAGAGAGGAGAGGAGAGAGGAGAGAGGAGAGGAGAGGAGAGAGGAGAGGGGAGAGAGGAGAGGAGAGGAGAGGAGAGGGGAGAGAGGAGAGGAGAGGAGAGGAGAGGGGAGAGGAGGCTTGACTTCATGCATACTGATTCGACTGGAGCATCTAAATGTATTTCTGAGGGTGTCTGCTTAGTCTGGCTCAAATCACCCCCACCTCGCAGGGAGAGGGAGAGAGAGAGGAAGAAAGAGAGGGGGAGATATATTGACAGTTTACTGTGTCACCTTATATCACCATCCTCTGCTCGTGGAACCACCGCTGGAAGCTCAGATCCATCTTTTGATGAAACAAGATCCTCCACCTCATCCTATAGCATGACCAGCTGAGTCACAAGGCGTCTCCACCTAAAGGACCCGTAACACACTTCTCTTTTCTTTATTGTCAAGTTTTGAACACATGAGACGTTGTCTTCTGTCCTTCAGATTTGACTCTGCCACGCAATGGCTGACAACGGCTGGTTGCCACGGGATACAGGATTTATCTTGATCATGTGATCTGACTCCCACCAGTTCCCTGCCATCTATCATAGGTGAGTCATGTGACAGGCTGTTCAGTTTTTTTGATATCCCAGGAAGCCAACTGGAAAGTCATTTTTTGTCTGGATTGTTGGTTGTTAGTCATTGATAAAAGAAAAAAAGAAAAAACTTTCAAACTCACTGCTGACAGATTTAGCCATCAGCAACACATTCAGATAAAAGTGATTTGTGCGCTCACACCAGCACTCTCACAGGCCCCCACGTTCACACACTCACACACCACGCGGTGGTGATCCGCCAAATGTACGAAACACCTTCATTAATGGTTGAAGGACAAAAGTGCAACGCGGAAAAGAGCTTTGAATGCACCGCTGACTGATACAGAGAGGCTGTGTGTGTGTGTGTGTGTGTGTGTGTGTGTGTGTGTGTGTGTGTGTGTGTGTGTGTGTGTGTGTGTGTATGGGGAGGGAAAAAATATACAGATAAATGTCTTTCTTGCTCTTATAAAGACGTTCTGGACGTCCAAACGTGGTCTTTCAGACATGTTTGTGCTCACCACGCAGTTACATGTAGGTAGCAGGACTATTTAATTAAATTTATTTTTATTAAATTTATTTTGTACACCCCAAAATCATTAATTTAACACCATGGGTGTTACAAAGTTGACTAAACCACTAAAAATTCAAATGAAAGTGGTGATAACAAAGTTTTGCCTTGTGGCAATCAGATGTGAAACACAATATTTATGATTTATGATTAAAGTTGTAAATTGATCAGATTTGACCCGAACACGACAGGAGAGTTAAGTTAGATGATTTCTTTATTTTAAAGAGGGATGAGGAGGAGAAGATAAGGAAGGGTGTGTGTGCGTGTGCGTGTGTGCCTGTGTTGTCAGTAGATAATAATGCTCAGGACGAATAAGAGGGATGAGAGCCACTCTGTTGCCAAGGCGACGGACAGGGCTGTAAACACGCTACCCCTGACTCATCTCTCCACAATAGAGCCTCTCTCTCTCAAACACACACACACACACACACACACACATCCCCAATGGAGTCCAATCTGAGGGAGACAAGAGGATCCGGAGATGAGAGCCACTCCAAGCCGCTTAGCTATACATCTGAATAGGCCGGTGGAATAAACGCACCTCTCTCTGTCGTACACACACTCATTTACAAACACAACCTGACAAACACAGGCAACATGGAACTGAACTGGAAATACACATAGTTTGGTTGAATTGTTTTATATTAGTAAAGCAACTAAGACAAAGAAGTATTAATGTGTGATTGCTTATGAAAGACAAGCGCAGACAGAGCTCACAGTGTTTACCTGGAACCGGAGGGCTGAAGCTACTCCGCAACCACTGAACGTTGAATTGAGCACCTTTAAAACCAACAACCAGAGCACACACTTTATTCGTTCTATTTTAACAGTTTGTACTATATTGGAGATCAAACACTATAACCTTGCAGTATTTTACTAAACATTTTCTGATGATGTATATGGCGGCGCATTATAAAATAATGTAACACAGAACAATATCTTTATTTAACAGGGGTATCATGACCCGCCGGCTGAGCAGCTCCACCCGTTCCCACACTGAGGACTCCCTCTTTCTGAGGCCCGACGAGGACCCCGTCTGGCTAGATGAGCCCACAAAGACTGATAAAATAGGCGACGGAGCCTCCAAAAAAGACAGGCTCCCAAAGTGCAAAGATGGACCTGCAGGGGGCCAAAGCCCGCAGGGAGAGGAAGTGTTTATGCACAAGGTGTATGCGCTCGTGATTCAGATCCACTGCTGGGCTGCACTGTTTGCCGTCTCCCAAGTCACGGTATGTGAATGGCCGTCAGTTCAATCCGGGACAAATGTATTAAAAGTTTTTTACTTTAAGCTGGTTTTACTTGTTTGAGTGCTACTCAAATGTCTACTTTAAATTAGATTAGGATGACCTTCCAGCTCAGCGTAGACCTGTCAGGCCGGGACTCACAACAGGACTCAGATGCAGCGGGGTCAGGAAAACAGTCTTTATTAAGACAAAGTATAAACTCAAAATCACTCCAACGGAGGACACAAAGTATTAAATTAAACTCACTCTTAACGGAGGAAACAAAAACACTCCAACGGAGGACACAAAGTATTAAATTAAACTCACTCTTAACGGAGGACACAAAGTATTAAAGTAAACTCACTCTTAACAGAGGAAACAAAAGGCGCTCCAACGGAGGCAAACCTAACGCTGTAACAGATAGCGAGGCACAAACGGAACTGAAAATCACTCTTTGACGAGGACGGCGAGTACATACACACTGTGGCGCTGATCAAAACTGTGGGCTTGGCTGTAGTAGTCCTGACCATTGGCGAGAACACTCTGGCACAAGACAAGGGGAAGACACAGACTATAAACACATAAGGATAACAGGGAACAGGTGGAAACAATTGGGATCAGGTGAGACAATCAGACAAGTGCCATACAAGGAAGGGGGCGGGTCCGTCACCACGGTGTGACAAGACCAGTGATATCCACAGTAGTTTAACTGCAACATTAGCAATGCAAATGGGAGTTGAGCACAAGGTGTTCTCTCTTGACCCTTATTTTTTCGCACAGATGTTCTTATCATAGCCAGTCTAAAATGTTTGGGGTGGAATTATATACCCCATTATCATATGTACAAAATAAATGAATAATGAGGTCTTTGTAAACGCAGCCATGATTATCACACTAGTTCTGCATGTGGTCTATTTACATATTATTTATGCATGCGTGATCGCGGCCATCTTCTTTTCTTCTGGGTTCCTTTTCAAGCCACAGCGCTGCCTCCAGTGCATGAATGACAGTTCACAGTGACAGTCTGCCTTCCCTCTCTCCTCCCAGGGGTACTGGGTGTTTTTTGTGGTGGAAGGAAATGGACCTCTCTCTTCCATCTACAAAGCCCTGCAGGTCATCGACTTCTACCTTGGCTTCATCTTACCCTGCCACCCGATATTTGGAATGGACGTAAGTGTCCGTCCTGGAACTCCCCAATAGAGCCGTTTGTTTTGGATGGAGAGTGCAAAAGAGAAACCCTGAAGATATGCTGACTCCAGCGTTGGCTGTGTCTCACTGCCTCTCCCCCTGTCTTTTTCTCTCTGCACTGCTCAGTCCATGCTGCTGATGAGGGAAGTCGTGAACACCACACAGCACAACTGGATTGTCCATGGAACGGCAGGCATCGGTGTGGCCATCTGTGTCATCATGGTAAAACACTGGAGAAACCATTCAAATCCTGCCCAGTTATTTCTGCGTGAATGTGAGAAATACAGTAGAAGTTGAATTATTTGAATTCACCATAAAGAAACATGACAATTTTGGAGGAAACTAGATTGACTGGATTATTCAGATTGGCCAGTTTCTTGCTGTGTTTAGTGGCTGATAAATGGATACACTTAGGTTAGGGCTTTCTTCCTTTAACCTGTCTCCAGGTTGTCCACATGGCGTGTAAGTGGCGTTACGGCTCGTGGTCTTCAGGAACTGTGTCGTGTGACATTGGTGATCGCCGTCAGTCGGTGAGCCGTCAGCCCTCCTTCACCCTGTCAGAGTGGACAGACGCTCAGGAGGATCTGCTGGACATGGACCCTATGCCCCAGACGCCGGTCTTTGACATAGGCACCGACAGCAGGACGGAGGGAGACGCCGCCACCCTCACCGTCACATCAGTGGGGC
This sequence comes from Cottus gobio, assembly GCA_023566465.1. Taxonomy (NCBI): domain Eukaryota; kingdom Metazoa; phylum Chordata; class Actinopteri; order Perciformes; family Cottidae; genus Cottus; species Cottus gobio. Next base: position 11,218,438 of record CM042223.1, on the reverse strand, counting down.
TCCAGGAGAGGTCAGGGAGGGTGGCAGAGGGTTGGGAGTACTTTTGGATATAAGTCAGACAGAAAAGTTTTAATGTGACTAATTGTATTTGTTTGCTGTATACATGGATTTTAAATCCATATTGCACATAACAGATGGATAAACTTGTACTCTACTGATACATGCATTTGTATGATTCAATATGTATAACACAGGAGGGGCTCCAACGTTTCCCTGACCCTGGACATGTGTACACCGGGCTGCACTGAGCCCTATGGCTACGGAGGCCAGCTCTCCCCCAGAGACCAGTCGGCTAAGGAGTACCTCCGACAGGGAGCCAACAGCCTGACCCCTGCCATGCTACACACACGGGCCGTAGATGACCAAAGCCTGCAGGCTGAGTTTTATGTGAGCGCAGAAACAACAGCTCGCCCACCTACACATTTTAGATTAACAGGGATGAACAGAGACTCACCGGAAAAGACGTACGCTGACACACACACATAGATACACACACACACACACCCAGCAGAGCTCTGCATACACCCGTAAGCTTTTCCACTGTGTGTTTGTGGGCGAAGGAAGGACAGATACAGACATATTTGCATACGAAAACCCACAGAGGATCCTAGTGTCTGCTAGGCAGGAAGATGTAGTTCAAGACCACACACAAGTCGTTCTTAAAATCACATCATACACAATTAGACAGCAGCAGTTTAGTCTGAAGAGCAGTGGATGTTCAGACACTTGTTGGATATAATTGTCCTGCAGAAGAAGGCATGGTTAGGACTTCCCCTCCATTTGTGCAAGGGCTGATTGTTATTGCACCCATTGTTCTGTGTCCATCGGCAGGAAACTCCCATGAACTTTGTGGACCCTAAGGAGTACAACTACCCAGGGCTGGTGAGAAAGAACCGCTACAAAACCATCTTACCCAGTGAGTACAGCTGCAACACGAGTCCGAACAGTCACTAAAAGAGATCATGTGGTTGTAAATATTGTGAAAACTGCTTTTTTTGTGTTGCTTCTCTTGGATAATTCCACACGCCCATCAACTATTTAGCTCAGATGCGTTTGTAAAAGGTCTGTCTTTGTGCACCAGAATATTGATATTCACACTAAGACAGCGCCACTGCATTTTCTTCTGCTGTCTACTTTTTGAATTACAACCCATCTGCCTCTCTATCTTCATGGTAACCTCACACTGTCATCCTCCAGACACACACAGCAGAGTGATCTTGAAGTCACTGGATGAAGACGATTTCCTCACTACTTATATCAATGCTAATTATCTCAAAGTAAGTGAGAATATGTGTGTTTGTAAGCTCCTGCCCCAGCACAGCTTTGTGATGTTGCCACTTTATTCATGCTCCATGGATAAAACCTTGTATTGTGTGTATGTGGATGTGTGTGTGTGTGTGTGTGTGCGTGCATCGCTCTGCAGGGTTATGGGGATGAGGAGTGCGCCTATATTGCCACCCAGGGTCCCACCGTGAACACGGTGGGGGACTTCTGGAGGATGGTGTGGCAGGAGAGAAGCCCAATCATAGTGATGATCACCAACCTGGAGGAGAAAAACGAGGTCAGGCAGGGCGATGATGATGACGATGGATGCATTCATTGATAAATGTACAGATAAGTTGTTAATTGGATGGGTAAAGATATCCACTTGAGTGTCCATTGTGTCTTGCAGAAATGTGCAGAGTACTGGCCTGAGGACACTGTGACCCATGAGGGCATCGAGATCACTGTCGTGACAGTGACACAGGAGGATGACTACAGTCTGAGGGTGTTCATGTTAAAGGTAACCCACAGAGAGACTGTTGAAAATAACTCACAAAAAGAACAAATACAGTGCACAACTTTGCTGAAAACAATTTGAGGGTGAGTTCAAACCAATTGCAAAAATGCTATTTTGGCATCATGCTGTATTGAAGAAGACTTTAAACTAGAAAACAAGACCATAATGTCATGTTTACACTGTTTAGTGGGGTAATAAATCAAGTAGGAAGACTGACTTGTTTTGCGGCCAAAGCAGTCGCCCCCTGAAGTCCATTATAAAAAATGCAGGTTTAAGACACTTTTGCATTGGCTTTACTTTTCAGACCCGGAGCGTGTCGCCTGGTTAACCATCTTTTGGACAAATTAAAGTTTTGACCAGAGGACAGTACCAATGAAATGTTCAGGGATTCATCCTAGGGGAACATGAATGTGTGTATACGCATCATGGCAATCCATCCAAAAGTAGTTCAAAACATTTCACCTAAAACTACAATGTAATCCCGGTGACACTAGCAGAACTGAGGTCAGAGAATAACCAAAGTCCTTATGATTTTTTATCTATCGTCCATGAATGTCAACCTAATTTCATGGCAATTTATCAAATACTTAGACAGAGAGAGATTTCAAGTGGTGGATCTACAGGCCAACACTACCAATATCACTAAAAATGGAACAGTAATGTATATATAATTTGGGGTCATGGTGGCATTGGCATCAAGCCAAACATGATAATTCAGTAAATGCAGCCTGCATCTGATTACGCACAAAGGGATTATTATATAACTGTGCTAAGTTAAAAGCTTGTTGTTTATGTTTATGTTATGATTAATGATTATTGTCAGACACTGGGAATAGAGACAGTTGATGGATTTGATTATGTTACAGTACGGGAAAGGGAGGAATAGACTATGAAACCTCTTTTTCAAAAACCCTTACTCTTTTTGTCTTGCCGTCTTGCTCTGCGTTCATTGTTGTCGTAGCAACTAACACCAAGGTAACACTTTGGGTATGCATGCAGAGCAACAGTCAGATCAGAAATCATTCCCAGTGTGTCTGTCTCATGTGCATGTGTGCGCAACATGATCACATCAGTACTTTATGTGTGTGTGTGTGTGTGTGTGTGTGTGTGTGTGTGTGTGTGTGTGTGTGTGTGTCTGCCTGCCTGCCTGCCAGTGTGGGGGAGAGGAGCGCAGTCTGCAGCAGTACTGGTACACCTCGTGGCCTGATCAGAAGACTCCAGACAAGGCTCCGCCTCTTCTGGAACTAGTGCAGGAAGTGGAAAGGGCCCGAGAGGAAGCCCCGCCATCCAGTGGCCCTATAATTGTCCACTGCAGGTACAAAAAGTAGCTTGTTGGATATATATATATATATAGAGCAAGACATATTTAAAATGTGTGGCTGTGTCAAAAGGCCTACATAATAATATAATTGCATAGGGAAAATTGCATAGCCTAATATTAGAGGAACATTTTTGACTGCTGTTTTTTACGATAGAAACCACTTGGCAGAGCCAACCATTTGCCTTCGTCTATTTCTCGGCTGTCGGATTTAGCATTAATCAAATTAATGGTGTGCTAATCAATACACAGAACCATTAATTTTCTCCTGCGTCCCTTTACCCCTCTAACTTTTTGTCCGCAGTGCTGGAATTGGTCGAACTGGCTGCTTCATCGCCACCTCCATCCTGTGCAAGCAGCTGAGGACTGAGGGTGTGGTTGACATCCTGAGAACCACCTGCCAGCTCCGTCTGGACAGGTGGGATATTCTTAGCCCTTATCCATGCTCATGTCTTTATTTAGTTATTGGCATCAAATCTATGTTTGTTGAGGGGAAAGAGCGTTGACGTAGTTTCAGTTGATCTAGTTTCAACAGTAAGTTGTTGTGAGACTCAATTTTCAACAGAACAACCACGACAATTTAAAAAGTTTTACAGTTGGATTATCAACCAGTGTTCAAAGCATTCTTGTGATATTCCAGCCCAGCAAAGTGGTCATGAGGTAGCCTAAAAGAATAAGTTTACCAGAGCATTAATGAGACAAATGTGGCCTCAAATGTTTTTAACTATTTCAAGATTTGAACTTGTGATTGCAGGATAAGCATGTGAAACTAATAACTAATTAATGATGGCTTAATTCCATTTAAGTGTCCTAGTAAGACGTTCTAGCACAATAGCTTTGCTCTGAACCGGGCACACCCAAGTAGAACTCAACCAATATAGTGTTATAAGTTACACCAGACACAGTTTTACTTCAATAAGTTAAGAAATTGAAATGAAAATATATTCTGCAGTTTGGATTTAAACTAAGTAACTACTACATTGTTATAAAAACAAAAAATCCAGCTTGAACCGGCTGTACTTTAACAAATGTAGACCACACACTTACAAAAAAAAACTAAAATACCATGTTTTTTACATTTTGGTTAAAACGATAAATCAAACTATAAAAATGTGCATGGACCATATAGCCTATAATATTTCATTACCTGTTTTGAATTAATACCAAGAAAGTAATTTTGTAATCAATGTGGGTGAAATGCTCCTTGCTATAAGACTACATACATACGTATAAGGGCTACAGCAAAAAAATTGTCTTTAAAAAATGGTCTCATAAGAAATTGGAAGCCATTTTACTGAAGAGCCGAAGATCCAGCATACTTTGTATTTACTTTATATGTACTTTATACTAAAAACAAGAATGAGAGTCTACTGCTTTGCTATGTGCTTTGTGAGTCTTCTGCTATTGAGCGTCATGCTTAGGTCAGCCTAACATGCTCACAAATGCTAACCTGCTAAGCAGGCATACGTTTCAACTTAGCTATGAACCAGAATAATGGAGTAATTCAAATGTTTGATGATTATGCTAGAGTTATGGGTCATCAAAGTTAAAATAATGAATGTCATCCATCTAACAGTTGAGACATTTTGCTCAAAACCACAAATATCAACCTTTATGGTGGAAAAGTCAGAGTCAGAAAAATTCTGAGTCATTACGGTCATGAAGTTGCACTCTGTCCTGTAGATGATGAGATATTTCAAAGGCTAAGTGAAAACTTTGAGCTTGAACAGACCATGAATTTCTGTGCAGGATCTCACGGCAATCCATCTCATCGTGACATCTCAGTCTGACCAACCACTCTGTGTGTGTCTTTCTGTGTGTTTCTCAGGGGTGGGATGATCCAGACGTGCGAGCAGTACCAGTTTGTGCATCACGTCCTCAGCCTGTATGAGAAGCAGCTGCCTCAAGCTGCTGAGGAGTAGAGTGAGCGCTCCAGCCACACCCAGACCGAGACACACCACTGTACACAGTACCGCCTCCGGTGGTATGCACCACTGTACCTAGCATCATCCCAATCTCACCCTTTAACAAGTTCAAACCATGTAGATCTCTTCCCCCAAGACAGGCTCGTTCAGACAGGACTGAATGGTTGACACAAAGTGTGTGCTTACTGTGTGTCCACGAGCAGAGTAAACACAGGGAGGTGGGAACGGAGATAGCCCCCAAAAATCCTAATCAGACACTCAAGTGATCCACACAGTCCTGGAGAGTCGTAACAGCTAGGCCCCAAAATAATCCAAGCCCACACTACATCATTCCATTTGCACTTAAATTAAACTAAATCACATTACTGTTAATGAGTCTCAATCATCAAGGTCTCATTTTGTACTCAGCCGCCTCACACAGAGTATGTACAGTTATCAAAAGGTTGACTGAAGCTGAAGGATAATCAATTCACCTGCAGCGGTGTCAGTTTGGAGGAAGTTCAAGTTCCGTCTCCCAAAGTTAGTGTCAGTGATAACTTAAGTATAAGTGCCAGCATAATTAAAATCTAGTGACAAATGATCAAAAGCCAGCCTATTATTAAACACTATATAGATGTAAAAGTTCACATGAAATTTAAATTAACTTTCATCTTTTCTCATTCACTCTCATTGACTCACTTTTACTGTAAAAACAAAAACAAGAAAAAAAAATAGAAGGCCTGTTTCAACTTTTGATGCGTTCAGGAGCCACCTCATCTTCAGGTTGCATGGTGCTAAGTGTTCATTAAAGGCATGTGCAATGTTATGGAACATAGGAATGTATAACAATTAGGTTATTAATTAAATAATTAGGATTTATGTGCAATCTACAGTATTACAGTTGTACCATGCTGCCTGTGCAGTCCTCATGGCCCATGATGTTTACAGTAAACAACTCCTGCATTAAGGCCAAATAGACGTACAGTCGGAGGTGTCACAGAGCCGGCGACACTGAGGGGACAGGGGACAGAAATAGAATCAGACGTCATAAAAATCAATGCAAAGCCCAGAAAATGCTCTGGAGAATCTGGCATATACACAAAGGGAAGTGCAATGCACATGAAAGCAAAACGATTAGTGAAGAAAATGCACCAATTAATTAAATATGCTCACATGGGAACGCCTCGGGATCCCCCAGAATGAGCTGGTAGATGTTGCGGGTGAGAGAGAAGTCTGGGTCAGCCTGCTTGACCTGCTGCCTCCGCGACCCGACCCCGGATAAGCGGTGGAAAATGGATGGATGGATGGATGCTCACATGCAGTTAATCTTCTTGCAAATGTCCCATTCCCATCATTATTGCCCTCAGAGTTACATGCTCCGTGATGCCTCTGCTTCCAACAGTAGCTTGAATACATCCGTGAAGTAAGAAGCCCATGATTGTTGTATAGACAGACCAGACCTAACCTGTATGAAGCACAATAGACCAACTAAGGTTGTCTCTGATGTTCAGCTGTAAAAGTTTTTTTTTTCTGTATTGTGTTTTGATTGTGTTGAGTTTAATGGATTGCATGTGCCGTATGGGACTCCATAGGTCCACAATCAAAGCGACGTGATTGGTTGTCCTGCTTTTTGTTGTGTAAAAGGGTTTAAGCCTATTATATTGCTTGCTCTCGGCCAATGCTTTTGATACAGTTTGCTTTTGTGACACCAACCAGAGATATTTTTAGAACATTTTGATACAATCCTTTCGAGTAGATGCCTTGTGTATATTTCTGTTTACACCATGATGGAATGTAGCTCATACTGTGGATCAAACCATCGGTTTATATTGCAAGATTTGACAGAACAAAATGTGACAACTACCTAAGTTACCTTACGGTAAAGAAAATAAATAGATTATGTTCAGTCTTCAGTATTATTACTTTATGCCTCTAGGCTTTGCTTTAATATGCTTTGCTTTCTGTGTATGTTTTTATCATTTTTCTTGGAGAATTTTACCTCAGACTGAGTTTTGACACAGTCCTCACTCGATTCCATCTGTGACTCTAGGCCTCTCTCGGTTGACAACATGAGAAATAATTGCTATGTGTAAGGCAGCTAAAACAGTGAAGACAGTTTTTTTATGTCACACAAATCACATTAAAACAATGTCTAACTTGACTCAATGCATCAAATCAGTAGTCATGAACATTATCAGAGGAGTTAACTGTGTGTGCTCGGACCAATTACAAACATCAAATAAATAAGCAAATCAAACTGCCAAATTTTACTTTTACAGGAAAACAGGACTGGGATTGATAAAAAAAGCTACAATATTTTGTTAGAATGTTGACATAATCCTCTGATGAAGTCCAGTGTACTCCATTGAAAAGCTATTATTTGGAGTGCTAATTTTCTACGCTTACCTGGTCCTCCTCCGGTGATCAAAATGGGGACGACGATATAGCCAAACAATCTGACATACAACCAGCCAGCAATCAGTATCCCTCTTCCCTGCTACAGTATTGCTTTAAGTTGTGAGTTTTTGCATCCAAATAAAGGTAGATTTTCATGAATCTGTGTTGCTCTCTCTATGACTCTCAATCACTCAAATACACACAGAGCTCCTTTTAAACCAGAGCGCCAGTGAAGCTCATTTACGTGGTAATTAATACACAATATTACATTTGTAATTCAAATTTTGTTTCTGACAGAGCTATATTGGCTTTGTGTTGAGCTGGAGACGTGATTTCCTTTACTGTCTGCACCACAAAATGCAGTTCAATAGTTCTACCACTTGGTGTCAGTATATACAATGTAATTACACAGACTGCCAATAGCATTTTCATCCTGCATTCATCTGCGAGCTCACTGACACATGTAGTTGGCAGAGCAACAGAACAAAGGTTTTCAATCAAACAAAAGAAATTAGGCCTTTTTTCCCGGCAGACATTTTGACATGTCATAGTAGGAAAAGCACAGGTGTATTAAATACTATAATGACAACACTTGACAACAATAATGAGAGCTGCATTCCACCGAAGCGTGTTGGCTCTCTAGAATAACATATGAGCTATCATCATTATCACCTGTGCCTTCCTGACTAAAACCTGTAAAAATGTCTGCATTGAAAAGGTTCATTCATGATACGGAATTCAAACACCCACTTATTTCAACTGTTTTAAAAGTTTTTAGTATGAATGTGATACTCTGGAGAAGTAAACATGAATTTATGTTACCATATATAACATCATGTGTTTTGTAAGTATTCTTGATGTCTCTAAGAGTCCCTACATACCAATAACACACCCACACAGGTGTTTTCACTTATGTTCCCTGCTTAGAGCTTTTCTCAGGGCTGTGTGAGCTACAGAGTGTGCTCTGTTGCCCTCCCTCACTCTCCTGTTAGTTCTGTTGTTATAAATTACACCTCTATCCTTCTTTTTAGTACGTGGTGACATGGCATAAATCCCAGCATAGCCTCACCCAATTACCACCTAATTAGAGGTATAATCAACCAGGGTAATTGAAAACACCTCTGCGGTACTGCCTTTAAATAATTATAAAACATGTTTAAAGTTCTGTGAGAAACCCAGGCTTCTTTGTGTCCACATAAAAACACAGATTCAGCCAGTGTATATTTTTTGTAGCAATCTGAGAAACAACTCAAAGCAATATTTCTGTTACGGATCATTATGAAAGCATAGCATCACATACAGTAACGGTAAGCATTTAGGGTTAAGTGTATTGCTCAAGGACGCATCGACACGGACTAGCGGGGCCGGGGATCGAACCACCGATCCTCTGATTCAAGACAGACCTGCTAACCACTGAACCACGGTCGCCCCCAGTCGCATATAATAATCAGCACATTATGACGCTGATTTTCTTGAAAAACAATATCATGTTAGTGGTATTTCTTCTGTTTTCTTTCGTCCATGGGACTGACTTATTGTATGGCAGCCCAGTGACTGCACCATACACTGTGGACTGCGCGTCTCCTTTAAAAAGCCGGACTGTCCCTTTAATCCGCGGATCACAACGTTGACGTCACCGAGTCCCTGAGCCTTCTCCCCTGAGCCGCCTGCGCCGATTGGTTCGAGGTGACGTCAACCTCACAGCCTTTTTCCTTTTTTCTCCTCTCCCTACTGAACCATGACCTCATCGCTTTAGTTCAAGAAAGTGCTAAAGTGCACCTTCTATAACTACCTCCCCCATCCTCCTTCTCTCCCCCCCCCCCACACACATACGTACACACACACGTTTGAGCTATTACATAGCCCCGCAAAGCATATCCCTCCAAGAGCTGACCACGTCAGTTAACTTCGCTTTCATGTCTCGTTTGTTCCTGGCGGTGTCACCCTCTGTCAGCTGCACGGTCCCCCGCCGCGCAGCCAGGTAAACACCGGCCAGCCCCATGAAGACACCGCGGCTCTCCCCCCTGACACACGGAGGGAGACCAGTTGAATGACACACAGGAGCCGCGTGGAGCCCGAGGTGAGTGCGCGCGTGCTTGCATTCATTCGTAGGAATGAGACGTGTTGTTACCGAGAGTGTTGCTGCCCACAGAGCTAGCTCACGTTAGCAGGGGTTGCTCGCTATCTGTGCTCGTGCCCCCGGTTGCTGCTGCGGCGAGCCTGTCAGCGTGCACTCCCCCCGCCCCCCTTTATGTGCGCTCCCGTGTTATTATGGGAATTAAACCCGTCCAGGCTGAAGTTATCGATTCTTCTATTTTGACAAGCATCTGGTCATTTACCGTCCGACCATTTCAAGGTAGGTATAATGCGTGTTTTATATATGTTTTATATATTTGCTGTTGTTCATTATCACCGCAGCCTGTCCGATCAATGCTGTGGTTAATTTTTCGCATGCAGACATATTCACGCGTCATAACAACACAGGGCAGGTTTCCCACTCAGACAACACGCAGTGAACTTGCACATAAACGTGTATTTTAATATTGCTATGTGATTATTATGCAACGTTTGTAAATGCGATGTCCGCTGTCCGCATTCTGTTCTATTCTTATTTCTAATCCAGGTCGGTTTATTATAGTGCGCTATGACCGCTTCCCCTCCACCCATTGTTATTCACGTTATCAGGCAACACTGTCCCATCTATTTCTTTGTGCGCCCCGACCTCGTTATTGGGCACAATATCTGAGGATATGCCGTTTTTACAGAGGGGATTTTCCACATGTTTATTTATACACTATTTATAGGCAGTGTATTTCATGTGTTCTTGGTATTATTTTTCATCGGTATCTATATCGTGATTATTGTTACGTTAGATTCCTATAGACCCAACTTGTTATATGATCCTGCAATTTGCAGCAGCATACTGGGAGAGTATTGATTAGAGGGCACCAACACCTGGTTATGTTGTTTACAGTATGATGACGCTTTTGCTCCAACTGGGCTTTGACCAAGAATTGATTTATCCAAATTACATGATCCCTGTACCAGCACTTCTCATGTTGCACTATTTTCTTTTTCCCATGGAGGCCATTTCCGTGTTACTCACTCCAGGCCTGTCACTCTACTAACCCTATTTGTTACCAGAACATTTATTATTCACATCCAGCTGCTCGAATATATTGAATTCAACCACATGGGCATTCATAAATAATGGTTTGCAGATAAAATTCAAGTCCGTCCACTCAAGTAGAGCTGACAAAATTGTATTGATTAGCCTATTTACAAAATAAATGTTTTGCAGCCATTTAGATGATTAATGAATTATGCTTTTCTTTCTAGAAACCACACATTACCTATAGTTCCAGCTTCTCACTTGATGATTTTGGACAGTTTTCAGACCAAACAGCAACATTAACACAGCAACTCTGATTTTAGGGAAATTAGATTAGTCAAGAGATCAGAACGATTTCATGTAAATTAATTAATTAACTTAATGTTTTCTTTAATTTAAAAGACTTAACTAATTAGTCTTAGAAATCAGCTAATGTAATAAAAGCTGTTAGGAAATAAGTTGGAAATATTCTTATCAGCGGTAGCTAATAAGTAATAACTAATCCAGCTGTGTTTTGAAGGAATATCAGCATACCCAATCATGATCTGTCATTCCTGTTACTGAATTCTCCACTTTAACGTGGTGACCCCTATAATAATATAATAATAATATGACGAGGTTGGCTTGATTACCTGCAGAGTCCCTTGTTGTGGTCACATGAAAGAGAAAGTGTGTAAACAGATGCAATCTTTCAGTTCACGAGAGAGCCTGTGTCACAGAGGGAAGGGCAAAGGATGCTCTGATGATGTAATTCTTTGTGGTCCAAACAAACATGTCATGTCTCTCATTGTATAAAACTAAGAGCCAGCTTTATATCAGTCTACTCGGGACTCTGGCCACAGGTGACGTTATGCAGAGGGAGTTAATGAATAACCTGGATGGTATTACATCAGCGTTGGTCGCCCTCCAGTTGCTCTCTTTGTGTTTGCTTCTCTCACTGATGTCTGATACGGCAATCTATCTACAATATGGCATTATTGAGCCGTCGTCATGATTAGCTCATTGTTTTGTGTGCCTATGCATATGCCCTCACGTCTCCATTTTATGAAGATAAAGTTACTTCCCCAATTTTGTTTTATTGACCTATTACAAAGAGGCTTTTCTTCATTATCGGTCTTTTGTTATCAGCTGTAAAGAGAGTAACTGTGAAGTCTGTTTCCGTTGAAACAAAGTAAATAAGCAAAAGTATCACACCTGTTTTGTCCAGCAGCTTAGACATGAGTAGGCAACGTTAAACTTGCTTCATACTTTGTTTGTAGTACGGGTCGATACATGTGTAAATACAGCTTTGCAGTCCATGAAGTTGTAGCATTGCAGGTTCTCATGCTTTCAATGATGCACAACTGGAAGTTCCAGTGCTTTTGAGTCACCATAGGTAAATTCGGGTATTCAAATTTGTAAAAACAAGAAATCCTTCGAAATGAACCTGTTGATCCGGTTCTTGTGCCTCCAGCCTAGCCGAGGTGTAACGCTATTGCTTCGTCTTCAAGATGCACACAACCATGTCCGCCGAAGTCTTTGGACTTTGTGCACTTGTTTGCAAGTGGACTTCATTTTGTTTTGGAAAAGCGGTCCGATGTTGTTTTTCGACCCGCTCAGACGAGAGCTAGAAGAGTGAGACCACATCAGCAAATCTCTTGACGACTTCAGTGTTGTCACACGGCTCAAGTTGTGAGAACCTATTTGCATAGGTGTATGTAGCATTGTCAGTTTTAGCTCCCTCCTCACCTGTATCCTGATCCAGCATCAGCACCAGTAGCATCCCATCATCATCACCCTCCCCGTGCCCCCTGCTCACCGACCGGGCTGTTTCTATGGCAACAACAGAATCTGCTCCGGGCCTGTACACGCTGTCTCTCTGCTTTCTCTCCTCTCGGCTTGTTTTCCTCCGTCAGCCGGAGTCTCACAGCGAGCTCCTGGCTGCTGCCTATTTTAGTGCGAAGAGCTCGTTTGTTCTTTCTCGTTATACCTCCTCTCCTGGTGGGGGAAGAAAGAGGGTTTGCATAAGGGGTCGGGGTTGTGGTTGTTATGCTGAGTAAGCATACTGAGGTTCGTGCTCCCTCTTTGTAACATTTCTATTTCCCTCCTTTTCCATATTCTGATTCCTGTCACCATCTTTCTGTTTCCTTTACTGTCTCCTCTTATCCCCACTCTTTAGTCCCCGTCTCGACCACACCAACAGGGTCCATGGAGAGCGTGGTCACTGCAGGATAACTGTCCAGTGGCGTAGGAGATGCAGAGCACCAGTCTCTCCCTCTCACTACCGCCACACATGTAAACCTGCACACTCCGCCCCTCCCCGTCCCCGTTCACTGCACAAGAGCAAGAAAGAGAGTGATAGAGGAGGAAGGAGGGATTCAGAGAGAAAAAGTGAGGCTGGGCGGGTGGTGGGAGAGCAGTCGCCATTAGACATATGCAGTGTCAGATGTGGTGCTCAGCAGCAGGGAAACGGAAAAGAGGGAGACAGACTCACCCCCCTGGAAGCTGTGGTTAGCTGCTCGGCTAAAGGGCTGCGCGCCATAAAAGGTATGATATAACAGGTGATGGGGCAGGTCGTAATGTAGCATGCAGGGGCTGTTTGTAGTCGGGGAGCTGCAAGGCTTAATGTCTCTGCAGAATAGCTGCTGGGGCGCACATTGTGGGGAAAGTGAGGGCATGTCAATATGTGCTGTTTGTGTAGGACAGACGGGCAGATCAGATTAACGGGATTAGATGCATCTGTGTTGCTTTCTTAAAAGAAGATACACGTTACATTTGTGCAGACTTTACTATCCTTTCTTATCCAAGATGTGTCTGTTATGCCTTGTTTTTGTCTGCACAGCCATGCCTTTACTGTACTTTCTATTACAGCATCAGCTTGGCTGTGTTTACAGTGCAGGCAGTTGCTGCTGTCTATCTAGATGTTCTTCCATGTTCCTGTGCTGCTGCTTCTGCAGCAGGCAGGTTGCCAAGCGGTAGCAGCAGCATGTGGACATCCATGTCCAGGCTTGGCCAGCAGCCTATGGGAGATATAGGCCTTGGTGTGGGTGACGGAAAATGATTATCTCGGGGATCGGTGAAGGAATGATGCATGTCCTTTTACTGTTATGAATGGCACTGCACCACGATCTACTCCACATCCACATATTTAAGTTTGGTGCAGTCGGCTGTAACTTAGATTAAGAGTGTTAGCAAATTCTCTTTCCCTTCTCAATGTGTCGCTCAGCTTCTCCCTTTATGTGTCTCCCCCTCTTTTAAGCAGCTTTTTTTTTCTTCATTTTTTCACAATTGTCACCTCCCTATTCTTGAGCGGGCTGAGTTGCTAGGCTGGAGTGATCCTCACTGAATAACGTCCTTTGCTACCGCTCCCCCCTCTGTCCGCGGCAGTGGTGTCAGAACAGAGGTGAAAAGTTGCAGAGCAGAGCTGCCTGGATGTCTTCCCAAGACACTACCGATCAGAGGACACAGTTTCTCTACATGTCCTCTCTCTCTCAGTCTCTGTTTTCTCGCCCACCTTCTCACCACTGTTCTGGTTTTCTTCGGCTTCACATAGACAGTTCTCTTCTGTTTCCATTAGCATAACATGACACATAATTTTTTACTTGCCAAAAACAAATGTCTTTTCTCCTCTTTGATTCATAAAGTGAGCATATAGTATATTGCTGATAGTCTTCTTTTAAATTATGCCAATGGCTTTGTTTTTCTACTTTATCTCCCTCCGCTGTCTGTTTCAACTTGGCTGTCTGCCGTACTCTCCCTTTTCAACCGAGGTTTAAACCTCTATTTAGACTTTGGGGTAAATGAGAGGAGGCCCATTCATTTTTCATGACACCATGTGCCTCGAGATGAATAAAACAACACGACTGTATTCACATTCTGACCTTCTCACTTGTTGCATGACACCTGCTGAACCAAGGAAGTGGTTTTCAATCTACATGGTTTCTGTTTATATGTTCAAACAAAAGGCACTTTGGTTTTTGCAATGATCATGTGTAGCTGAGTACACTTCTTTCCAACACACACATGCAGCCAATGATCTCTCTACCTTAATGAATAATTGCATGTGTGTGTATGTGTGTGTGTGTGTGTCTCACATTAAACGTAGGAGCACTGTGGTGACCGTGAGCAGAGTGATTAGTGATAGACAGGAGGAGGCGGTTCATCAAGTTCATGGACTGCTCTCTGTTACACACACACACACACACGCACATTCACACGCACGCATACACAGGATGTCACACAGGCCGTTTGCTTGTGTCCAGACCTGCTCCCTGAATTCCCCTAGCTTAATTTATCTCCCGCCCTCAGTTTCCTGTTTCATGAGCTACCAAGAGACCCTCGATCAACAACAACCAGCCCTCACACACACTTATGCCGACACGCACACACACGTTTTACTGTTGTGAATGTCTATCTTAAGTCTTTGGCTTTGTGTTTGGATGTGTGATATTCCCACACATCTCAGGACTGATACATCTCAGGGGATGATCCAGTTGGCTTTGAAGCCTTTAAATAGCTTTTATATTCATGTTTAGCATTGTAGCTATTTTTGGTTCTCAAAGTCTGCCAGTAAAAGATAATACGATGCATAAAAATACAATGTGCACTTGACTGTGGTTTGGAAATTAATACGCAATCAATTCTGTAGTCATTGCTTTGTAGCACTGGGGTTTAAATGATTTTATTTGTTGCACTTTCATGAGTGGGCTGAAGCTCAGGACGAGAGGTGGTTCGTGCCCTTGATGTCTGATCATCAGCCCCTCAAAACTCAACCGTATCTTCTTATTCCTCTCTGTTTTGTCTCCTCTTTTTCAGGCGCCATGGATCTCTCAGCACCTGCTTTGGTGGTAGCCTTCCTCCACTGACCTCACCTCCTCCTCATCCTCCCCATCTCTTCCTCCACCTCTCATTCTCTCATCTACCCTTCGTCCTCCAAGCCCCATCCCTATTTCTGGAAAACCACTCTGCCCCTCCTACATCATGGCGGGCGAGAAAGGGCCGACTAAGCGAAGCGCTATGGACATCAAGCGCCTGGCGAGCCTCATCCAGAGAGGAACGGGCCGTTTGCTGGTGATTGACAGCAGAACATTTTCTGAGTACAATGCATCGCACGTGCAAGGTGCGGTCAACGTCTGCTGCTCCAAGCTGGTGAAGAGGCGACTGCAGCAGGACAAGGTGTCTGTCACTGAGCTGCTGCAACCCAACGGCAAGGTGAAGGTGAGCAGAACTGACAGTTGATGCTTTTTGTGTTGAAGGATGGGGTGTCAGGGATCAGAGAGCCTTTCCTTTAGGTGCCAGGCTGGATTCAAAGTGTCGCTGTGGCAAGCGTCCACCTTGCTGATGAAGACAAGACACTGGATTCCTCCCATTTTAATAATCTGCCACATTATACCGGCAAATTGTCGTTGTACTTTTAGTTTCTGGACAAACTAAACAACCAAGATGTAAAGTGTTAATTAGCGGGCTTCGGAGTTTCCCCAGGTTCCCAACTATGACCAATTGAACATGAGAGTACTTGAGAGTGTCCAAATTCTCTCCATCCAAATGCAAATATGTGCATTTTTCCCAAAATGTTGGACTGTTTAAAAAAAAAATATGTTCATCGGGGGCATTTTATGCTCAAGTAGAGATTTAGATATTATAATTGTTTTATGCAGTGTATGTTTCCACATCTCCAGACCAACAAAACCTTATTCAACTTTAAAAATGCACAGTTACTAGTAGACCTTTTGGATTAAAAAATGTCCTGTGGCATACAAAGAAAGAATGACTCTTCTTGCAAATGAGGTTTGTTTGTTGAAATGGTGCATTTCAAGTTGGACAAGTCAGCATAAGCTTGCTTGTTTTGGCAGAAGTAACAAAATCAGCACGGGAATGCAAAATGGGAATACAGCAGAGACGTTTGTGACAAAATATCCTGATGAGGAATTGTGTGTTTAAACATAGAGACCGCGGCAATATGTTGGACTACAGCTCTATGTTCAAGTTCAGGGTTGTACAGCAATAGTGTGTGTGTTGTGCACAGAATAGAATGAAAGTCCAGGAGATGAAACGAGTTGGGCGTTGCTCCCCCTGCTGAAGTGTTCTTGAGCAAGACTCTGCATCCCCAACACCTCAAAACATTTCCAACAACCTTTGCCGTGCACTGCCTGTGGTTCTGGATTAGCCTCCGCTGTGCTAGCTCAAGCCTGCTCCACATCAGTGGGGTTATATTTGGCGGGCAGGCAGGCGTACTGTAGGTTTGTTGGTTATCAGTGACCCTGAAATCGGATCCTCCCGTTTTCCATGACTTCTCCTCCGAATATGACAGCCTTTTTTCCATAGCCTGTCCACCCGTGGCACGCTAACTCCTGTATTTTTAGTCGCTGTGTGAAACTGAAGGAACTCTGAGGAGGAGGGGGGGGGGGGGGGGGGGGTTAGATGCGGGATGTGTTTTGTGTCCTCGTAGGCGTCCATACTTTACCAACAGTTTTACACGATTGGACAAATTGATCAACTAAGCTGTGGAGGTTTTAGGTATTTCATTTTTAAATACAGTTCACCCAAAGCTGTAAAATGCTGACACAGTGGCCGATGACACATAGCAGGTGATTGAAATGTTTTATTGGGTGTGACACATTGGGTGTGAAAGGCAGCTTTAGCAAATTGCTCTTGCTTTGTTGTTTTACTTCCTGGTTGCCAGGAACCTGACATGTAACACATCTCATTCTTTCAAATCTACTTATGAATGGGATTTATGACCTACCATTTTATGCCCTTTAAATACTGCAATACTCTGTATTTCCATTTTATGCACAGCGAGAGAACTTTAATCACCAAACACACGCCCTGCTCACAAAATGGCAAATAATTATACATTATTGCCATGATTGCTTTACACTCCTTGTTGCATTACAGTTCACACGTATAGGTGACTGACACTTTCCTTCTGGTCAGATGGTAAAATGAAGGAAAACTGTGGATTATTGTTACTTTCTCAAGTCAAATGAACTGCGGTTCAGCTAATAGCGTTTGCATAATTGGTACATTGGCTGAGAGTCCCCATGCGCCTGCTGTTTCTCACCGGCTCTCTGTTCTACCAATTAGTTTTAATTCAGCTATATTGCAAGGGCTTCTGGCAGTCAAACCCACATGCCTTTCTTCTCACCAAAATGTACCACTATTAACTGGACAACGATCTTGTGTAACACCTCTTGTATTAGTGCCTTCTGCCAGCCTGAGTTACGCGTACCAGGATACCAGAGATGCTGCAGAGCCTGAAGGCCCCATGGGAGACCCTGCATCTCGGAATGTGTGATCATCCCGACCAACAGATTCAGATTAATGCTTTTATTTTGGATGGTGATGATACGTGACCCGCTCTGGTAGTCTACGGATTTAGACAGAAACGGGAACAAAAGCTGGAGCTGAAGAGCTGTGAAGTGTGAGAGGTTTTGGTTGTTCATGAGTGTGTTTCAATGCCGTGTCTATTGGGTCCATCTCTGTGTGGGGCCCTGTGGTTGGCAAGTCTCGCACTGTGGCACCCCATAGAGCCGTGCTTCCTCCTGATTTCTCTCACTTTCAATCTCATGACTGTCTGTCCATCCCACAACTAAAGCCTGCAGCTTCCCACCGCCAACACATGCCGTCATCATTTATTCCTTCTTCCTCTCCCTATCTTGTGTTGCCCCATGGCTGATTTGTTATTATCCATTCCCCACCCCCAGTAAAGAGGATAAGGCTTGCGATTAATGCTGGGCTGGATAAAGCTGGAACTAGCCGTGTGAGAGAGGAGGGACCCAGACTCTTTTGTTATTGGCTAAGCATGACATCATCCCTTTTGTGCGGCCACTGGCAGGCCGCGGGCTGGGCACGTGCAGGCGGGCTGTGCGGTGTTAAAGCCGGCTCCCAGCTAACCACTCACACACACATACACACACACACACACACACACACACACACACACACACACACACACACACAATCCTTTCTACCCCCCACATGGCTCTGAGCATCGCCAGGAGCCGCCTCAACCAGCCAAGACAGCAAAGGACACCATTGTGGCCCTTTGTTGGGGAAGTGAATGCAGGAAGCGGGAGAGCAGCACTGAGGGTATTCGTGGTTGTACTGCTGCCTCCGCCTCCTCCCTGGCTGCCTCCCGCCTCACATCCCATTGAGCACTAATAGCCTGCATCCCCCAAGGCGCTGCACTCACCCTCTTTCATTGAAGCTCCCAACGCTTCAGTTAACTGAGCTGAATGAACATCCATGACCAGCGCAGTGGCAATCAAAAATGGTGTCCTCTTTCTTCTCCCTTTCACAGCCCTTCATAACCTCTTTATTAATGCTCTCTATTAATCTGGGTCATGGAGAGCTAGATACAGTAGGTTAGGTGGCGGTGGACCTCTGCTGGGAGAGCGATGGCACAGGCTTAGCCGGGAACGAGGCCTCCTCGTGCCTTTCCTAACAGGCTGCAGGGCAGGCTGGTTTCTTGGCTTAAACCTGCTAATCCCTGCTGCTGTGACCAGGACAGCCGGCCAGTCAGGCCTGACAGATGGACCAGAGGTTTTCACTACCGGCAGCCAGCCTGGGGAAGCACCCTTCATCACGTATGCGGGCATGGAGACCAGACCTACAAAGAAGACAGCAGCCTACTCGTAGTGACAAAAGTTACTCGTACAAGCTGCCACATGCTAGAATGTGGAGGAACTGACATATTTATTCACAAGCCTGTTTCAAGTTTTGTAGTTTTTGTGTGAGAGGCCACAAATGGAGTCATACATGTTTTCTGTAATTCAGCATTTGCTAGATCTGCATACTGATGGTGGATTGTGGTATCATTGTGGTATTTTTGTGTTTCCACTAACAAAATCTAATTAAGATTTGCAGGCAGTGTGCTTGTGGCAGGGGTTCTCCCTACCCCCGCGTCCATGGCTCGAACAGTAATCACTGACACGCTGCGCTTCGGGTTCAACACGCTTTATTTAGCCGCAGACACTCTGCGCACATGTCACCCGCACCAACCACCCCGTGCACCCCACTGTGCGGCTCTATATAGCCGCACACCTTCCCCGCGCTCATCAGAACCAGCCGCTCCCACTAATGAGAGCGGCTGTCTCTAACGAGCGCGCCTCTCTCTCATGCGTCGCAGGTGCGCTGACCACGCCCCCGCCACATACCCCCACCGCCCGATTTAGGCCGGGGAGCCACCGGCCTAACCAACTCCCCCCCCCCTCCCTCCCACTGGGAGCGGGAGCGGGAGTCAGCCCCGACCATCTGCACCCCCGACCTATGGACCACCATGGAATTAACTTGCGTTTCCGCCCGATGCCAACGGGTGGTCCGGGCGTTGGCATCCTCCATCCGGGGGGCCCGGGCGCGGGTCATGGCCCGGCCGGAGGGCGATCGAGCGCCCCGGGAGGCAGGTCCCTCGCGACCTTCGCCGGCCCCCCCCCGGGGCAAAACCGGCTCTCCCCCTCCGTCCGCCGCGGCAACCTGCAACACAAGAGAGAGAAGTTTAGGGAAACACCAACCTACGTGTATCCCCCCCCCCCCGACCGTCCCTCGGCCAGCTGGGCCTCCGCCCAGGTCCGAGCCTCTCGCTCGGCCCGGAGTCTCCTCCCCAGCTGCCGGACGGTCGCCTGGGCCCGCTGCCGGTCGTCGTCGGCGCTGCGCAGCCGGCTCCTCAGCCGCGCCACCTCTTCCCGCAGCCGCCGCCGACTGCCCCCTCCGCGCCTCCCCGCCCCTGGCTGGGCGGTCAGGGGGTCCCGACCGGTCGGCGCCTCCCTGGCCCTCCCGGGCCCCGGTCCGCTGCGCCAGGTCCTCCCGACCCGGATCGCGTGGTCCACCTCCATGAGGTCGCAGTCTTGTTGGACGTGTCCCCTCTGGCCGCACGTCCAACAGCTTGGCTCCTCGGCCGGCACGGTCCGCCAGTAGTCCGGCCAGGTCTCGTCGCGGCGCCTGGGAACCACCCGTAGTTCCGGCCACTCCCTGGCCTGGTTCCCCGGCGCCCTCCGCCACGGCCCCGGCCGTGCCCTGGACCGTCGCGCTGCCTCGCCGTCGGTCGTCGGCCCCGGCGCCTTCCGTCTTCCCGGGCCCGGTTTCCTCCGGCTCCCCGGGTCTGACTCCGTCCGGGCCCCCACGGCCGCCGGCGCCCGCGTCGACGTGTGCGACGCCGTCTGCGTCGCTGCGCTCTGGGACCGCCGCGCCGCCGCCTCCGGGACCGTCTGCGTCGCCGCGCTCTCGGTCCGCCGCGCCGCCGCCTCCGGGCCCGTCTGCGTTGCCGCCGTCTCGGTCCGCTGCGCCGTCGCTTCCGGGACCGTCTGCGTCGCCGTGCTCTCGGTCCTCTGCGTCGTCGCTTCCGGGACCGTCTGCGTCGCCGTGGTCTCGGTGCTCCGCGTTGTCGCCTCCGGGACCGTCTGCGTCGCTGTCGCGATCCTCCGTCTCGCCGCGTCCGTCTGCGTTGAGGCGGTCACCTTTCCCCGCCTCACCCCGTCCCGGGCCGTCTGCGTGAACGCGGCCTTCCGCGCCGCCGGCACTGGCTGCCCCGGGGCCGCCATGACCGGCCGGGCCAGGTCCGCTGCCGTGCCGCCCTTCGGCTCCCGGCGCTGATAGTCTTCTGCCCTCGCGACGGCCCCGATCAGTGTCGCCGGCCGCCACTCACGGACCCAGTCGGCCATCTGGACCGGCAGCCCTGCCAAGAATTGTTCCTTGGCCACCTGGTCCACGACGTCCGCGACGTCTCCCCTTCCTCCCGGCTGCAGCCACTGCTCAGTTTTCCGACGCAGCCGCCGGGCGAAGGCCAGCAGCAGCTCTCCTGGCTCCCGCTGGGCTGCGCGGAGCTGCTGCCGGTGCTGTTCCGGGGTCGGCGGTGGCGGCACGGTCTCCCCCCCGGACTGGACCGGCGGCGCCAGTTCCGTATGCGCCACGGTCCTGGCGCCGAGTCGCTTCTCGACCTCTGTCTCCTCCTCCGGTCCCGCAGGGGGCCCCGCCAGCCTCACCAACAGGTCCCTCAGGGCCTCGTCCTCCGCCAGTGCCGCCACAGGTGTCGCCGCGGCCCCAGCGCCGCGCCGCTTCCGGGCTTTGGTCCGCCCCCCCGCCTGGACCTCCTCCTGCCCGAGCGCCATCCCGGCGCCCACCATCGGGCTCCTACTCGGTCCCCTCGGCGTGGGCTTCTCCGCCCGCTGCTCGAGCCATGCCATCCATTCGTCCGGGGTCCTCGCGGGCCCCACGTTGGGCGCCACTGTGGCAGCGGTTCTCCCTACCCCCGCGTCCATGGCTCGAACAGTAATCACTGACACGCTGCGCTTCGGGTTCAACACGCTTTATTTAGCCGCAGACACTCTGCGCACATGTCACCCGCACCAACCACCCCGTGCACCCCACTGTGCGGCTCTATATAGCCGCACACCTTCCCCGCGCTCATCAGAACCAGCCGCTCCCACTAATGAGAGCGGCTGTCTCTAACGAGCGCGCCTCTCTCTCATGCGTCGCAGGTGCGCTGACCACGCCCCCGCCACAGTGCTATACAGGTTTTAAATGTGGGTGTAAGAGAGAATTGTACTGGCCCGATACTAGAATCAGCACTAGGAGGGAACAATTGGGTCGTGCATCCTAATTTGCCAGTTGGGGACTGACCTTTTTGACCATTGATTTAAAAAAAGAACTAAGGGTGGTGAATCAATGACAGCTTTAAACCAATAAGTCGATTAATCAACAAGAGGATCAACAGACAACAATTTGAAAAATGATGATAATCTTGAAAATGTATTAACATTGTTCAAAACGTTTTGAACAATGTTAACATGTGATGATCTAGCTAAGGCAAGTTGTGATGCGTTGTACCTTAAATGATCATATAGATAATTACTAGTTGCAGCCAGTTGTATCCTGACACTTATGGAGATTATTATTTGCTATAATTTGTTCCAATAAAGTCTCACACCTGTAATTACACTCTAGTATTTCTGCAAGTGTTGTGATACCAACATATTAGACATGATACTGAACAGTAGCCCGATTCTTGTTGTTTAATATAAAGGCCTTGTAGCAATAGAGAGATCCAGCCGGCGGGCTTGTGATCTTGAGTCCCCTGCTGCCTGGCACAGGGGGAGACTGGACAGGATCAACTAATGTGTTTATGCAACAAAGAAGATCCCCATCAGTTCCACTTATGACGCACCATATGTTGTGTTTATCTTCCTCGGAAGGCTGTAATGATACGTGATTCGAGGATGATTTTGAAGATTTAGGGGCGACTATTCCTGAGTAAAAGTGTCAGACATAGGTAGTATTGTTCTGAACATTTCCAAAACAACATTTCCAAATGAAGGAAAGAACATGAAGGTTTCCTGTGTCTTCTACCTTGACAGTAGCAGCAAAACGGAGAACTTAGTCGATGACTCACCGCGTGGATTGTTTCCCAACAAAGGGCAAACGCTGGTATTTCTTTTTGTATGTTTCATTCACATTTTTTCACACAAAGAACCCGGTAGTGTTTTTTCTACAGAGCAGGATATGTCATGTGTTTACTTTGAAGTCATGGCATGAATCATTGTTTGCTTTCACGATCTGACTGTTTGACTTATACACAGACTGTTTCAGACCCCACTGCTCCACAAAGAAGGAGCAACATTTATGTTAAAATAGATTGTTGTTAGGTCATGGGTGTAAATGAAAGATGGAGGGAAGGATTCATTGGTGTTTAATTGTATGCAACGCCAGGAGGGTGGCATGGTAAAACTGTATCTACAGCATGCATGTGCGCTTTGAAGACGACAATTTAGTCAGAGAATTTAGTCAGGAAATTGTACACTTACATGTAAATGTCTACAGGAATTACTTGTATGTGAATGTGTAAGTCTAGTGTGTGTCTAAATGTCTGACATTTAGCGCTGTGAGTGTGTGTCCAGATCAGGTGACCAGATCTCTGAAATGATCAGTGATGATGATCTCACTGCCCATGCACATGAGCATCAGGGACTTTCAACACTATGCCATATGTTCACATCCCAGTCTGAAACGCATAATAAGGACGATTATGCTAACTCTAAACACAAACTTGTTTCCTAAACCTATGACTACTTTGTATTTGGTCCTTACAAGGATATAACTACAGGAAAGCTTTGACACACACACACACACACACACCAACATCACACCTATACAAGCATACATGAAAGTGGCAGCTGCCAGTGCCAGTCAGTGACATCATCTGGTCCCCGGGGTGTATCTTTACAGCGGCACAGTGATCAACTGCTAGGAGAGGACGCTGCCTGTTGCAGCAGGTCCTCTATCAGCATGTAATGAACTTCGGGAGTTCCCAACCATATGCCGGTTTGTAGCCGCATTGACACAACAACCCTATTCAGAATATGCATACAAATCAATTATTAATTAGTGAATGAAAGAGTGATTTGTACTGTGTTGTCTGCAGTTGGTGAATCAATTTAAGGACGGACTCTTGCACACAGTGCCATCTTGTGCCTCCAATTGGTGCGGTGTAGTTTATTCCCCCGGGTCTGCTCTGAGCCTCCAAACAGCTTCATATCTTGGCTGAAGCAAGTTCATACTACAGTCGACTTGTTTTCTACGGGACATCCCAGAGAGGACACATTGAGAGGACTGCGCTTCAGGAATGTGGGGCCATTTTTAGACTGTTTGTGCTGATGTTGTGTTACAGGCCAGTTCACACACAGGCACACATACTGTCCCGCTCAGCGCTGACCTTGTCACTGGTCAGGAGCACTGCTGAGGTCAGGGGAAACCATGTTTCACTTTCTTACACAAGCACTTACTGTACGCCGGGGCTGTGTTTCCACAATTCAACTGATCTTTTGTTGACCCCTGTTTCATATGTGTGTGTGTGTGTGTGTGTGTGTGTGTGTGTGTGTGTGTGTGTGTGTGTTTTTAGAGGAGCATTGCCAGTAAGGCCAAGCCTTGACTCGCAGCCTTCTGTCAGACCTTGTTTTTTTCCCACTCCTTTTTATATTTTATAACACAGGGTCGGTAAGAAACATGAAGAGACTTCTGTTTCTTGCCCAACACCTTAATTCTTTCCCTTTTACACCCACATGTTCTCTTTATCCAACACACGTATACACACTTGTCCTACTGACTTTCTTCAGCTCTGTCTCTTGTTTCCCCTTCAATCTCCTCTCTTTTTGGCCGTTTCGCTCTGCAAATGGCGGGATAGAAATATCCTCTCCCCTAAGACCAATCTTTGTTTCTATGCTCTTGTGATGCCAGCTTTCCGATCCTTTAGAGAAAGCTTGGGTGCCAATTGTTCTGCCAGTGCCTCCTTCTGACCCTCTTTGTACCGCCCTCCTCCCTCTTATTCCTCTCTTTATATTTTATCGTCCTCCTATCCTCAACTTTCCCTCTGATCACCGTCCTTTCCCCCTTCTTTCCCTCCACTCTGTCTCCACGGCCCCTCCTTTTTCCTTCTCTCTGCCAGTGGCATTCCTTGTTTACCTGCAGTGTGCATGCGTCAGAGCGCCTGGGCCGGCTCAGTAGTAGTAGGGCTGCTGTAGCACTGCAGAGGGATGAGAGTTCAGTACTGCTGCAGCAGTCTGACAGCCAGCCCCACGCTCCTGCGGGTCGTTGACCTCTAACACTGCAGCAAACTCTATTACATAGCTGTAGCTTAAGCCCGTCGTCTAAACAGAATCTACAGAGCCACCAATATCATACTTTTTTTTTTTACTATCATTCATACACATTTTAAATATTGAGGTAGCTGTTTTTTTCCTAACTCACAGGGTTCAGATGGGATGAGTGGAGGTGTATTTGTATCCTCTTAGTAAATTAATTATCCCTGTTTAGTATGGATTTATTTTTATGCAATTCTAAATCAATCTATTAATTCCGTCCTTTCTAGTTGAATTTGAATATTCCTCTTTGTTTGTTGCCAACATGACATCAACACATCATTATAAACCCCAAGAACCTCAACCAAGTGTGATTTAATAGCAAGTACAGACTAGTTTAGCTTACAGCACAGGCAGAAGACATACATGTACATGTTTGTTTTTGCCGAGAAGTGAAACCTTTTGCTCTGTGCAGCTGACCAACAAGTCTGCCGATTATGCTGTGCAGTTTGTGTATTTGTGCTGTGCATGTATGTATAGTAAAAGGACTGTAATCCCCAGACGTTGAGATCAGGCTCCCAAATTAGATCTGATCCCATTAGGATCATTAGCCAAGATTACCCAGGCTTGACGGGTGTCGGAGATTCTAAACAAAGAAAGAGAGGCATAAAGATGAACATGTAAGAGAAACAACAACAAAGAAATTAGTGATATGGGCTGGTAAATACTAAAGATAGGGTAAACACTGTATTTTAAATGTACAGCACTGCATTTATGTCTTTCACTGACAAATGAAAGGCTGTATAGTTTTATATGAACGCATGTATAAAGGGCTATATGCTATCACATGCCATCTGTGTTAAGTGTTCTGGGGGTAATTATATAACTTTGTTATACAGTCAACAGTATAGAGAAATGACAGGAAGTGAGGGGCAACTTTATTGCAATATTTAGTGCAATAAAGTCCCCCAACCAGACTCGAACCAGGAACATTACATGTAATGCTCTTAAACCACTCGGCCACCAGGGTGCCTCGACAAGCTGACATCTACAGAGAGTACAGATACAACTTTGAAGTCATCAGTGGTAACTATTTTAGGCATTGTAGATGTGTCGGCAAATTATTTTTGGTTGTTTGAAGTCCCTCCCGATCGACGCTGCAGGTCAGGCTTTCTGCCTCAGCATTTCATGCCTTTATGTCCGTGATAGTGCTGGATGCAGCCAGGCAGAGCGCAGCCGGGTTTTACTGGACCGGAGCTACTTGTAGGCAGGCTTCAGAGGCTGACCTTGGCCTGTCTAAATCACCTGCATGTCTGCCCAGGCGCTGGGCCACAGCTGCTCTGCAAGCAGAAACATAATCAGCCACTCTGTGCACACTGTATGGCTGTGTGTACATGAGCTCTCTTCACCAGCAGACACACAGAGCGAGGAAGGGATGGTGGCTACGCTGAGAGGAAGTGCCTTTTTTTGCATGGGAGCCAGCGGCTATTCAACGGCATGTTTTAAATGGGGATGGTGCTCTCTATGTTAAGTTAAGCAATGTGGGATGTCC
Organism: Cottus gobio; assembly: GCA_023566465.1. Lineage (NCBI taxonomy): Eukaryota > Metazoa > Chordata > Actinopteri > Perciformes > Cottidae > Cottus > Cottus gobio. Next base: position 11,191,829 of record CM042223.1, on the reverse strand, counting down.
TGTCTCATCCTTGGTCCCTATCCACTGCCTGCATTTTACTCTTCTTCCCTCTCTTCCTCTTCATTTTCCTCTAGCATCTTTCTCATCTCCATCTCTCCCTGCCCCACTACTCCACTAACCCCACCCTCTTTATCCCTCTCTTCTGATCGCTCGCTCGCTCTCCTCCCTCCTCCCTCTCTCCTCTTCTGTCCAGTAGCGGCTCAATGATGCAGTGATTCATAGCTGCAGTAGGTGCTGCGTGGTGGTCATGTGACCAAAGCCTGCCTGACAACATGGAGAACAACACAGCCTGGCTGGTTTGTGCGCGGGCACATGCTCACACTATCTCATACAGACACACACACACACACAGAGAGAGAGAGAGGCATACTCTATCACGCTGGCGCATGATCACACTCCTCTCATCTTCTTCACAATCTGATACAAAAAACTGCATCACACTGATACACAGATGGATCCACACTCGTCAGGCTTTTTAGATTGTATAAGTATTACCTCCCATTATGACAGACAACCCTCTCAGCAGTATCTGCACAGTAAATATCACCGTCGCAGTGCAAACTCAGCCCTAATGCATTTTTCATAAACCTGTGCTTTTTCTTCATAACTTACTCAGGCGTCACCTGTAGTTCCTCCTGCTTACTGTTGCAGTCACTGGCCTTCATGAAGCCAGTGTTTGTTGTCATAACTCCCAGTGGTGTGTTTGTGAGTTCTGTTTGTTTTCCTTGTTGTTTCTTCCTATTCAGGTGGGCAGAGTTGTCAAGCTTTTAGGGGGTCAGACAGCTGGCTGTTTCAACCCTGCAGCAGCTCATTTGCATTAATTTTCTTTTGCCACAAAGTTTGGTAGCAAAGACTTTGCTCAGCTAAGAAGGAATACACTTAATTTTCCTTGTGTGTGTGTGTATGTGTGTGCGTTTCTCCCAAATGCAATGAATTCTCTCAGTTACGCTGTCCAGTATTAGATTATTCTAATTCCAGTCCTGTTAACTAACTCTTTCTTCCTTGTTTGAATGCTTAATGTACTTTTCACAGTGGCACTGAAACATAACTCTCTCCTCTCATCCTTGTTATTTATCTTTTGTGCAGGTGGAGCTGGGCAGGAAGCAGGAAGTGGTGGTTTATGACCAGAGTTCCAAAGAGGCGGGGCATCTGTCCAAAGACGGCTTTGTGCACATTCTCATGGGGAAGTTGGAGAGCACCTTCCACAAAGTCTCCCTGCTCACTGGTACGTGAGTGTGAAGAGCATGAGTGCGATGAAGGCAGTGTTTGTTTTTATTTTTTACTATGTCAACAAAAGATGAGTTCCTCCATCCAGAATGTCCATGTTTCTTTTAATTACCCGCCTCTTATTGCACAGCGGCCAAGTGTGCCTCACCTCACCCCGCTTGCCTGATTTGAGTGTAGTTCCACAGTTTGGTCAGCAGATGTCACTAAAGAGCCCGACAAGCGTTCGTCTCATGTTATAGTAGTGATTCCTCATTTCTTAACTGGCAGTAATCACAGGTATGTGTGAAGATAAGAACGAGAGGAGGAAGTATGAACGCCCGGATACAAAGCTTCTCTGATGACTCTTTGGTGTTTAAGCTTCCCCGGAGTCATTTTCTTCCCCAGCATCACTGAAATAAAGCTGAAGCTTAATTTCAATCCTCTGGTCTTATTTACCACAGTTATTATCCTGTCATAGTGTCCACTAAGCACACTAAGACTTATAATTGAGCCCCAGCAAGACTGTTAATAGCCAAGTTGAGTTAATAACATCTCCAGTGCGGTGGCTGCAGCTTTTTAAGGGACATTACGCACACACCGACCAGCAGAGGCTTACGAGTCCGTCTCAAATGTGTCAGCGCAGAATGGGGAGCGTAATCTGCCTCAGTCAGGATTGGAAGTGAGACGGCAGAAGCATGCTGCTTGGGCAAATCTCTGCTCTCTTCCCTGCATCCCCACATCCCCATTCTTCCCCTCTTCTCCGTTCTCTTCCTCCGCTGGCAGATTAGTGCTTTTTCATGAGTCATTCATAGATGTCGAGGATTGCCTCAAGGCACCCGGGCTGCACAATTAGTCACAGAGATGTACGGAGCACATGCTAAGGCCGGGCACACCCACAGCCATGTTCAATATCTCCGAAAGCCAGGACTTTCCTCCTCAGCTTTTTTGATTGGTTATTATGATACCCTTCCTAGTGAAAGACCCCTTGTCAGCGATTCCTTCCACTTCCTCTTTATCGGTCTCCTCAGCTTACTGTCGCTACGTTTCATTAGGGAAAAAAAAAGCAGTCACACTTCCATTTCTGTCCCCGCTTTTCTGCTGTTTCCACGACAACAGTGGCAGAGAATATTCCCCAGAAGGATTCAGCCAATGGCGTTGGCTGTTGTTACATTACATTACATTTCATTTAGCTGACGCTTTTATCCAAAGCGACTTACATGCTATACAGTAGACCGTAGACACAGCAACGGTGAGCAATGAGGGTTAAGTGTCTTGCTCAAGGACACAACGACGCAGACTGCCGGAGCTGGGGATCGAACCACCGACCTTCTGATTGAAAGACCAACTTGCTAACCACTGAGCCACAGTCGCCCCCCACAGTCGCCCCCGTTTGGGTGGTTGTATTATTGGGGTCATTGGAGCTAGCAGCCTGGGTCCGTGCATACTTGATGTTTATGTGTTTCTACGTGTACATGGGTGGGCAGAAGGGGGGTTGCGTGTACACGAATGCACGCTTGCATGTATGCAATTGTGCATGATAACATGCGAATGAGTGCTGCAGGATTTGTTTGTGTCAAAGAAGCTGCAGAGTTATCATGAGAGAGAATGTTGTGTGCTCATTAAATCATTTTAATCAACAACACATGATGCTTAATAGCAAACATAAGGGGGAACTATTTAAATCATCAGTTCTCGTTTAACAATCAACAAAAGAAAAGAGCCTTCAGTCTAAAAGGCTATATGCAGTTATATCTTCTTGGGGTACAAATCATTTGTGAACTCTACTTAAGAGTCTGCAGCAGTGTTAACATACTCTTTAAACACCTCAAGCATCCATGATTGTAATTTCTAGCAAGTAACTGCTAAAACAGTTAATCGATCTACATAAATGTGTTTGCTACAATTCATTTCTTGTTATTTATCAAGCATAAATATCAAACAATCCCTGCTTGCAGCTGCTCAAATCTGAGAATTTGCAACTGGTCAGACAAAACAAGTCATTTGAAGACGTCCCCACGGGCTCTGTAACATTTTTACAGGCATGTTTCACTATTTTTACAGCCTAAAAACTGATGAATACACAATTAATGTTATTAATTGAGGCCCATTTTCCCTCTCTTTTCCCCTTATTCTTGGCTTTGATTGTCTTTACTCCCCCTCTCACTTTTTTAAAGATTCCAGGTAAAAACAGTAATCCTCCTCTCTCTCTTCCCCTCATTCCATTACCTCCCTCTTTTCCACCTCTCCCCCTGCCCCTCTACTGAACCTCAGATTTATGAGGCTGATAATTCCTGCGATGACTTCATATCTCACAGACTTATTTTCAGCCTCACGTACGCAGACCACACAGGCAGTACACACCACAGCACTGCTGCAAATCAAGTGAGGGGTAATGCAGGGGGGGGAGGGGGGTCAGATGGCGAGATGAAAAGAAAAGAATCCATAAATGGGATGGACAGGGTGAATAAAAGATGAATCACTGAGCTCCCTATCTGGGGGGAGATGATTCTCTGCCTTTGCTGTTACTAATGCCCAAGCTTTCCAAACGGAGATTAGAGCACCGTGTTGCAGAGACACGAACTTGAACTGTCCGTAAACAAGGTGAATGCATTGCAGGAAAGATTGGGGATTGGCACATACTCTGTGTGTGTGAGTGAGTGTGAGTGTGAGTGTGAGTGTGAGTGTGTGTGTGTGTGTGTGTGTGTGTGTGTGTGTGTGTGTGTGTGTGTGTGTGTGTGTGTGTGTGTGTGTGTGTGTGTGTGTGTGTGTGTGTGTGTGTGTGTGTGTGTGTGTGTGTGTGTGTGTGTGTGTGTGTGTGTGTGTACACTGGGAACACATTGATCAAAAAACAATCGGTGACTCCTCTTAGGTTTCTCCCCATTCACTATCTAATCAATAGCTCAGGCTCGGAAAGCACAGCACTTCCTTCATGTGGATGATGTCATGGAGCGATCCATGTCTCAACAGGGCAATTGTTTTTGTGAATGAGACAAGTCATCTGGGCAGCCAATGACTCTCACCCTGTGTTTAGTTAGAATTATATATTCAGGCAGGATGTTGTGGTGGCAGTTGTGAAAATGATTATGTGTGCTCATGCATCTGAATGCATGCGTTGTTTGTACGTTATTACGTCATTAACTGTGTCTCTCTGAGGACAGCAGTATTTTTACCACAGCAATGATCTCAGCCTGTTGGAGCTCGGGCTGATGCGTCTTGCCTTTTTCAGAGTTCTGACTTTGTGTGTATGTGTGTATTTTTGTAGAGGAGGAGAACATTGCTTGTTTGGAGCCAGCTGCCTTCCCAGCGGGTCTAAAGTTTGCATGTTTCCCACCAAACTGCAGCACACAGCCAAACCAAAGACAACACTGCCTGTTAGTGTGGAGCTAGCTAGGTGGTGTGTTAGCTAACGCCAACTGCGTAGCTGAGTCATGCGTCATGTAGACGTCATGTAGACGTCATGTAGGTCTCTGATGTAGACCTGCTAGGATGAAATGTTTTGACGTTGGCATAAAAAACCTTGCGTTCCAGTTTTAGAAAGAATAAAAATAGAATATTAATCAAGAGACAGACAGAGAGAGAAAGTGTGTAAAATGCATTCATATTCTGCAAATAGAATAAAAAAAGATAGTTGAAGGCTCTGTAAGAAGGCAAATCACTGTCATAAAGAGAGAGCGCAAATGAGCTCATCCGTCTCTTCCTGGATGTGATATCCAGGATTGTAACCAATTAGATGTAGAGATACGATGGCGACTGGCTCCGCCCACTTACTGTCAAAAAGAAAATGTAATCGAGAGCGAGCAGGTTGAAGCTTCGCGCGCGAGCAGGTTAAAAATGCGCGAGAGGGACTTTTACTCGCGAGAGAGGAACTTTTGACAGGGGTTTGCTCGCGGAGTAATGTAAAAGCGCTCGTCAAAGTAAATTACACGCGCGTATGATTGATTTGCGCGCGCGCGCGGAGCTCATTTGCGCTCTCTCTTTAGTGATTTGCCTTCATAGGTCTGCCAGGAAACAGTTACTGTAAGTTGTGAAAGAGGAAATGAAGGTGTCGGGACAGGGATGCAGGGGCGTATTTCATCAATCTAATGTTTGTGTGTGTGTGTGTGTGTGTGTGTGTGTGTGTGTGTGTGTGTGTGTGTGTGTGTGTGTGTGTGTGTGTGTGTGTGTGTGTGTGTGTGTGTGGAGTTTGCAGATGTGCAACACTGCTCCTAATCTTCCCTAGCCCCATCTGCCAGTGTTTTTCGCCAGATTACTAAAGCGTCACACGACTGGGTCAAAGAGAGGGAGCAAAGGAGAGAACATGTAAATGAGATAGAAATGAGGGATGGCGGCACGTGCCGGACGTGTCTGGATTCTCTGCACTGAGGAGCCGTGGAGGGCAGCATGCACTTACCTTACAGTCTCCCGTTATCCTTGATTATGAGTACTAAAAACTATGAGTTATTCAACAGAACCATTTTGATGAGGTAATATCTGTTGAGGTTATTTATTAGAAAAAGATATTTTAAAAAGGTCTGGTTCCAAACTGTGAAAACGTCCTGCTCTCCTCTATTTCATCCTACTTATTGACTAGATATCTAGTGATAATGGAAACGATTGAAGGTCACCAGTCAAGGTGATCCGTCCACAAGATGTAGCCCAGACAGGTAAGTATGTGGACCCGACATCTGGACCGGCTTGGTGACATTTGAACCGTGTCAAATTCCATACTATTTACAAACTAGGTTTTTAATGTGTAGTGCTTTCACACTAAAAAGTGACACAATAAGGTTATTAGTGTAATTGCTTAGTTCTGTATGCAAGTAAATGTTCGCCGAGATGTTCATAACTGGAGAATAAATTGGTGGTGAGACAGGAAACTCAAATTAAAGTGTTAAACCTTTTGATTTCCTCATCAAGATTTTGTTTTGACAGGGTCTAGTGTCCAAAGTGTCATTATCAATCTTGTACAACTAAAAAACCGCATACTGCGTTCATTTATGTGTGATTGGTACTGCGATTTATTTATTTTTTTTAAAGGTTAGCATGCTGCCTCCCACGCTGTCAGCCTGCCATCTCAGTGCAAAAGCACACAGGACAAGACATGGCGATGACATACTGATGAGAGGTATTAGGAGATGAAAGGTGCCTCGCTCTCCTTTTTTTCGACGCACACACTAAACACACAGGAGCTGCTGTGTGCCCGCGGCTTTGATGAGATCAGGTTAGGGTGTGACTGCACCGACTGAGGTACAAAGGTCAATTCAGTTATGTGTCATTCTTCTCTGCTGTTATACAACGGGGCGGCGGCCCCTGTGTGTGCGCGCGTGCGTGTGTGTGTTTTCTTTGCCAGTGTGTGTGTGTGTGCTCGCGCATCAGAGAGAAGCTGAAGAAGTGAGGTAATCGTGGGAGGCCGAATCTCACAATGCAAGCGTTCACAGAGACATTCCAATGAGCTACATAAGGAGGTCTGTTTGTGTCAGTGTGTGTGTGTGTGTGTCTGTGCGCATGTCAGCATGAATATGTGCATATGAAGTAGTGTGTGCACGCGCATGAGGCAATGTTTGAGAGTGCAAGTGTGAGAAAAAGACAAAACAGACGGAGGAGAGCCATTGAGGAGATGAGGTAATACTCCTCTTTTCATCCTGAATGTGTGTGTGTGTGTGCACAAGTGTTCAATTGGATACATTTATGTGCATTCATGTGTGTGCATGAGTCAGAGTGTGTGTGGTCGGAGAGGCCGTCATGCTGACCCGTGTTCGTCAGCCTCCTCAGAGCAGAAAGTCTCGCTTTAAGGTTTCCTCCTCTTCTCCTTCTGGAGCCTGGCAGGAAGTCTCCACATCTTCTAACCCAGAAACACACACAAACACACACACGCGCACACACATGCATGCACACCTGCAGAGTCCTACACTGCAGGTCTGTGCGGGTGCGTGCTCCCGACAGACGCGGATCACAATTTGTATGCGATTTAGAAACGGCCAAATGTTTTCACAGGAAGTGCCTTCTCTCTCTAGTCGCTGCAAACGGGGCCTTCTCAAGTCCTCTCAGGGTCGGACGGGGACATGAATGTGTGACTGAGATCAGGTTGACCCGATCAATCAGTGACAGTTGTTTACCACTCGGTGCCTCCGGCTGTGTTGTGATTGGCTACACTGTGGGTCACCGAGGTTGCAGTTGTATGCCAGAGGTTCACTTTCTCCCGGCTGCCCTCCTTCATTTTTCCTCTCCCCACCTTCTCCGTCATCCCCCTTCTTGACCTTCTAACCTGCCCTCTCTGCACCTCCGTGCCCCTTTCTCCCCCCTCTGCCTCCCCCTCCCCCTGACCCCTCTCCATTACGCCATGGGGAGCTTCAGGAGATCAATGATTTCATTGAGAAGTTGCCAGTGGTGCCATTAGGAGGTGAGCTCACCTTCCCCGGGGAGATCTGACACATTATTCTCAATGACCTCGCCTTCCTCCCCATCCCTCCTTCAGCCCTTTTACCTTCCCCCTGGCTTCTTCCTCTCTTTCCACCCCTCCTCTTCCTCCCGCTCTCCTCTCTTCTGTTTCACGGTGCTGAGAACAGAGCTCTATTTTTAGTTCCAGACTCCTGCGGTCGTCACATCTGGCGCCAGTGGCCTCGGTGCTCTCACCCTGGCCTGTAGATACACAAACACACAAGGACACACACACACCAGCCACACCCCAACCAGCACCAAGGGAGCACAAAGGTCAAAGGAAATGGCCTGCAAAATGATCTATGACATCACCTCCCTGCTCTAAAAAGTGTTACAGACTTTGAGAGGCTTTGGAGCTGCACGGCGGCACAGCGCTCCGTTTTCTGCAGTCGCTCTGCAGATATTTAAGGATCTCCTTTTTTAGGCTCACACCATGAAGAGTGATTGTGCAAATGCTTAACTTGCGCACACACAATATGGTAACAGGGCCCAAAGGAGGCCTGTACTGAGTTGAGTTTTATGTAACAATGTTTTGTTTCTGCCAGTGTTCTCACCCCCTCCCTCGTCTGTCTCATTGGCCTCACATGATGAGCTTGATGTCATTTTCCCCTTCTTTCCCTCAAAACAGAAGAACAAAAACAGGCCAGCATGTGTGTGTGAGTGTTTGCGTGTGTGTGTGTGTGCATGCATGGTGTGATGTGTGCGTGTTTATGCGTCTGTGTGTATTTATGTGTGTCGTTGCCAAATGTTTCCACCATGACGTGATCCCACTGCTATGCTTGCCTCCTGCTCCTCTTCCCCTTAGCCTCCATCACTCAGAGTCCCTTGTTGGCTCACACACACACACTAAAAAACTGCAAAGGTATGACTGAATTAACACAAATCTAAAAGTAGGATTAGGCTTTACAAAAATAATATAATATTGCATGTATACCTTTGCTAAGGTTAGCAGTTTGCCTGTTTAATACAAAGTAAAGTTTGTGGAGAAACCCTGAGGGACAGTACCTTAAATACTTCTACCATACTTGTTTAAGCTGCTTTGTGTATACAGTGCATTCACAGTGCATACCTTCTGGCTCCTGCTGCATTTGAAATCCATCTAGAAGCCTTTTGAGCGTCCCAACTCGCCCCTGTCCCGAAGTCGTCCAACATGGAATAAAAATAGTTTGTTTAATAAACTGTTACCTAGGCAGTGTCAACACATCAGGTCAACAGGAGCTGAAGTTGAACAGCGTGCTAACCCAGGCCGGTTCCTCCGCGCTACGCCCCCATCAGCACCTCATAACTCCAACTTCACCATGAATTTGGGCCAAGTGCTCCGTAGTTCGATTGCTGCGCCGTCAGTATACTGCAGCTTTCATCCCTTTGACTCTGACACACATGTGGATTGGACATTTTCAAGGGCAGCAGAAAGGAGTATAGCTAAAATTATGCTAGTTCATGCTACCCAGAGCTGGCCTCTATGCACCGGATTCCATTCATGCTCGGACTGCCCACTGCCGCTCCTGTCGTAGCGTCATTCCCTGGAACAATGGTGGATTCCTGTTTATCACTGTGCCGTCTTTATGCTTGAAGCTGATGCACGTTATCTACTTTATCTCATTTACCTAATCGGTGCACATTCTTTTCTTCTTCAGCTGTTTAAATCAAATTTAGACTGCACCTCCAACATGTGGATCAGGTTTTAATTATTGGCAGCCTTCTGAAGTGTGTTACAGTATGGGAAAATCCATTTTATTGTGCAGTTTGCTAATAACGTTTAAAAAAAAAGATGGCTGATTGGCATTGAGTAGAATCGCTGCCTTTAGCAGAGCAGAGTTTAAATCCTCTGTGGTTTAGCACGTTCCCTGGTATGTACACAGGCTTGTAACAGAGGTCTTATTACCATGATTTCATGCTGACCACACACAAACTTTTGAGCTGAACCTCTGGGGCTGCCGCTGCTTCTTGATAAAAGTGGGAGATTTTCCATCGCCACAGTAACAGGCTAATTTTGGAGTTTCAGGCAAGCCCACGGCCCCAGATGGAGGAATGCAGCACTTTGTGATCATTCCTGGTCCTCATATCTTCTTCCTTTGCGCACACATAAACACACACACACACACACACACACACATGCATAGTTGAAGGCAGCCTACAAAGAGGTCACTTCCCCCTTCTGTTGTGTAACTATTTCCTGTTTCTGATAACGTGACATCAGGGCTCCCCGGGGGTGAAGTAGGGAGACGCCAAGGGAACTTAGCATGTATGGATACAAATCTATGTTGTGAGAGTTTGGGTATTTGCACTTTTAACTGTGTCTTTTGATTTAGGAGTAAAACGAAAATAAAGTTCAGAACTCCCACCATTCGCTTTAAAAAGTAATTTTAAAAGCGCCATAAAGGCGTTGGCGGGAGCACTCAGAAACAGCTTGCCCAGTTCCTCTCACGGCATCGCGTCATTCCTTCTCTATTGTTCTTCTGGAGCTGGTGGAGTGATGTCACTGCAGCATTGTGGATGTGACACACACATACACACACACACACACACACACACACACACAGACACAGACACAGTCTCCAGGGCCTGTAATGGCAGGAAAGCCAACCCTGACCGCGGGTGTTGCGATAGCCGCTGTCACCATGTCCTGTACGCCCAAATGCAGTCCGGGGCGTACCGCCTTATTTCTGCTGCATGTCTGTGTGTAAGAAGGCACTGCTGCAGGAATAAAACTTTGCGTTCTGTGAGTTGTTGTGCAGGGTTTTTTTCTTTTTTTCTTTACCATATTTTGGAATAAATTCCATAGACGTGGATTTGGTATCAGTATTTAAGTGAAGTCATTTAAATTTGATCTCACTGGAACATCAGCAGAAATATTTGTTTAACATTTGTGTTGGGATAAGATTTATTTGCAGAAAAAAACACTGTTACGCATTTGAGGCCATGAGTCATGCTGTGTGTGCTGATGAGATAATAGGAGTCGTTGTGTAAAACAATATTGGGGGCAAACTGATCTTACCAGTCAGTGACCGGCACAAGCCGACTGCAGAGAAACACCCTGGTCCAGTTTGAGCTGATTGTGAGACAGGTAGACCAGACACTAGTGTGTGTGTGTGTGTGTGTGTGTGTGTGTGTGTGTGTGTGTGTGTGTGTGTGTGTGTGTGTGTGTGTGTGTGTGTGTGTGTGTGTGTGTGTGTGTGTGTGTGTGTGTGTGTGTGTGTGTGTGTGTGTGTGTGTGTGTGTGTGTGTGTGTGCGTGTGCGTAACCCACAGAGGACCAGATGGCTCGTCTTGCAGCACTGGTGTCAGGACAGTGTGTCTCTCAGCCTTCCTGCTGTGCTGATGGGAGCGAACTTCCATTGAACTGATCTTAGACCTGCATGTCAGTCTGCATGTAGCAGCGGTTCAAACTCCTAAAAAACTAAATGATCAGCTCCTCTCTGTCAGATAAACCGTGTACAGTGTATTTGCCAGACATGCGAGAGAGGGAGGGAGAGCTGAGGTGTGTGTTCGGGGTGTTATTGCATTCAAGTACTGCAAGAAAACCCTGTGCATCCCAGTTCAGACATTAGCATTTAGAATGAAATAACCATCCGTTATGCTCAAGTGAACTGACAAACTCACCTCTGGGGAAATTAGACAAAATCAGAGTTGTTTACACACACGAAACACACACACACACACACATTGTTCATCTTTTCATTCTTGCAAACTGATGTGCATGATTCCTGCTCTTATTGACCATTTATTATCCCTCTCCTGCACACACACACACACACACGTATTACTCCTCAATATACATCCTCAGAAAACAGCTGCGAGCCGACTCACTCTAGTCTAAAATTAACATTCCCTTTATACATTCACACTTTTACACAAAGTAAATGTCAGACTTTATGTGCATGCAAACATTCTGTAAGCACATGCCTGTGGTGGCCAGCAGCATTTCATTTTGAGCCTTAACAGCCCCCCTTTTTCTCCACGCACACACACCGCTGAACATCTCCAACTGGGATTTTTAAGTAGTTCATCTGGTTTATGAGGGCCCGTCTGTTACTGAAAGCCCCCCTTGGTGTGTTTGATAGCTTACCCCTCTTTCTTTGTGTGTGTGTGTGTGTGTGTGTGTGTGTGTGTGTGTGTGTGTGTGTGTGTGTGTGTGTGTGTGTCTTTGTATACGCACTTGCTTGAGTGTATCTATCTCTGTGTGGAAACACATTTCTTGCCAGTGCGATAGATTTACTGCTGCAGAAGCCCCGGGTGCTGAGCTCCTCCAGGGGGTTAAGTTGTTTGGAGGGCAGGGGTCTTCTGCATGACTGATGAGTGCAGGCCTCCCTCCAGGCTGCACAGATAGAAATGAAACTAGCACATGCATGAGCACACATGCATGACCGAGTGGTGCATCAGCGCTGCCTTAATCGCATACACCCCTCCTCCCGCCTGCTCTTTACATCTAAGAAGCACTTCCCGCCATCATCCTCCCGTCTTCATCTCCTCAGCCTCTATTTTTGACGTCATTGGCTCGCGTTTTCTGTCTGAGAAGGGGAGGGAGGAAAATCTAATAAATGTAGGTGGGAGGAAGGCACTTGGAAGAGGAGAGAACATCAACATTTAAAAAATAAATCATATTGGTGACCATGCAATACAAAATCAAATCAATACCAATTTTTGGTTTTCGTAGTTTGGGGAATATAAATGTGTTTTTATTTTCTTTAGGCAATGTACCAATGTTAAATTAAGACATTTTTCTTAATAGAATTGTCTTAATAAAAACAAACATTTTTAAAAGCTCCTGACATATCCAATTAAATAATGAATTAAATAGCTCACTGCACCAGTAATGTCCCCTCACAATAAGACTACGTCATTTCAGTTACCATCTCCCTATGGATTCAAACACCCCCCAATTACATCCAGCACCCCCAGCTACCTAACCTCCCCCTCCTCTCCTCCAGCACCTCCCCCACCCTCAATTGCTCCATCCACCCTCCCCTCTGCCTCCCCTGTTGACTACCTCACCCCCCAGGCATGGCAGCTGTGTTCTCCTGTAGGCATTACATCACTGCAAGAGCAGCCTCGTTACTGATCCCCTGACAACCAGCACTATCAACACACACACACACACACACACACACACACATGCACGAGCACAAACACGCATGCACGCACACACACACACATGTGGACATATGCTTGTGTTTACGCACGTTGGAGCAAATAACTGTCCACCCTGTCACGTCTAACCCACTCAGCAATGTCCTCTCTTGTCTTCCTCTCACCTTGCACTGTTCTTCCTCTTCCCACATGGTCTCAACACATGGGTGCACACACACACACACACACACACATTAGCTCACACACACACACACACTCTTCACCCTAACCTGCCCTATCCGGAGAATGACGTCTCTCTTTCCCGTGATATCCTGACAGATGATCTGTGGTGTCGGATGACGTTCCTGTCCCTGCCTGTCTCGGCGGAGAGGGAAGGGTGTACGAGCGCTGACGGAAGATATTAAATGAGAAATATTTTATTTATATTATGATGTTTGTACCATAGGTTTTTGCATAGAATGTGAATCTGCATGGACTTGTTTAGGAATTTTTGTTTGAAAGCACGTACAAAACCGAAAAGGTTTTCAAGCACTCAAAAATAAAACGTGAGAATAAAAGAATATATTTTACAGGAAATAATGGGGGCAACTGGAATACCTCTTCCAGGATAGAAAGAAAACATGCAATGTGTAGAAATAAATGATAATATTTTACTGTTATTTACTATTTTACAACGTTAAACATTAAATATAGCAAGTTGAAGAATTGCAAAGTGTAAAAAAGTGAAGACGATGGATCAGAGAGAAGATGGAAAACAACTTCCAGGTCTCAGTTTACGGGTCCATTACTTCAATACACGATATATTTGCATCCACGACACATGTGATACAACTTCACAGACATAGGACTAGATTGGAATGTGAAAACATTTAATCCAAACATGTGCTTCCTAGTTTTCTCTCCAGTTGTCAGGTGCAGACAAAGTCTCTCACATGTTGATCTAACATCTAACGGTCTTTGCGCCTCCAGTGCGCCATGTTCCTCTAGTCTCCGAGGCCCCTTTGGCCTTTACACACCTTCTCTCTTTCTGTCTTACGCCGCTATCTCACACTCATCTCCACTTCTCTCCCTGTCTGTTTTGGCTGGTCTCTGTGTAAACTGTGCGTTGTCCCAGTAACTCTCCCATAAAAGCACGCTCTAAATCTAAGAGATGTCAGTTGGAGGGGAGGGTGGGTGGGGGAGGGGACGCCCGGAGTGACTGTCCTGACTATTTCGGTCGCAGCAGGGCACACATGTGCAGTCAATAAAAAAGGCCTCGCTGTCATTTATAGCGTCTTGGCTGTAATCCTCTAATTAACACGCCTACTATTCTGAGCCCTGTTACCCTGCTGAGGACCGGAGGAGGAGGAGGAGGAGAGGGGTGTAAAGAGAACGAGGGCACGGTGTTTCCTCGAGGAACTCAAAAGAGTTTGAACACCAGCAGCTACTTTGTTTTGTTGCTGTTGGCTTCCACTGCTGTGGGTTTGCAGGTGTTAGGAAGTGGTGTGTTCCAAAGCTGGGTTTATGGCTTCGAGCCACACAGACAGAACTACCAAACGGAGGTGTTCGAAAAGTTCAAAGCGGGGCGATGATCGCTGTGTTCGGAGTGCAGTGACCCAAAGTTGACCACTGTGGAGTGCCACACCTGAAAAGTGTGTGTGTGTGTGTGTGTGCGTGCGTGTGTGCGTGTGTGTAAAGTCCATCTTGTCAATGTTTTGCATCTTGAGGTGTCAAACTCTGTAAAATCACTCTTATTTGTTCTTCGGTTCGACATCCTCCCAAAACCAAAGTCTGCATTTTTCACAAAGCTCATCATCACCAAGTGACCTATTTCCTCTCCTGCTCTCAGTGACCCGTACTTGAACAGAGGGTGACGTAAGGCTGTTCTCGAGTGTGATCGTTCAGGGGTCTGCAGTGATGCGATGAGGTCAGCCAGTTAGCATGCAGCTGGCCCCCTAACTAGACATCTTGTATCAGGTTATTTGCCTCTTTTTTTTTTTTTTTTTTTTTTTTTGGAGTGTGTCTCTCTGTGGCGGTGACTGAATGTACTTGAAGCCCATGTGACCTGGTTTGAATGTAATCAGTGTGCCGTGATGTCTCAACCTGAGACTGAGCAGACAATCATATATTTTACTGGCCCGCCCGCTCGTGGCAGGTGCTGTTGTAGAATCTGTGCTACGTATTACGAGCAAGATGTTACATGACCTAAAATGGTTGCAAAAAAGGAACCGCCATGTTGAATTGATCCGTTGTACAAACCTGTGTTAACTCATTTGGGCTTAAGAATGTATTTAGAAGAGCTGTATTTGCTTAATAATTACGTAACTTTTAGTTAACATTTCGTCCTGTCCAGCGGTTGTGCTAAGTCCGGTGCTGCTTAGTTTCCATAGCTGGCCTACATGTTTGTCATGCCATAGTAAAGCACCAGAAGTCTGTGGCCTGTCAAATGGGATGATGGCTGCCGACCACAAGCTTGTTTGGTCTTCTCATCACCTCTAGTCTGCTCTTCCACTTTTGTCTACTTTCGTTTCTTTTTCTCCCCACGCCTCCCTTCTCTACAGCTTACATGTATTTTGCTCTCCTCTCCTCTCATTCATCCTCAAACACGAGAACACAGTGTCCGAAGACAGGCGCATTAGACATGAACCAGCGCAGGAAACATGTTGAAGTCGCACACATTCCCTCACCTTCAGAGATAAATCAGCTTTCAACATCCTGACAGCCTTAATCCTCTTCTGCAGGAGGTGTAATATGCTCCGAAGATACAGTACTTTAAGGCCAGCAACCTAAAATAGGTATTCAGCTTCTGTTACTGTTATGCTGGGAAGCTTTATTAAAGCTACAGAATTTAATAGGAATTAGATGTAAAAATGATATAGGATATTTAAAAAAGCAAAAGTCTGCATCCCATATTTATATCTTCTTTTGAAATCGTCCACAAGTCCATAAACACAAATATCATCTTAAGAGGCGAATTTTGATGCACGTTGACGTAAGCCCTTTCCTTTTCTCCCGTTATCGACAACAACACAGATACCATAGCAGTGTGTGTGTGTGTGTGTGTGTGTGTGTGTGTGTGTGTGTGTGTGTGTGTGTGTGTGCTACACAGCCTTATAGCTGTGTCTTAGCCTCCATCCTGCTCCGCAGCGAGGCCCCTGAGGTGGCCGCATATTTGTTGGGTGAGTAAGGAATGTGGTTACATGCCTTAGACATTAGCTATGACGGAGCGCTGGCTCCACGAGAGAGGGAGGGTGCAAGGGAGGGAGGGAGGGAGGGAAGAGTCTGAGCTCACGGCAAGTGAGCTCATTCACCCCCAGAGCTCGAGGAGAGAGTGCAGCTCCGTCATCCTTCTTTGCTGAGAGAGAGAGAGAGAGAGAGAGGGGACGAGGGAGGGAGAGGGAGGAGTGTAAGCCCAACGACTGAGCGAATGAGAGACGAGCAGAGAGAAGCAGCACAACAATAGTGGGCTGCTCTTCTGGCTGTGGACTCACAGAGACAGAGAGAGCGCTCAGAGAGACACACAGGCGCTCTGTAAACCAGCTGCAGACACGTTACAGCTGGCTTATACGTGCAGACTTACTCACTTTGGTTCTTCCTCCTGCTCTCTTTGGGGCTACCATTCTTCACAAAACCACAAAATTGCTGAGTTTTGACGCAGGAGCATTTTAGGAATTCTTGTGGTCATTTTGTGGGATTTTTGCCATTGGTGGACTTGAGGAGCGTGCCCACAGACATTTTGGACTATTTTTTGTTATACCGGGTCTGTTCTCGGAGGGTCACCGTTTGGACACTGTGGCCGTTGCCTTGAGTGGACTTGAACTTCAGCAGGAGTTTTGTCTACTTGGGATTGTTACACTGAGTGTAACAATCCCAACAATCACTGTGGGCTCACCTCAATAAGCCCTCTGAGGAGAACACTTCTGTTCGTTCTGACATTTTTCTGCGTGGCAAGGGCACCCTGAAGGAAGGGGGACCAGAACGTTTGCATTTGTGTGTGTGTGTGTGACAACCAGAGTGTGTTCTGGGGGATGCCTCTGGATGTGGTGATTGCCCCAGCGGAGGACTGTTTTTGGCCGGACCGGCGGGACACAGACATGAGGCTGAAGATCAGGGTCCGCCGGATGAAAGAGGGGAGAGAGCTAAGAGGTGTGTATCCACCTGGACACAGCAAGAAAAGTGATGTGTGTGTGTGTTTGAGAACATCCCTTTCTGGCTAGTAACATGCTGAGGGTGTAGGCCTTTGTGTACAAAGGTTACAGAGGAATCAAACCTAGTGAGCATGCAAAAAGCATTGAGTCTGATTTTATATAACAGAAAAACAGAAGTTGCTGGGGATTTGCACCACTGTCGAATACAGTTGAAGGTATGTATGAGGGGGAAACCACTGATAACAGTTAGTGCACTGCAGAAGAGTACAAAGGCACAGTGGGCTCCCACGTAATGAGGTATTCCAGTCCATGCCTGCTGCAAATGAAAGATGGATGTGATTTGAGTTTTAAGGACGTCTAGTGGATCAATACAACAGGCGAAAGGAATCCCTCGCCAAACCCGCTAATTGTTTTCCCACCTTTTTGTTTGTGCAGTTAATGTGTTTAGAGAGAAAGAATAGGAAGAAGGGGGATTAAGGGGATGACATTTTAAAGACGAGAAGCGATGAAGAGGAAAGAGCGTAAAGAAAAAGGACTCGCAGGGGGAAGAATGAGAGCCGTGACCTGCGGTATGACATAGTGCTCATGCTCTCTCAGCCTGCGGTCATTGAGATGTAACACTATCACAAAGGCTCTTTCTGTTTTCTCTTTCTTCTCCTCTGCACTTGGCTTTTGTCTCACTTCTGCTCTCTCTCCCTCTCTCCCTCCCTCTCTCTCTCTCTCTCTCTCTCTCTCTCTCTCTCTCTCTCTCTGCAGAAGGGTGTCTTGTGGAGATTATGTTATCAATATGTGTGCAGTGTGCACTGCAGGTGTTTAACATAACACCTTTCCCACAGAGTGATGAGGCAATGCAGAGCTGCGCTGCTGTGGAGTTTAATCTTTTTTTATATAACGCACATGCATATTGCACAAATGATCTACGCTGTCATTGAAATGCTGGCGTTATAGTTGGATCCTTTGGGTCATAAATGTATTAGAGTTTGGGTGTAAAGTTTGTATGCAAATGTCAACGCTACATATCAGAAGGCTGGTTCAAAGCCGTTAGCATAGCAGCCCTCCACACCTGCCACTCTGTTAGGTGTGTGTGTGGGGGGGGGGGGGGGTGAGTGTGGGTGTGTGTGTGGGTGTGTAAAGTCCATCTTGTCAATGTTTTGCATCTTGAGGTGTCAAACTCTCTCAGAGAAAGCTACGGGGGGGGGGGGGGGGGGGGGATCACACATTTGCCATCAGCAGGTGAAAATAGAATTGTGTCTTTCACAGGTTATTTGGAGGCACTGCAACACGTCTCTGTGGAAATAGATAGGCTAAATTACCGGAGGGTTTATAGTCCTGTGTTGCAATAACACGGTACTGCTGAAACAGCAGTTGATCAAAGTGACATACTCCCGCTATCTGTCTGCAAAGGAGAGGAACAATAAACAGTTCACCCGTCAGCCAGCATGTTAATC
This sequence comes from Cottus gobio, assembly GCA_023566465.1. Classification (NCBI taxonomy): domain Eukaryota; kingdom Metazoa; phylum Chordata; class Actinopteri; order Perciformes; family Cottidae; genus Cottus; species Cottus gobio. The sequence continues at coordinate 11,173,541 of CM042223.1, read as the reverse complement.
ACACGTTCCCGGCCATCATCCACCTGACGCCCTGCCTGAAAAGCAATGACATCACCCCACTACCTCATCAATGGGCTGTCAATCTGCACATTTCTGACAGACTCTCCTCCCCCTAAAGCACACACACACTCCAATCGCTTCTCCAGGCTGCAGCACAGCCTTTGTGAAGCTGAGTGGGACATGTGTGCAATGATGTCATGTTGGGAGGGTGAGGGAGGAAGGGAGGCGGGGGGGGGGGGTCACATTGAGATGCTAATGTCCCCTCATAGTGTTGGGGACAGCTGGAGGGGCACAGAGGATGGCGTCATGTCTCCCCCGATATGAACCATAGAGGAGAGCGAGGGAGGGGTGCGGGGCACTCATTCAGGCAGATCAATGCCCCCAGGCTGCCGCAGGCTGTGTGTGTGTGTGTGTGTGTGTGTGTGTGTGTGTGTGTGTGTGTGTGTGTGTGTGTGTGTGTGTGTGTGTGTGTGTGTGTGTGTGTGTGTGTGTATGTACACGCCTGCCTGGTCTGTGTGTGTGTGCCCCCCACACGCACACTGTCCATTAACAAACGAGTTAAAGAGGGCAACTGAAAGCTACACAGAGACTGAAACACACAGGGGCGAGAGGGAGGGTGTGAGTTTGTATTGACGAGGCAGTCAATTGCTCCAACTGCAGTGATGTAACAGCAGAGCTCCCATTAACCACAAAAGCCAGGCAGGTGTTGTGTGTCTCTGTCCGTCCGGTCAATATCTCCGGGATTCCAATTCCATTCATCTTTCAGCTTTCTGCATTGATTCTCACAGCAGCACGGGGCTCACAAAGCTCACATTTAATCCAAATATCTTCCACCAAAACGCACATTTCTCACGTCAGTGGGATGATAACCTGCACTCTGAAACTGAAATGTGAATATTTAGTTGGAGGAAATGACTGATGAGGAGGAGGGAACCAGCGAACAAAGGAGGCCTGAGTGCTCGGCTCTGACAGGGCAAGAGAGGAAAATAAGCAGTTGCATAAGTGATGAAGTAGGCAGAGGAAAACGGAAAAAGGAAGTCACTGCTGGCTAGCACTGCCAATGGCGACACAGTGCCCTCTTTCCCGGTTGTGTGTTTTCTTTCTACCCAAAAGATTTTCTCTTTTTTTTATAAGTGTGTGTCAAAATTGGGTTAGTCACATCCTGTCCAAGTACATTTTCCAGAAGTACATGATGCATACAAAACATGATCTGGAGGCCCACCGAACAGAAGTTTGAATATTATTTCTGTGTGGTAAAAGATCATGACAGCAGCCTTTATATCTGTATTCTGTCTGTAGGGTAGGATACAACGAACATGAAGGCACCTCCTTAAAATATTGGAGTCAGCCGGACTCGTGCAGCCAGCCAGTTAGCTTCATCTCTTGAGTTTAATGTGTCCGTCTCTGCTAGTTATCATGCTGCACTGAAGGTGAACTCATCTCTCCCAGTTGACTTTCTGATGTCATCCTCATGGACAGCTGGGCTGGTGTGTGTCACAGGGTATTTTCAGTGACCTCAGGGTGAGTGTACTGTGTTTATGCATGTGCTTTGTGTGCTTATATTGGAATGGACGGATGTGTCATCGTTGTCTTTTGGAGAATGTGAGGCCATGTCTCTTTGGGTTATTTGGTGTGTGTGTGTGTGTGTGTGTGTGTGTGTTTTATGCCATCTTGACAGCACTCGGAGGGACACGATGAGCCAAGTGTCATCAACATCACTGCCCTTCCTCGCCGTCATGGCAACGAGGCATAGAGTGGGGTCAGGTGACGAGGTGACAATGACACGCTATCTCCCGTGTGACTAACGTCCATTTGTGGCGGCCGTGGCAAGCTTTGACTACAAGGAAGGTGTTTGTAATTGTGTTGACGTAATGTCACTGTAATGTAAGTGCAGACAGGCACACTCAGTCCTGCTCTCTTATCGCTGACTTCAGTCTCCCTTCATGCCAGTAACCCCTTACTCACTCCCCCAGTCACACACTGGCTCACCAGTCCTGTCGCTTGGATGCTGATTTAACAGGAGATGAAGTCAGCTACGGTAATCACGACTGTGGTTATTAATCCGGACACACACAAAGAGGGGAGAATATTTTTAGGCCGTGTTTTCATTCACATGTTCACTTTCCTTCACACAAACAAACACACTTTCTCGTCTCCACTGTGGGACGTCCTGTCTTCTGTCCTTGGAACAACTTTCTAACAATGTCCTCGCACAGAAAGGGAAATGGTTGCAGGGTGACGTGAGGCTTTTCCTGTTGATTTAACTGTCTCCAGGAACATACCGCTTCCTCACACTGATACAGTATATAGTGTGCCTGTGGTGGGAGCTATATGTAGCCCCATTAATTGTCTTTGCATGTGTGTGTGCTCCACTCCAGCAGCTTAGGAACAAAGAACCAGGAAGAAACCCTTCAAAGAAGTACCCTTCCTCTTGCTGTTTTATCAATTACTGACACTGTAGCACCGCCCATAGGATCACTAGAAAGAGGTTCTGGTGGAAGTTTTACAATGCCAGCACAGTCTAAAGTCAAACTGTGAACTACAAATGGCTGTTTAGTCTCCTCTCTAGAGGCCAAAAAGGTGAAACCACACACACACATGCTAGCATAGCAGCTATCGGCCTCTACTTCTTTGCATTAAGCTTTCCTTCCTGTTAGTTATCTGAACACTCTTTCTACATCCATGCATCTCCTGTATACCAAAGTATCTATCCTGCGAGGGTTTGCACAACTAAACTTTTGCAGCTTTTTAGACGCATGTCTCTTGAGGCACTGGGTGTGTGTGTGTGTGTGTGTGTGTTTTTGTCTGTGTGGCGGCCAGACGTTGCTACACGAGTAGTGCAGCTGGGTGTGTGTTACAACAGAAGGCAATGTCATGTGCTGCGTGTGCGACTTGAGAACAGTGATGTCATGTCTCACTCACTCTCACTCACTCTCACCGTGCATATGCACGCGTTTGTGCCTCGTCCCAGATTGGGTCAGGCAGGGCTGAACCAAGATTAGGTTCTAATCTCCTTTCTGGGGCTCAGGGTTTCCTTGAAGCACTCTGCTCCATTCTACACACTCCTTCGGGAGGTCATTACCCACTCCTCAACTCACACACACACGCCCCCACTTCGTCCCGCTGGCCCCCACCCTGTAGTTATACAACCACGGTACTGAAGAGTAATGATTAGTGTGGGTATTTATGTGTGTGTGTGTGTGTGTGTGTGTGCAGGAGTGGGGGCAAGCAGGGCCTATGTGTGAGAGTGGACAGAGATACAAAAGTGAAAATGTAGCATGTTAACGGCAAGATTATGTGATCATGTCTTCAGATTGTATCTTCTTGGAGAGTATCGCCTTGTTAACGTGTGTGTGTGTTTTTGCGCTGTGTGTGTGTGTGTGTGTGCGCGCGCGCTGTGTGGTTGTCAGGGGGATGTTACTGGGCCTCTGTCCTGGCCCTGCACCTGTGGCCTCTCTCATTCCCCCAGCCTGACGCAATGCACTGCTACAGGACATGAGCTCATGCAGGAAACAGAGCCACACACACATATGCCAAAAGTGGAGCCGCCTGCCTCTTAAAGGGCCAGACGTACACATTCCTGGCCGCCCAGCAGTCAACCTAACTCGCACACAGAAGCACAGAGTGCCTCTTTTTTTTTTGCTCCTGTTGCACTAAGCAAGACCCAGACATTGTAGCCCAGATTCACCTCTGAAAGCCTTCAGAGCGCCTGTTTGCTCTGCTAATGATGTCCTTGGTTCGTTCATGAGAGTCTTTGCAGAGTTCCCAGGGTGCTGTGTGACTGCTCTGTGGAAAACCATTAGTGTATCTAACCCGTTCCCTTCTTCTCTTCTTTCTCTGCAGGAGGTTTTGCTGCTTTCTCCACATGTTTTCCTGGCCTGTGTGAAGGGAAACCTGCCACTTCTCTCCCTATGAGCTTGTCCCAGCCCTGCTTGCCTGTGGCTAATGTAGGGCCCACTCGCATCCTGCCACACCTCTACCTGGGCTCACAGAAGGACGTCCTCAACAAGGTAGAATTTAGTTTGCATCCGTTCACTCATTGTAGCACCATCATTGAGAGATAACGGTCTTGTTATCAAAATGTGTCCTAGAACTTATGTATCTGTCTCTGCAGGATCTCATGGCTCAGAATGGTATTACCTATGTGCTGAATGCCAGCAACACCTGCCCCAAGCCAGACTTCATCAGCGAGAGCCAGTTCATGCGCATCCCAGTCAATGACAACTACTGCGAGAAATTGCTTCCCTGGCTGGACAAAACTAATGAATTCATAGGTATGAAAAGGGGAAATATAGTAAAACAAGAATGTGTTTGGAATGAAGATTAGCAGCTCCACTGAGGGAAGTGTCTTTATAAGGAAGTGAATTCCTCTTAAGTTATGTGTTGAAGAATGCTATGATATTCACTACAACATACCAGCACATTGTCAGTTCATACAAGCGTGTAGCTTAGGGAACAGTAGCAACAGGTATGACACATCCAGTCAGGTGTACTGTACTTTTCCAGTAAATCCAGTCAGTTTGCTTTCATCAGCCGTCGATTGTCTCCAGACACTTTGAGCTAAACATGCAAATTCATACCTGTTCGTTTCCCCTTCCCCAACAGACAAAGCTAAGGTGTCAAACTGCAGAGTCATTGTGCACTGCCTGGCTGGAATCTCGCGTTCGGCAACCATCGCCATTGCATACATCATGAAGACAATGGGCTTGTCATCAGATGATGCCTACAGGTACGCTTGCTCCTCCTGCCCAGCACCAGCTGAGGTGTCAGCCTCAGTAAAAGGACAGCTCACTTTTGTAGATGCCTGTCAGGAAACGGTGTGTGGACAAAAGGCCTTATCTGAACAACACTGGCACAGAATTCTGTATTGTGCATCAGTGAAACTGTTTTACTACCTCACCCCACCTCTTATCAAATCAGACAGGATTCAGACTCTGACAAACCATAGCCACAAATTAAGTCTTGTTAACTAATCATTTCAATCTCTTTTCCTCCTCCCAGGTTTGTAAAAGACCGAAGACCGTCCATATCCCCCAACTTCAACTTCCTGGGTCAGCTCCTGGAGTTTGAGAAGGGCCTGCGATTACTGCAAGCTTTGACTTCAACCTCCGATGACAAGATACCCGAAAACAACACGAAGCAATGCTCAGAGGTTAACGGAGGTTTCGAAATGAACGGTCACCACAGCAACTATGACTCATCTGTGGCAGATGCACACGTCCCACCAGAACCCAAGCTGCCATCACCCACCTCCCTCCAGCAAGGCTTCAACGGCCTAAACCTATCTGCAGAAAGGATCATGGACACTAACCGGCTCAAACGCTCCTTCTCCCTTGACATTAAGTCTGTCTACTCCCCAAACAGTCCGAGTCCCTGCCCCAGCCAAGCACCCACACACTCTGAAGACGTCCCAAAGCTGTGCAAGCTTGACAGCCCCGGAACCGGCACCTCCAATGGTGTCTGCTCTCAGTCTCCCGTCCTTGACAGTCCCAGTTCCGCCGACTCCCCGTTCCCCTCACCGGGCTGCGGGGGCAGCATTGGAGGTTTGGGGCACCGAGGAAGTGAAGGAGTCCATCGCACTGGTTCTTCCTCCTCCAGACCTAGGAGGAAACACAAGCATTGCTCCGTCAGCTCCCCAGTCCACTCCCAACCACATCAACCTTCACAGTCCCTCAGCCTGTCGCTGGACCGCGAGAGCCCCAGCCTGGACGAGAACCTAAAGGGCTCTCTGCTCCTGTCACTACCCTCCCTGCCCACCATGGAGTCTGGGGCCATGTGGACCAAACACAGAGACACTGTCCAGGCCACCACTCCTGTCACGCCCGTCACTCCCACTACAGATGCCCCCTGGCACTTTGGGGCAGTGGAGGGCGGTGAGGGAGGGATGGAGCTGGGAGGAGGAAGGGATGGAGGGGGAGAGGAGTCGTCGGTGAGGTTTGGGAGCAGCTCGGCGTATGTGGCGTTCGGGTGCAGCGAAGGTGTGCGTTTACGAGACAAATCCCAGAGGGAGAAGTCCTCAGCACCACTGACTCAGAGAGACCCCCGAGACTCCATGTCGGCCACAGTGACCCTGTCCAACGGTGCGAACAACAGCGGGCCTGCGTCAGAAAAGCAGTTCAAGCGGCGCAGCTGTCAGATGGAGTTCGAGGATGGCATCTCCGAGACGCGATCCCGAGAAGAACTGGGGAAGATCGGGAAGCAGTCAAGCTTCTCTGGGAGCATGGAGATCATCGAGGTATCCTGACAGATAATGGACCTGATCAGGGCTGTCCCTTGGGGTCAGAAATGGACCTGGTTAGAGGGAGGGCGAGAGGAGCACATATGACGAAGTAGAAGAGGCTTTGATTTCTCTCCCCTCACAGACAGTGTTAAAGACTCCAACTGAGAGAAGGACAAATAGATACACAAGCAGAGAGTTAATGTGAAACGGTAAGCAAGCGAACTAGCATTCGCACCTGGAGAGACGGAGCCTGTGATGTGATGCGGTGCTTTGCCATCCTGAACTCTCGTACAAATCGGAATAAAAGTCTGGGGGAGGGTGGGGTAAAGGGGGTGACTGTAGGTACTGAAACTCTTAATTGTCTGAGCTCTGTCGCAGGTAAAAAAGAAACGACCCAGGACAAGTGTCATGTTGCATCCTCACTATATAGAATATCCTTATTTTGACAGAGTTCTGACACAAACGGCTTGCCTGCGGTCAAATGTATTGTTCTTTAATGGGTGTATAGCTTGTGATTTGAACCAAGCCCCATGTTTCCTCCCAAAGCTTCACCCCAGTTTCAGAAAGCCTCAGAACCTCGCACGGCTACATCCCTCCTCCTCCTCCTCCTCCTCCCAGTGGCTCTGCCTGCTACAGACTCTGCATAGCAACACCAGACAACAATAGCAGACTCCTTAACTGCACCGTCTCCTCACATCACCACAGCACAAGGCAGAGAGATCCCAAGGACTTCCTCTAACGGCGGTACTGTATCCAAACCATGAAGGATCCTCAGCATTCTGTTGCCGAAAAGACTTTTGAAGACTCGTAGAGATGGGCGGTGTTCCCCCCCTAAAGCACAGTGTGTCTTTCCTGACTTTGGTTCCCTTGTTTCCAGTGTTAACTGCGTGATGAGACTGAGGTGGCGAGGGTTCGCTTTAATGGCCCATCAGCTCCTTTATAGACCCCCCAAACCCCTCTCACTGCTCCCAGTCACCATCTATGGTCACCACTGAGCATGCACCAGAAAGGCTGACTACAGACAGACAAATACTATATATACAATATGAATATATATAGCCATTTTAATGGACTTCTTATGGACTTTTTTGTTCAGTTATAGTTTTAATTTATTGTATTGGTTCATTCTGGTAATGAGAAATAATATAATGTTTTGTGGATTTATTTCTTTTTTCTTGTTGAATTATTATTATTTGCTGTATGGTATTTATGAACACAGACTAAAACAAATACATACATTCAACAAAATCAAGCAAGCAATATGTGCTGTTCCTTTTTTGGGGAGAGTGATGTTTGACTTTGAAATGCACTTTTCTGCTTTCTGATAACCAAGTTCAGTTACTCCCATAGCGACAAGAAACCGTTCGAAAGCAAAGGCTTGAGTATTGAAGGTACAAATATAGAGCTTCGGTTTTATATTTGGAGGATGGTACAGACATCCCACTGGAACAGGGTCTCTGTCGTGTGTGTAGTCACAGATTTATCACAACCGAGGGCTCAAGCGTTAAGTAAAAACATAGTTTTGTTGTGCAGAGGAACAAAGTAGCCGCACACTCTCTGGTCGCTCACACACAGTGGAACATGTCCTGCCAGAGTCATGATTTCTTGCATAACAACTATATGCAAACAAATGTGCACTCTTTCTCAAGTTTGAGATTAACTGACGGAGTGTTCGCCCCGAGCCAGCAGCGATTCTTCATCATCATCACCCGCCAAAGCCCAAACAACACACACACACACCCTATTCTGTATGCAGTTACACATATTTTCACACATGTAAAAGCATAGGAGGCCCTACACACCCTTTTGTTCATTCTCAGGGGATCTTTCAGTGAGTCAAGCCCAGCACAGGGTATACATATCAGCACAATGCATGTCCGTAAACCTCCCTCGCTTTCTGTCTTTTTTTGCTCTTATTTCATACTTTCCAAAGCTTTGATGAAAACAACGTTACAAAACAGAAAGGAAAAAAAAGCGGATATTCGCATCTTGAGATGAAATAAATTAAAACGTGGCTCTCCCGGTGCGAGATAGGTATTTATTTATAAATGTAAAAATGTGTTCATTTTCCCTTTTACCCTTGATTAGCTTCTCTCTCCGGTGACCTCTGACCTTTGACCTTGGGCTGCTGCGCTACAGTAAGTTCAGATTGATTCCTCTGTTCCCCCGAGGCTCAAGCAACTTCTCCTCACCCTCCTCCCTATATTTTTAAGAAATGTTATTAGAATTATTTATGACATGTAACAAAGATGATGCAGGCTGTCCCATTTGCTAAAATTCTTGTTATCGAAATATTATTATTATTATTATTATTATTATTGTTATTGTTATTATGTTGTGTAAATAGCAACTCATCTAAGAACACTGTTGAATATAGATGAGTTTTTAAAAGAAAATCCTGATACCTTAGGCTGCTTGACGCAAAAATACCTCAGGTTCTATTGAAAGGCTTTTCCTTCCCCTGTACATGTTTTGTGAAAATGAGACAAAAATACAGACATGATAAAATACAAACTCCTCTCTGCTTCTTCTTCATCTTGTGTGCTTGCATGGGGCCGATTGGGGCAGGGAAGGGAATCCCAAAGAACAGACAAACAACTCATTACAACATCCCATACGAGCCTTCCTATTGATTTTGTGTTTAACCAGCTCCACTCTGACCACACTGAACACAGCTTTATTGATTTTTTTTTGTCCGACTGTGACGCTTGCTTCTAAATGCTGATGGGATGATGAATTATTTAATATAGTGGATGTGTTCAAAATAACTTTATAGAGGCCTCAGCTGTATTATAAAGTTTATACCAAATCATTGCTGATACGTATATTATAGTGTAATAAGATTGGAAGAGAGTTCAACACAAATGTTAACATTAAACGTATTGATACTACAAGTCAAAAATATTCTTACTTATAAGTAAAAGCCCTGAAAATCAGCTATGACATAGTTAGCTAAAAAAGGGGACACAGCTAGCCTAATCCAAAAGTAACACAATCTGCTTCCCACCATTTCTGAGGCTCAGTAACACATTGTATGTTGTTGTATGTTTAAAACTGTAAAAGAACAAAAAGGTGGATTTTAAAGGGGATTTGACAGAGCCAGGCTAACAACTTCCTTGTTTCCTTTAAGCTAAGCTAACCTACTGCTGGCTATAGCTTCATATTTATCAAACAGACTTATAAGGGATGTAAGTCTTCTCATTAGCATAGTTAATAATAATAATCCCCTCTGAAAGGTAGTAGAGTATTCTACATGTACACAGTGCATAAAAAACAATGATCTACTAGCTTACTATAGCTAAAAGAAGAAATATGCAGGTACACCGCAGGTTGGCGACTGGTCTGTGATTCCATCAGTAAAACGGCCCGGAGGCATACCTTCACATGTGTAAGAATGAAGATATGTGTGTGTCTGAGAGAGGCGACCAGTAAGCCACGCCTCTAAGCAACATCACGCTGCTGTTCCCTGTCTTCTCTCAGATTGACTCAACGTCTGGTATCATCCCTCTGCTTCCTCTTCTCATGCCAACCACACACGTCTGGTTCGAATGTCTTTACCCCCCCCCACCCCCTCCACAATCTCTTCCTTATTCCTTATTCTGTCTGCGGGCACAGGAGTGGGAGGGCGGCTAGTGAGGGGTCAGTGTTGATGTGATGTGTTTGAACAGTGCTTACATCCAGGGGATGAGAGAATGAGGTGTGTGTGTGTGTGTGTGTGTGTGTGTGTGTGTGTGTGTGTGTGTGTGCAAGAGAGTGAGAGAGACAAAGAAAGCTATTTACCCCCAGAGGACAGAGTACACCAATGTTACAAAAAACAGTGTCCAAATCCAGTGGGAAGACAATTTATCGAGTCCCCCTCGATGGGGGCTTGACTACAAAAGGCAGTTTTGGTTTCATGATGTCATGGTGAAATTTCCCCTCCTGCAATCAAACCACATCTCTCCGCTTACAAAACATCTCTCCCAAAGCCCAAACTATTTGGTTTACTCTCACCAGAACAACAAGCGTGCTGTTGTGGGGCGAACAAGTGAGGTAAGGACACACACACACACACAAACACACAGTGACAACCAGATGTCCCTTGCCCTTTTTCAGTGAGCACAATGCTGTCTTAATGAGCATTTGACTGAATCCAATATGAGACAAGCAGAGGTAATGGCATTACCAGCATCTCCAGCTGAGTCCCTCTGCTCTTCCTCACGTGTGTGTCTTTATTTTATTGCCATCATGGGAATTCCCCATCGGTAATGGAATACATAATAAATCCCACTTTCTCACTTCCATTCTCTCTGACATGAGCGGTCTGCCCGGTATGTTGGTGTCAGTATTTATCACCTGGATCATAATGGATACTCCTTTCACAATATGTGTGTGTGTGTGTTTTTCAAGGTGCCCTGAGGTCATATTATATAAATCTGCCTCTCAGGTATCCTGCCCGCCGACACACTCCCCTCGGCTGTGCTGAATCTGCTCTTCTATGCAGGTTTCTTGTTGCCAATGTACTGTAAACTCCATCATGGCTGAAATAGATTTCTGATGCAATTTTGCAGAGTGATGACTTTTGTTTAGTTTTCAATCATATCTTACTTACTTCTTTACTTCACGTCTTGTTTGTGCACTAAAACAAATGCATGCTAGTGTTAAAGCCAGACAGAACAAACAAATGCAAATGTGTGCGTGTGTGCGTGCGTGTGTGCGTGCGTGCGTGCATGCGTGCGTGCGTGCGTGCGTGCGTGCGTGCGTGCGTGCGTGCGTGCTTGTGGATGGATATGGGAAGCATTTATTGACGACAGCATATATTTGCATGGGTATTTGTGCATGCATGAGATGTTCAGTGTAAATGGATTTGTGTGTATATGAATGTTTGATGCATTGATATAACGATGAACATGCAGATTATTTACTCAACCGATTGTATGTTCTGTGTCTTGCATTCCAAAACCCAAACATATTTAATGTACAATGATAGAAAACAGAGCAAATCATCACATTGGACAGAGCCACAGTGTTTTGTCTATCAACTATTCACTTCAGCAATTCTTGTTTCAGTCACAATCTGCATTCTTTGTTTTTATTTAGTTGTTTTTTTCCTTTAATTTGTCACCTATCCATACGTGCATGTTTGTACAAATGTATTGTATGTGCTTCTTGTCCATACAGTAAGTGCATATAGATGTGGCATGCATGTATAACTGTATTATACATGAAAAATGTGTGTGTGTGTTTATGAATTTGGGTTTATGTAAATTAATGTCCATGTTTTGCACCAGATAAACTCATGTAAATTTAACTAAAAGTGTGACGCATTCGAGTGTGCAAGGGTGTGTGCTGCCAGTGTGTGAGCGTGCTTGTGTGAGTGTCTGAGTGTGTATCCTCCCTCTCACATGGGCAGATTGGTACCAGACGTATCCACGCTGAGGGGCTGCCTGGCGCCTGGTCCCAGGCCTTCTATATGGAAACAGTTAGGAACTGTTACGTCACTCTCTCTCTCTCTCTCTCTCTCTCTCTCTGCCTCTCTGCTTTTCCACTCGCACACATGTGCACACACATCCAAAGTGTGCTCACACGCACGCGCACATTTTCACGGGACATGCCCAGTTTCCCTGCTTTTCTTTCTTCTCTGCTCCTTTTCGTACACTTTCATCTCAAACACACTCTTGCACACAATCACTGCTCGAAAGTTGCGTCAGCACAGCATTCCACACTTTTCCACGCCTCACTAAGGATGACTGACTCCAAACAGCATTTCTTGCCCTTTTTTTTCCATGGAAAACTCTTGTCCTTATATAACCCGTGTTTTGGCAGCCTGCTTGTCCTACTATTTCTCTGTGTCTGTCTCCCTCTCTAACCTCTCTCTCATCCCTGTCCATCTCTCACGCAAGCGGGCAAAAACTTGAGCTCTGTGGGCCGGGAGGCCGGGCGGCCTGTGGTAGTTCCTCTCTCCTCTGTGCCAGGACATCAAGAGCCTCCATACAAACATATGTGTCCAATATTCTTCTCCTGCTTCTGCCCGCGTGCAGTCATGAGCACAATTCATGTGTCTGTCTTCATTTCAACATGGCTTACAACTCACCGCAGTGAAATGAGCTGAATAAATGAAGGCAGGCAGATCATTAGTGCATTTTCTGCAGCAGCGTGTGTGAGGCCTGTGGTGAGGAGGAAACCCCGGCTGGCTCTGAGGCTCAGAGGGCCTCAGGTAATCCAATTTAATGCAGTTAGTGCTGTCATGGCCACCTGCTCATTACACACTGCGAGAAGGGCTGTCTAGACTGGCAAATCACTGGAAAACAAAGAAAGGCTGCAAGAAAGGCATTGTGCTGTTTGGAGCCATGAACAATAACAAAAATGCTCACAGAAATGGGTTACAGCCATAATCGGGGTTCCATGTTGTTGATTTGACGTTAAATTTAATTTCTATGGATGGAGGCAATGGAGTATAAAGGGGCTTGATTTGTGCACAGACACCAGAAATTAGACAGACAGTCATTGTAATGACTCAGGCAGCTGTTGTGTAACTGACTGCTGCCACCTACTGCTGGCTCCCAGTCAAAGTCAGCAGCTTCCTGTCCCCTGACAGGACGGTAAGAGGCGATCAATACTTTTGTTCTATCAGTCAAGCCAGCAGCAGAATGAATGTGCATCAGTCTGTCGGTGCTCGGGTTTCGCTTAGCCTCTGTTTTCAGTAACAAAACAAAATGAATGGACAAAGATAAAAAAAGAGAGAACACATCTACATTTCCTAACTGTTTCTGTATGTAACAGCGAGGCACTCCCTCTTCACTGTCAATGAGTGTGTGCGTGCGTGTGTGTGTGTGTGTGTGTGTGTGTGTGTGTGTGTGTGTGTGTGTGTGTGTGTGTGTGTGTGTGTGTGTGTGTGTGTGTGTGTGTGTGCGTGCGTGCGTGCGTGTGTGCGTGCGTGCGTGCGTGCGTGTATGTTCAAAGTGCTGACTAAAGCAGCTGGTGTTGCTGACATCTGTCTCTGTCTTTCTAATGGTGGAACAAACTGCAACTCTCTTCCAACATCAGCCCCATCAGCACTCTCTGCCCAGGTCCGAACCCCATCAATGCATTGGCACACACACACACACACACACACACACACACACACACACACACACACACACACACACACACACTGCTTCCGCTATTGTAGTTGGCAAAACACAGCATATCCCATATCTCCGTGTCTGCACTTCCAACACCGAAGAAGACGGTGCTTCAGGTAGATGTGGCACAAGGTCAGACGCTGTCTCATCTCTCTGAGGGATCAAGGCCAGTATGAAAACTATAATCACCGGATAGACTTTGACATAAGAGTTAGTTTCCCCCCCAGGTAGCAAATGGGACCAACTATTCAAAGACAGTGCTATTTAAGTACTGTAACTGCCCTGTTTCAGTGCATTAACATAGCAGCAAACAAGTATATTCTTTGTAAATTGCCATATGTGAAAATGGCATATACATGGTATATATGTATATATATATATATATGTATAGCACTTAGTGTACATCACTTAGTATAGCTTGGACAACATTTCAAGAATGGTTTGATGTTAGTTTTGTTGATTGGAATAGAAATTAAATGAAAGACACAAAATACCTTACATTAGACCTATTTGTAAAGAAAACAAATCTGTTTCCACTGTAAACATGTCCATAATTAGGTCTGGTGTTTGAGGAGGACTGGTTAAACCAGCACGAAGACATGCTGACTTATATGTTCCTAAGACAAAGACTGAATCTCACTCAGCCCTGCTGACACACAGTGTCTGTGGCTGCCGCTCTGTTATCATCTCTCCTCTCTCTGCCCCATGACCTCAGAGCCACATGCAAGCTATTTCTGTTGAGCTGCTTCTGGCAAAAAAATGACTTCATGTCTGATTAGCTTGAAACAAAGAGGGGGGGTGGGGATGCACTGCATTAAAACAGGATGCTTTGACTGACTGCTATAGTTGGTATAGGTTTGATGCACAAGACACAAGACTGAGCATGATACTTCATTTTTTTGTTGACTTCTCTCCATTTCTTAAATACGTGCTTCTCAGTTTAAAGTCCGTCCTCTTTCTCCCTCAGGACGGGAGCGCTGGAGCCAGGTAGGTCTGCAGACATGAGTAATGTGGCTGAGACTGACTCATACACCAAGACATCAGCCGTCAGCGTGGAGCCAGCAATGACACAAGCACAAGAACAAACACTCACACACATTACATAGTGAGTCGACACAGACTTGGCGGTGCCGACAATATGAAACCCAGTCATGCAAGTTGCCATTATCATCACCTTATATTATGTGCTCATCGTTGAGAAGCTGAAAAATGAATCCATCAGTGATGAGATCAGACAGTGAACATCTCTGATACACAAGACACACACCAAGCTGCCTGTGTCCATGAAGCCACTTAGGTTAATGCCCTTGTGTTTTACTTTTGAAAAGACAAAATATCAAATTATAATCTTACACTTATTAAGGCAACGTGCTGATCTAGAACACTTTTTTTCAATATTTGGATTTTGGAATCAAACACTTAGAATCAAATCATAGTTTGTGCTTTATGAGGACATACATGTCTTTGAAAACTATACTTGCTGTGTAATTTATGTAAACACACATGCACACACACTCCTCATTGCATCTATTAAACATTTATTATTCATACAAGAGTAATGTGAGGTGTCTCCGTTTTAATGCCTCCTAATGGCTTTTTGAGTTACCACTGCCAGCTATGGATAAATCATCATAAGTCATGGGGCAGCCAGCTCCTCACTCACCCTGATCTATAGGTATGTGATGCGGTTTGCTTGGTTTTGACAGCATCTATAACAGGTCAGGGTGTTTTTTGATGTTGACAAGAAATGTTTATTCGGAGGGTGTGTATTACAAGGAGCACCATGCTGCAAAAACACAGCAAGTCACTTTATATAAACACAGAAGCTCATGTGTAGAAATAGTGCGTATACAGATCACATCTCTACTGTTCTATAGATTTGTCACAAAAGGACCAACGTGAAGGACCAGGTGAGCATAAAGCTGGGAGAGCAGGTAAATGTGGGAGGTAAAAAAGGAAACAGGGATTTTATTCACATAAAGTATTTACAAAAATCAAGTAAGTGACAAATTAGAATAAATATATAAGCTCATCATAACTGCTCTGGAGCCTGAGCCTGAGTTAACTTAACTTAACTTAACTAGCCCTATAGTGCCCTATTTTGGCCAGTCCATAGTTGATTGCAGGGGAGAGAATACATCTCTCATCTGTGGTCATATATAGGGGCTCCTGAGGACACACCTCTGGTTGTAGTAGAATGGCACAGTCCAATTGTCCAGGTAACTCTACTTAGGCAGGTGTGATGCAGCAAATCAGCCTTTAGACAGAGGGATGGTCGATGACAGACCATTGACAGGGAAGTTGTTAACGCTTTTATTAACTGTAACTCAATTTGACTTGATAGCGTGCACTCATTTAAAAAAAATAGTGGGCCAAAACGAGTGTCTTTATGTATTGTATCATGATGTTAAAAAATAGAACTAGGGGACGTCACCTTCACTATACCTGGTTGATGTTATATCTAGCTGTAGCTGCAGCATGGTGCAGTAGGAATAGGTGCACGGGTTTAATTATCCAACAATGGCATGGAACGCAGCTGTTAATGTCATTAGTAACACCTGTTTCTCTACAATGTTTAGTCAAAAACGCCTTTCATGGATGCTTGTATGTCAAGAAATTAAATGACTTGTCACAAAACTGAGTCTCTGCTGCGAAAAACATTTTTTTTTCATGTTGGTATGTTGTTGCAGGAAAAGCACAGGTGTAATTAATAACATTGATAATTACTCGTATTACACTTAATTTAGGTGTTTCAGTTCAAAGGGGCTGTTACCCAATTAAGCCTCTGTTAATGTAGTTGGGTACACCTGTGCTTTGATAAAGGCCTATTAATGTATTTAATGGAGTGCTGTTGGATTGCGATGTAAAGTTGTTTTTATTGACCATATCTTCAGAGAAGGTAGAGTACAGGACGAGCTGATGTAGATCTCTCATGCACTGCACCAACTGATGTGAAATGGGAACATATCGACCCCTGGATGGCTCAGTATTGACGAGTGGATGGATTTCAGGAAGTGACCTTGGCTAGCTCAGAAGAGCCCCTGACCAGAGCCCGGCTCGTTTTCCCACAGAGCACATCTCTGGCACCAGCCGGCCCAATGAAAACCTCCTCGTGAGAGGTAAACACAGTTCGCTGGACTGGTCTTAGGTCGTTGCAGGTCAGTGTAGTCTCACTGCTATGCTGTTGTGAATTAATACGTTAATGGAGAGAGTTAAGGCGACAGTAAGCTAACGACGATAGGCTGTAGTGATGTCTCTGCTCTATCCGCAGTAAGCCATAATGGTGGGACAGTGAATATGCACAATGCCAGCACCCTGAAACTGAAGCAGTTAAATGGGAGTCAGCAGTCATTCATTGAATTACTTACTCCTGCTTTTCCTTCTGCGATCTGTTAAAATATCTTCTGGGAAGAAGGGCTACAAGAGAGAACATGGCTTCTAATTTGCTGTTGGTAAATGGCTATTAAGGTATGACAAGCTGTGAGCAAGGCACAGACTATAGTGATGCACACATACAATAAACAGGATTATTAGTGCCAAAACGGATCATTATCATTACTCATATGTTTAAGATATACATTCACATTAACAATGATTAAAAAAAAATACTACTGCTGATTTGATATTTTTAATAAATGTTCGTTTTATGCACGGGTCAGTGTCAACAAACGTCCCACACCGCCCCCGTGTGGCTCTTGCAAGCATTACATCGGTTTAAGCGTTTCACCTGCTTCCTGTCCATCTTCGCTCTAACTCCGCCTCTCATTGACGCCATTGGACGCAGCTGGCGTGTCAACGAGCCAATCATGTGGCTCTGCCTCCTGTTAACAGGGCTCTTTCAGAATACCCTCTGTCACCTGTGTGCTCCTGTTATTTTTAGAAGCCTGAAGATGCTGAGGAGAAATGGAGAGGGTAAGACAGAAAAAGAAGAAAGGAAGGAGTGTTAGAAATATGACAATCAAATGCCTCGCTCTAATGGTCTCTCGGAGAGGGAGGCAGACGGGAAGAAAGGAGACGAGTCTTTTTTTGCCAGGCAATGTACATATTGATCCCATCTCTGCAAATTGCATCTGTCTAATTGATGGTTTTCTAAAGGGGAGAATGGAGGGACGGGAATGGCAAACGGTGAACAACTGTATACAATGTATGGCCACTGCTTAAAGGTACAGGGTGGAATTGTATATATTCCTCAAAATATGATTTAAAAAATGGCAAATAATAAGGACCACAAGTGTTGTCACTTAATCCCATTTTTTTATGTTATAAGTTACAGTATCATGTAAAAACAAAGAACATGCTTCACTCACTTTCATTGAGTATTCTGTAAATGATTATTGCGACTCATCGCTTAGTAAATACTTTGTCATAAAATAGTGAAAGTGGCCCAAATTATTCTGGGTTTATGAACTTTTACATTTTCAATTAAATAACACTGTCAAAAGCAGGAAACCCTCACTTTTGAGGCTTTTTGGGGGATAAATTACGTAAAAGATCAATTAATTATTAAAGTAATTGTAAATTGAATTTCTCTTGATCAATTAATCAACACTTTCAGCAGTGTGTTGCTCTGAATAGAGTGGCTAATAAAACGGCATATAAACCAGTTGGCTCTTTGGACTATTATTAATCTACACCAACTGATGAAATCTTGCCTGACTAAATGAAGAGTTAACGCAAGACTCGGTTTACTTAAACCTTTATTAGGGGAGGACATAAGAGTCTCTGCCGCTGGACAGTCGGTGTGTGAGAAGTATAGCTGATGGTGTATAACAATTCAGCCAGTGATACTTATAGGTTCACAGTGAGGGGTCAGTGCACATGAAGGCCACCTTGTTGAGATTTATGGCACCCAATGACATTTCACTGGACTTCGTTTGGAGTGTTCATCTATTCTATATGTTATAATGATGGAAACTACAGGAGGCTCACGAAAGGACAGAATAACTGGTGGGCCATGGTGCACAACTTTGCTGACCCTCAACCGACAGTACCTCCCTCTGTGCACTTTGTCATCTCAGATTCCCATCCAGTACCTTGGCACACAGCAGAATGTACATGGCAGCTTCATTATATAACCCACATTGCCTGAGATCTACCAGTATTCCCAAACTGGAGTACCTGGCCCCAAGCTTTCAGTGTGTCAATTAGTTTGAGGTAATGAAGAGACTGATTACAACTTAATTTAGAGATGTGCATCAATACAATGCTTGTTATTGTGGCTAATAGGCTACTGCATACCTGCTTTTGCTGATATTGTGTGGTGTAAATTCCCTAACAAATTCACAGATAATCAAATTTCCAAAATATATTGACATTTGTGGACCCTATGGGTCTGTGGCCCCAGAGCAGTTGCCTGCATATATGCTAATTTCTGAATTTCTGTCAATACATAATTTGTTAGACTGGAACAGCTTGTCCTGTCATATAATAAGCTTTAACCACATGTGCACCTCCACATATCAGCTATGACCAGATGGAAAAGGATAATAGTAGGTTTTCACACACAAATTAAGAAAAAAAGGTGGTTCTCGAGTCCCTAAAATAAAGCAATGCATTTTTTGTGGCCCCTCATCACAGGTTGGTTTTGTGAGCAGAGATGTTTTTTCCTTCTCGGATTGTCTTATTCTACTTACTTCCTACAATGTTTTTGTTTTTTTTCATCCCTGCAATCATCTGGAGAACCTTTATATCTTGGGACCATTTGCGCACCAATGCCCTAGAATAAGATGACAACTAATGTGTTATACCAATTAAACTCAATGTCGACAGCAGACGAGATTGTCCTCCCATCAAAGTGATAAAGCCTAGATGTCTTAATTTGCTTGGGCAGCCAAACCAAACTGACATTTCCTTTTATCTAACTCGCTTACTACGCATCCTACTGCATCCATGTTCACACAGCACTGCGTGACACGCATTTTACGCACAGGAGAGACGGAGTGGGTCGGCTCTGTGTTTACTTCCGGACTCCGATTTAGACTTCGCTCAGAAAGCAGCAGCGGCTCCAGTGGAGGTTCAGGCTGTCAGCTAGCGAGGTGGCCATACAAGGCTTTCATGACAGAGGTTACCGAGTTGACCGGCGGCATCCCAACAGGCAAGCTCTCGGCGCCACCGCGACTCCAGGCGGACCCCAAACCCGCCGTCCTGCTCTCCTCCGCTTCCTGCTCAAAGTCACTCAATGCAGCGCTCCCGCTACCAGCTAACACACTGATCCGACCGTGTCACCGCCGCTTCATGATCCGAGCCAGCTGAGGGATCAAAACAAGGACAATCGCTCAAAGTTTACGCGGCGTTTTTGTGTTCGACCGACCAGGACCCAGCAGCTGGGAGAGACACGAGCACACCGGGGGGAGCGCGACGGGACTCGCGGGCCAGGCAGCCAGGGCAGCGAGGGTGGTGGCCGGATAAACTCGGGGGTCGCCTCCAGCTCCTGGTGGATTCATCCCCTGCTCGCTAACGTTAGCTGAGCTAGCTCCAAACAGCGCCATGGATTGGTTAATGGGGTGAGTGCCGACCGCTAACGTGCCTAGCCAGCTTACCCTCCTCTTCTCAGGGCAACTGCGCAGTCTTTCTAACGCCGGCTACAAATGCACCGCCCGGTGGCTGTCACCACCGGAGCGAGCAGCAGACAGGTGCACTGTCGTCCCGGACGCTGTTACATATCCATTTAAACGCATTGGTAGAGCCGCAAGCGGGTAGCATGTCGCCTAGCTTAGGTTAGCTCCGCGATGCTAGCTTTGGTAGCAACGCTGGTAACGGTCTCATCCCGCAGCGAGCGTCACCCCGCCGAGCGTCACCCGGGGCCAGGCGGTGTTCTGGGTTCGGCTCGGTGGCCTCCAGGCACCCAGCCGCCCGTGGCAGTGCCCAGATTAGGTCGTGAGACTGTTTGTGTGGAGGCCAGTTTGCTGCACACGGAGTCTATTTATAGGAATGATTAACATAGAAAGGGGCTAACGTTAGCAGCCCGGCAGTCCTGCTAACGCGGCGGTTTTAGTGTTTCCCGTGCAAGGTGCGGGACCCACTGTCACCCATTCACAACTCCGCGTGTCCTCGTGGGCTACTTCTGGGGACTCAACAGAAGGTTTTGGGGTGAGGACGAGCTCCTTGATGGATGATGTAGCTCTCACACACTTGTGAGGTGGATACCTTGGAGAAAGATAAATAAACATGGGAGGCTGGTGGATGGCAGTGAGTATGTTCACTGAAACACAATATGTAGCGTTAGATAGTTGTCATCCAGGCGAGGTGCACATTACAGTAACTTAAGGTAACATTGATGGTGCAGGTGGCACCTGACAGAAGTTGATGGTGCTGATTTGTCACTTACTTTATGGCTTAATAACCTGGAGTCATGAGTTTACTACTGAATGAGATGCACCTGCCCAGTCTTACACCTGTTGTGCAGCCACACGTCAAGGCCACGGTCGCTGTATTCAGGATGACCCAGTGACCTCAGCGTATGGGGACCAGTCTTACATTTACTTATGTATTTGCTATGCAAACTTCAGTCACCAGATTGTCTGGTCAGAACCTGGCTCATGTTCGCCTGCAAGTAAAGTAGGGACTCGATTAAACTCACAGGCCAAGGTGGGTTTCTTTTCCACATTAGCACATTTTCATGCGTATGGGTAAGATTTGATTTCTACCTGTGATGTTTAATTCGGCAACACAGTGGAATCGGATATCTTTCTAGAAAAGGATAACATCCAGACTTGCACAGTGAGGTGTGTCGCTGTGAGCTTTTCCTTTTCCCTGAATGGTTATCAGGCTGGCTGACTAGTCTCAGCACTGTCTAGAGTAGATTGGGGCCAAGGAAGGGTGGAGGCATGGCATGTTATCATGGGTGTTTCTTCTAATCATAACATTTTGGCTAAGAGATAACGATGCTGCCCGTCTGTATCCCCAACCAGAGTACCGTGTTAACTATTACCTCTGGTCCAACTGTCTGCCTGCTCGTTAGCAGGATATCTCAGAAAAACAAAAAGACACCAACTCATTGCCACTCATGAAACCTTCTCAGTTCTAACTCCTGAACTGTGAGGCATGAGCTAAAATACTTTCCCTGGAACTGCTTGGTTCACATATATCCATCCATCTATCTTCGTCCTGCTCATATTTGGCCAACACAAAATCTCCACCATTTCTTTTCCAAAACAGTCTCTCTTTTTTTAGGGCGGGCACACATTTCCTGACAGACAGCCTGTGTGAAATTAACCATGCATAAAAATATCCAAAACACATGATAACTTTTCTCAGGGTCATCCTAAGTACTGACATAATATTGCATTGTGCAGTTGCAACCAAAAATAATTGGTTCTCTCTGAAAGCGATCTTTATTTAATTTTTCTCCAGTTAGGTCTTCCTCCTGACACTGGTTTTCCTGGTTTTGGTAACTGGTTCTTGCATGGACTTGTTGCAACAATTCTCTCAGTTGTATATGTGGTTTATAGATCTTAACCTCCTCTTCCTCCATCCCCCCAGTCACTCCCATGAAATAATGAAATTCTTTGCCCAAACGCTTGGTGCTGCCAGACCGAACTGGTTTGCTGACCGATCTTTTAGGAATTCAAAAGCAACACCCAGTTTTGTCTTGGTGTTAGAGGTGAGGAAAGCGAAAGGAAACCACATACAGTATATGTAAGAGAGAGGGCCAATGTCTTCTTGAGTTTGATAATGATTAAGTATTTTAATGGATGTCACCAAATCGGTATTCATTCACACTCGCATAAAATATATTTGTTGTCACTCTGAAAATATAAACTAGAATTTATTTACTCATGACAAATTCAGTATGGTGTCTACAATGTAGTATGAGTGTTAGCGGTCTATTTATGTATTACCATTTCCCCACTGTCTGAATGTCGTTTCTGCAGGCTGAGCGTGTGTTTACTTTCATTTTAAACCTGCACGTTGTCTACTGTATTGATGCGGCTAAGATGACTATGTGAGCTGAATGCATCAGAAGCGAGCGGGCGTGTGTCCAGCGTGCGTCACTGACAGAGTGGAGTCCATGAATGAGTTAACCAAGCGTGTAATCATTCTGAACTTCAAACCCAGGGTGAAGGACGCCACAGCGAGTACCGATGGAGGGAGGAAGTGAGGGGAGGGAGAGGATGATGGAAGAAAGAGAGATGGTTGTGAAAGCAGCTGATTTGAGGGGAAATGTGGAGAAGGGAAAGGGGAAAAAGCGTGATGAATGAAATGGGAGAGACTGATGAGGGGAAAGGCAGGAGCGATAAAGGGATGGAGGAGTGGGAGCAGGTTTGTGACCGATGGAGGAAGGGGATATGAATGCTTTTGATGGAGTGGTTGATTGAGGAGGAAAATAGAGGAAATTAGCAAGTGGGGGAAGGGGTGGAGTAGTTGGTGGGAAGGAAGGAGCTCCACAGGGAATCAAATGGAGGTCTATAGCAGATGATGGCCTACTAATGAAATTATTTTCCTTTTGGCCTCTGCGGGAGGCTCCACATAACACCTTAACAATGGTGTGCATCATTCATGTGCGTGCATTAATATGCAAGCAACAATGCGTCAGCAAACTAAATTCAGGGTACCCACGTATTTGATTTGGACCGAGCGCATTATTTCAGAGCCGAATGACCTCATCCGTCCTGATTCAGAGCGGGACGTTAAATCACTGGAGAGATGCGCGATGCCTAAATGTGTCTTTTGCTGCTGGGTGAAATGGGCAGGGCTTTGCCAGATGTTTAATCCCCTCGCTTTTGAGTGATGGATTGGTAATGCTGAACAAAGAGCGAGAGAATGGAAACTACAGCAGCTAAGCGGAGCGGCACTTTAGACTTCCTGAGCAAGAGTCCTCAAGCAACCCCACGGCCTTATTTCCATCTACACACACACACACACGTCTGACTCTGCACGTACGCTGTCTGCACACGGTCTCGGCCCAGGTGGCTGTTTCCGCTGGTTAATAATGCGCTGCGACAGATGAGCAGACATCATCTCGAAGCAGTCGCCTGCTGGAGAATAGCAACTAACCAACGCTGTCACCGTGTCTCGTGGTCTCGACGGGGATGGAGTCTGACTTTGCTCTATTTATGTCTGTAGTGTTTCTCTGGTACGCTGTTCTGTCGGGGCTGACCTGAGGGCAGACAGCGTATAGCAGTGTCCCCATGGGTCGCAGCCCTTGACTTGCCTGTTACTGTTGCAGTGAAAATCCTCTTTACTCGGCTCTCCGGGTGTCAGATCCCACAGTCGGCATCACTTTCTATTAAGAATCGATTTATTGCGTCTGGCACTAAAGTTGCTTTACGACTTCACACCCGAGGGGGTCCAGGCCGAGACTTTTTAAAGACCACGTAAGCCAGCCAATCCTTTAGTGACATTGTTGTTTTACAAAGTGGACTTGTGTTGCAGGTGGCAGTTAGCCCAGTAGCCCGCATTGGCTGTCCAGAGCACCGAACCCTGATGGAAAATTACACCCATGTTTTGCAAAAGTGACTTCCTTTGACTGATGGTGTCATAGCATGACTTATGTAGACACAGTCTTAGGTTTCACGTGTCAATACTGGCGTTGAGTGGTGGTTTTGGCCGGAGCTTTTAGGTTTCATTAAAGCCCAGGTTTCCATGTAAAAGAAGAAAATCTAAAAGTTGAATGACTTCAGGCACTTGCTCCGGGCTCTTCTACCACAACGTGCTGCGGGATTGGCTGGATGACAAGAGGGCTCGTTGGTTTGTTTACTCCCTAGAAAGGGCATCTTAGTCACTTTCAACCCACCAACTCACTCTGCCGTTCACTCCCTCTCTTTCCCTCGCGGGACGCTGATGTGCAGAGACGGTTGCGTGCTTGACTGCTGCCTGAGCTGGACGGTGCAGCCGCAGAGAGCAAGGCAGCGCTGGCAAACAGGCCCAAGGCAGCCTCAGCCCTCCCCGAGAAATGTGCAACAACGAAAGCTAGCAGCATATATCTGTATTCGGAGCCGAGCATGTAGGAGGAGGAAAGTCTATATGCAGGGTGATATTGTACAAGCTGTATCGGGCGGTTTTAGGAAGGAAGGAAAACGGCGGAAAGCAGAGCTGGAAGAGTCTAAACAAACACGCTCCCATCTCTGACATCAGCGCCCCTTTTTGACCTTTTTGGAGGTGTGTTTACTCCTCGTGAAGTGGGTCCTTATTTTGGGGCAACGATAGCGGATTCCTCCTCTTCCCCAGTAGCACACCAGAGCAACCCCAAAGAAAGTGCGCCGCGGGGTCGCCGCCACACCGTTAAAGCTCAGCTGTCATAGTGCAGAGGTGTCGATGACTTCAGGTTTCACAGGAAGGTGACACCGAGAGCAAATGGTTGAACGACCACGACTAGCAGCTCCCGCTCACCAGAGAAGTGCAATGCTGGAGGAACTGCTGTTGGCTTCCCTTCCCCGACGTGCAGCTGTTTGAGTCAGTTAGTTGGTTATAATGTATAAAACATTGCACCATCATGTTGCAGTGCGCTCTTTCAACTAGCTGGCGTCTAAATACCTTAAGTGAGCCATCTCAGGCCTGAAGACAGTGCTGTATCATGGAGTGCATCATTGAGGGAGATATAAAGGCTCTATTGAAGGCCAACTGCACTCCTGTGTAAATACTGCCGCTGCGCTGTCTCTGGTTTGTCTCTCGAGACGGCGCTCTACTTCCTTGTGTTCCCCTTCGCTTTCCCCCGAGGCAGCGACGCGGAGAAGCCCAGAAATGGATGCGTTACCAGAATGACTCTGCAGTTTGCCTTCTCCTGAATATGCATAAGTGGATAAGTTGAAGAATCCAAATGCATGCACGGCTGTATCGAGCACTTTTGCGAGCACTTTTTTTCTTTTTTCTCCTTCTTTTATGTCAAGTATGTTTAGAGCGAAGATGAGGTTTCAAAAGCTGGTGAGTACGGTGCAACTTCTGTGATGGATCAAGAAGCTGCAAATGCAACCCAACTCGATACCTGACGGCTGGCTGTGCTTGTGAAGCTTCTCCGCCCACGTCAATGGGCCCTGACCTGTTCACAAGCTTGAACACGCTGCATTTCGGGAGAAAGTACAGAGCGTGTGTGAGGAACATGATGTCCATTGTCGTGTTTGTGTAGGTCATTCCAGATGTGTTTGTTCACCACCTTATTTGCCTCTATGATGGTTTTTCTCTGGTGGGGCCACTGCCCAACAGGCAGAGTTCTGCTTGTGTAAATTATGTAATCCCATTTCGTTGAGCTGCAGATTTTGTTCGTGATTTTCTTTCACTTTGCTCAGTTCGGCCACACTGTGGTGTTGCTCCTTGCATGGCCGGGGTCATCAGTCTGTGTGTGTGTGTGTGTGTTTCCTGTGTTTCACTTGGCAGGAGAGTGACACCAACGCTGGGTTTACTGCTGTGTCGTAACGCTCTGGGAAAACAACTGGCACTGCCATCAAATGGACAGACGGGGGCAGGAACCGTCGTGACTAATCGGCAACTCTCGCTCCTCATCTATCTCTCGTTTTGGACTCTCTGTAGCAGGACCGGCCGCCACAGGCCTAGGTGCAGCTACTGCTCTGTCAGAGAGCATCATAGTCATGGAGCGCTGCCAGCTAGAGCTGTCTTAAGATCAGCTATAAAAAGTTGAACCCCCTGCAGCAGCAGGAGGGTGGCTGCTGCCATCCACAAGGGACACACTGCAGAACAGTCGGTTGCATTTATTTCAGGACTGGTTGCAATCTTTCAGATGCAGTTCTGGCTATAAATTACATTTAGTCCTACCTTTCCTCTTCTTTAGGTAGATAATCAATTAAGTTGAACTCCCGTTTCCCGAGCTGTCAGAAGAGTGTGAGATTTCTGTGTCCTAATTATATTTCACCATAAGAGGGCAATGAATTCGAATTGTTTATTGGTGAAGTACGTTGCACACACTGACTTTGACTAGGTGAAGGTGCAGAACAATAGACATGGAATAAAACAATATAAAGTACTACACATATAATAAAAACAATAAACATAGCTAAATGGGGCAAAAATGATGACAAAATAAAGTGTCACGGTATCAGCAGGCACACATATAATCCTTGTCCCTAAACTGGCCTCACAGAGCCACAATGTGGTGTCCAACCTATTGATCGTCCTCACAGTTTTGGGAACCGGCAAATTTGATTGTTTATTTAACTTGTTAATACACCTCCATAAAAGCATAATTATTTCTTCTGAGAAGTTTTTCATTCTTCTGCCTGAGGAACAGACAAAACCATGTCCGAGCGAGGATGTGATGTGTCGAGAGAGAAAAAAGGGAAGATGGGGAAATGGAGGAATGCAAATTTCGGAGAGAAAGAACACCGGAGAGAAAGAACAGAACGAGAGGAGGAGGAGGAGGGGGCAGCTGATAAGGAGAAGAGCAGCAGGAGAATATAGAGAGTCTGGGTATAAACGATGGAAGGAGGGAAACGATAGTGGCACGAGGCGATAGGTGAGATATGGAGATAAATGCGAAGAGGCGATGTGGGTCAGAGAGCTAGATTAGAAACGACAGAGGGCTGCAATAGAGGACATGGAGGGAGATTTAACAGCCGGGGCCACAGAAGGAGAAATAGAGGCTGGAGCTGTGTGCAGGTTAGAACAGGAGGAGAGACATAGGAACATGCATCAGAGTCCTTCTATTCATTGGTTCGATTCCCAGCAGGCCAGCATTTCAACCAGTGAGATAAGAGACCTAATCGTGAGATAAGAGGCCCAATTCTCTGGTGTTATTTATTTTCCACTAGGATGTGGTCCGCGCCCTTGGGTAAGGCTCCGGCTGAGCAGTGAGTCGCTAAATCTGTGCAGAAGTCGGTGGGCCGCCAGCGTTGGTGTAAGCTAGCTTGGTTTGTCCTTGGAGGCTGAGGCTAGGCCGCCAGGCTGGTCTGGACTGTAATTGGATTAGAGATCTCTGCGTTGCATCAGGCACGGCAAGCAGAGTGTGTATATACACACACACACACACACACACACACACACACACGCGCGCACTTTAAAAGCACTCATGCCTCAAGGAGCCGAGATCTTCTCGGTACTCAAGGCTGTGCTCCTCCTCATTTTTTTTTTTTTCCTCTCAAACTTTCTAATTTCGCCGCACCTCACTATTTTCTTCATCAACAACCCACCCCTTTCCCCCTGGCTGTCACGCATGTGTACGTGTATGAGCGTGTCGGTGATGTGTGTTTGTGTTTATGGATCAGCCCTGTGCCGTGGATACCCTCGCTCTAAATGGGATTACAGCAGTGGCAACGCAGCCCATGCTGAGAACATCCGGAGGGGAAAGGACAGGAGGAGGAGAGAGGGGAGAAAACAGACAAGTGTAGATAACGACGTGAACCCTCATACTGAACGCGATGGATGTGAATATGAAGACATCCTACTGTACTCGAAGTGAGGGCGCTGCCCTTGACCATTGTGAACTTCCTGTGCAGCAGCTTTGGACAGGAAGTGAAAATGATGACATGGATGGTGTGCATCCTGATTGCCTCATTTAAACTTTTTAACATACTGATGCAAAGGCCTAATCTGTGAAGAGTTGGAGCAACTGGAATAGAGCTCATGATGAGTTGTGCTAATTCCTTTAAACTCGGTTATAGACCGTAACTGGGCGCAGTGCGTCTCCACTTCTAACCGTTTGTTTGCTGGCTCACTTAGTGGCTCATTCATGTGATTTAAGTTTCCTTGACGGATCTTTTTGTAGGGAAGCTGATGCTCCTATTTTTGAGAGATTAGCAACACATGCATGAGCAGAGGGGGGGAAAGGTTAATTCCCAGGTCATCAACATTACAAACAAGCATCACAGTACCAGCTCTCTGCACCGTCATTGAGGGGGCGCAGCCGTTCCAAAGAATCCTCTTGTGCCGGGAAACGAGCGGGAAAGTTTAACTTGATCTGACTGCTTTACTTGCCAATAAAGAAACCGGGAACTGAAAGGTGTCGGGTTTTCCTGATCGCTGTAATGCATGGGCGGGGTGAGGCGTGTTTGTAGGACAGGTTTAAACAAGAGAGTAGTGAAGAAAAGGCATGCGAGTAAGAGACCGAGGTTGAGCCAACCACACAAATGTATATGTACACGCATGTGTTTGCTAACACTCGCGTAGCACATGTGGATGCGGTTGAGGTGAGAAATTAAACCACGGCAGTGCAGCCAGTAAAATTAGAGGGAGACGGCGAGATAGAGGCTTAATAGCTGACAGGCCCCGGGACCAGCAGCCATATGCTTCATATGTGTCGGCCGTATGGCTCTGATCGGCCCATATGGCCTTTACATCTCCTCAACTTCCTGCCACCATGACAGGCGAGCGAGAGGGAGGGGGAAGACGGCATGTGAACAGAGATGCAGGCTGTCGCTCTGATGTGGGAGGATCTTAAAAGGAAGGGGACACTGATTGATGCAAATCCCCCAGATCCACACCCAGCTGATGTCACTCGGTACGAGGCTCCAAATCTGCGCCGCCTACCAGCAGGGAAAATAACAACAGAAGTTTAGAGTGACAGATTTGGTAGACGGAGTGAATTCAGTCACACAATTTTCCTTTCAGTGTTTTAACGCAGCAAATGGTTGTAATATCTCTTTGATCGTTTTAGCCATTCCCACTGGACAAATGATCACATCCAGCCAAAGGAATCTGTTCCAAAGATCACCGCTGCACCAAATATTAATTTATTTTATCATTCACTAATCGGCCATTATTGGGAATTAATTAAATCCCGTATATTTTCCTAGAGCCCGCGGCTGTGGCTTAAAATGTCTTGTTTTGCCCGATCAACAGTCCAAATGTTAAAACTGCGTCAGCTGTTGTTTTGTTTTGTTTTGCTTTTTAAGATGCAACATCAGCGCCTCAACATCTGCAGATCTAACACCGGCTACCTTGCGTACAGCTCGTTGAAGCCGGCTAAAGATGAACATGCGAGTGTGAGCGTGTCACAAGCCTGCTGCTGCATGAGGCGCCTCGCATAAAGAAAAGGAAGTGGCTGAGGAGGGAGATGCTTTTGAGGGAAGAGCTTGGCTTGAAATGAAGGCAGAGGGTGTTCAGGGTCGTCTGATTTCCGCTGCCGGGTTGAGGTCATTGTACGGGAGCTGCTGACTGGGCCTCCCACAAGTGAGGCAGAGAGCAGCTCGATGCTGAAAACACACAAAAATGCAAGACGCACAACAGAGGAGATGAGCCCTATGAGGCTTCTGATACTCTCTTGAGGGTGCGAGTGTGTAAACACGGATACGTCTGATTGACTGGGGAATATGCTCTGTCCATGTACACACACACACACACACACACACCGTACTTCATTAAAACACAGTCGAGGCTTTGGCACACAGCTGTCTGGCCTGGTGTCACAATACTGGCCTTTTCTCCTCTGTTGTGT
The DNA here is from genome assembly GCA_023566465.1 of Cottus gobio. NCBI lineage: Eukaryota > Metazoa > Chordata > Actinopteri > Perciformes > Cottidae > Cottus > Cottus gobio. The sequence continues at coordinate 11,143,894 of CM042223.1, read as the reverse complement.
GCTTCCAGCTGTAGAACTGTTAAACGTGACCTTTCTAAAAAAAAAAAGCCTTTTAAACCACCGGTGGTCTCTGGGCTGGCTGGCTTCTGACAAACGCGAACACCGATCCAAACAGCCTGGTATCATTAGGAGCTGCGTTAAAAAGCCTGCAGCTCTTAAGAGCAGCCGTAAACACTGGGTATTATGAGGAGTGAAGGCGTGGGAGCAAGACCAGCAGTTTAATCCAGGAAGCCTGGGGAAGGAGGGGGGCCAGCATGTGATCAGAGCTTCATTGAAACATAGTCCAAGTAATAATGTGAGAGGCATACTGCATCGCTCTGTTTAGTGTCGTCAGATACCCATCGGCATATCCAAAATGTTATATTGGTTCCTGTCTTCTGCTTGCTGTCCGACCCCGTACACTCCCAACTGAGGTTTTCTGCCTCCAGTAGCTGCCTCACACTGGAAGCTGGAGTGGACCGAGTCATATATCACGGGGGGGAGTGCGGAGCGGAGCAGGCTACTACGGATTAGAGGTGAGAGGAGTGTGCTGCTGATTTATTACCAGCCATTCGCTGGTTAAATGAGGCTAAGTGAGCCGGCCAGCTCGGGGAGGTGAGATGGAAGAGATTAGCCTACATGAAGAGCGATGGAGGGAGAAGATCTGCGACGCAAGCGATGACTCCTGACCTCCTGTTTTTATGCATACTGCTTCTCTTGATCGTGTCCCTGGCCCCTCCCCTCCCCTGCTCTGCTACTCGGACCTTCTCTACATCTTTGGGTCCATCTCATGTTGCCTCTGCAGAGTGCTGGTTATGTTCGGCTTTTTGACAAGCGGCCAACTACATTGTCCAATAAAGTGCAGTGAGTCAGTGCTCGTCATTGTCACTGATGGTGTTCCTTGTGCAGCATTGCAGCCCTGAGCTTGACTTGGTCAGTGCAGTTGAAATGTTTTTGATATTCCCCATTTTGATGTGTCTGCAGGAAGGCACTAAATGCTGAGAGGGAATATTCAGATGCATATTTTGAGCCTCCACAAGGACTCAATCAGCAACTGTTGTCCTGATTTCATTCCCCAGTCGGCACCGAGCTCTAACAATGCTGGCTCCTACATTTCCAATAATGCAATTCATTTGCATCTTTCATCGCACTTCCCCGTCTTGTCTTTCAAAAAAACATACCCCAGGTATAGGTAAGCAGGGTGTCTCTCAAAGCCCCTTTAATCATCACGTTTCCTCTAACACACTGGACACAAAGTCATTTAGACCTCCCTGACTCCACTTCAAAAGCCAGGATTTGTCCATGGGGGGAAGATAGAAATAGTAAAGGTCTACGTATGGCTCTGGATGAGCCGATATGTGCTCAAACTGGTGCGCTGGATATCCGCTCTGTAAGCGATTCTGTGTCTGTTTGCTTCGTGCGCAGAGTGAGAGACAATGAGAAACCGAGACACATTCCCCACATCCGTTTCCTCTCATAGAGGAACAGTAGGTCAGGGGTTTTGGGCCGCTCTGCTGGGTTCATGTGTCGCTGAGGGCCGGAGGCGGGTGGGGGGGGGGGGGGGGGGACTACAGTGCACACAGATGGTACGCTTCTCATAATCCTTGGGGATTGCATGTAACCACTGTGAGGTAGTAGGGACTCTTTCATGTTAAGAAATGTTTAGCCTCGCTGCACTGTGTGTTTTGTTGTTTTGAGTGAGGTTTGGCGCAAGCCGCCGCTGCCCGAGTGAAGGAAGCTGACATCGTGGGGATCACAAGGGCTCTTTATTTGGTCTCTGTGCTCCCTCGTTTCCTCATGTTGTGCTTGCTGTTGTTGCAGTTATCTGTGCTTGACTCACTGTGTGTTTGCTTGTTTGGCCTGGGTGTGTGTGTCCTCACGTACACCTGCATCCATGCCTCTGTGTGTGTGTGTGTGTGTGTGTGTGTGTGTGTGTGTGTGTGTGTGTGTGTGTGTGTGTGTGTGTGTGTGTGTGTGTGTGTGTGTGTGTGTGTGTGTGTGTGTGTGTGTGTGTGTGTGTGTGTGTGTGTGTGTGTGTGTGTGTGTGTGTGTGTGTGTGTGTGTGTGTGTGTGTGTGTGTGTGTGTGGTCCCTTCATCTCCCTCTTGGTCTCACCCCTGGGCTGTAACGTGCCCTTCTTTCATCCTTTTTTTAAATTGTTCTGCCTCTCTACCAGGCCAGGTAGTCGGGAGCATGAGCTCGTAGGAAGTCTTCGTCACTCGATGTGCTGAAAAGCAAACGGTGAGATGCACAAACAGGAAGTGCTGCCTTCCTCGTGCGGGCCACAGCCGGGCGTCTGTCACTCTGCTCGGCATTTCAGAGCGAGGCAACGTGACCTCCGTCTCTAACCACACGTGTCTTTTCTCTGGCTTTCGGTCTCCTCTGTCTCGCCTGCTGCACTGCCTGAATACTGGTAATTAGCCCTCGTGCCATATTTCATATTTGTTAATTCGACAGTTTAGTGAAGTGGCCTCTGGGAAATTGCTGGAAACTGCTTTTGATTTGCGGTCGTCAACAAGAATGATCAAAATAGAGAAATGTACAATACACATCAGTATATTTTCCGTTTCCTTATTATATCATCCCACAAACTTAAAACACACACATCAATAATTTATTGTTCCTTTTCTCTGTTTTGTTCCTTGCAACTGACCATGCCTTATTACTTCCTCTTTCCCTGTATCCCTTAAGTGGAGCTGGTTATCTATCCAAAGTGCATCTCTAACAGCTGAAAGACGAGCAGCTGTGGTCAAAGGTCATTAGAGGTCACTGGTCACTTCAGAGAGACTGAAAGTCTACGTTATCCACCCTCGGCACAAACACACCACTGCACATACCAGCTGGAGTAACCGCTGGCAGCTGCACACGCATGTCAAACTACCTGGCAAGACCTTTTTCTATCATCCGAGCAGTTTGGAGATTACCGTTTTATTACGGTTTTAAAATGACCCAAAAGGTCTGCATTTTACCTGCATCATTAATTTAGGGGATGTGACTGCAGAGTGCAAAACCGACACTTTTTTTTAGGATGTTTTAGTCACAGTGAAGCTGTTGAATTCTAGCTTGACTTGAAGATGAACTGATTGTTTGCTTTAAACCGGATTTGGATGTAGTGTCTTTTCTTTACCACAAGAGGGCAGCGTGCGTGCGTGCATGTGTGTGTGTGAAAACGGTAAGCAAAATATGTAGTTGCCACCACCAAATAACAGTTGGTGGTGGCATGAAGGGAAATGTAGATACAAGTGGAAAGAGTATGGAAGAAGAGAGAGGACGAATGAGAGGGCGCGAGAGGGATCCAATGAGCATGAAATCAGATCTCGGTGTTGCATAATCGTGGCTTACAGGCCTTCCCTGTGTGCAGTGCACCGGGCTCTGCCGGCTCTTTCCAGTCCACTATCACATGACCGTATCAAGCGGCTGCAGTATGAAGCCAGCAACACTAGTCCACCACCAGCTAGAGGCAGACACAGAGATCAATAGTTCTGTTCTTCTCTGTGCTGAGGCACAGTCCTTTTTTATTTCTTTACTACTTTTCATATTTTCATGTGAAGTTAAGAGGGACATTAACTTCACATTGAGGAGAAAGCCCAGAAACCTTTAAATGTGTTTCTCCACAAAAGATCCTACGTGGGTGCTCAACAACTCACCCTCATGGTTTAGTTACAGGCCTTGTTCCTCCTCGTCTTCCTCCATTCATTAAACTCCCTGAATGTCTTTCAAATTCCAGCAATACCAGACGTCACTGAGGCATCATCGTCGCTTTCATCCTCCTCTCTTCCCATATATTTTTCATTTTTTTTTTAATCTTCTATCCTCACCTCCTCCCTCCCATCTCAGGTGCAAAGCCTTTATTCACATGCCAGCAATACCAGGCTGCACACCAGTCGACAGGACATCAGTGAATGCCTGCTGCCTTTCTCTCATCACTGCTCCTCGGGCCCAGCACATCAGCCCCAGAGAGAGAATAAGAAAGTGGGGATGCTTATTTTTGGCAGGCAGCAGATGGCGTCATTGTCCCGCTCTCCTCAGCCGTTCCTCATATCAGCGCTTCACTAAGAGCCATATTTTTAAACTGTTTAATCCACACTGTCAGGAATTACATAATAGTTGGGAAATACTGAACCATTTAATTTATTGAATTATTTTGTTTGACCTAAAAGTAGCCTAACCTAAGCATTTTGAGGTTAAAAAAATACTCCAAACAACCAAGAAAATAGCCACTTTATTTTAGTTTTTTCTCTTCGGGCTCCTTAAATGCAAATTCTGCTAATACATACAAGTAGTATTTTCATTATATATTAATTGTTTGCTCTTTAAAATGGTGAGAAATGTCACCGACTGTCTGACCAACAGTCTCGAAACTACAGACTAATATCGACTAATTGTTTCATCATGACTACAGTGTCTTCACTAAGGTATAATGTCCTGTGAAGTGTGAATTTTCTTTTTTTATTATTTGTTTTTACTTTTTCAAATTGGATCGTTTTTTCCAAAGCAATTGCTGAGCTTTACATTCTCAAAATGATAAAGTAATGTTCAGTGCATGCTTTTTCATTTAATTTCCTTGTATTTGAATAGAAACCAAAGCTGTCTGGATATGGAAAGATAATTCTGATTGCGTGCAGAGCCTGGAAACACCCAAACTTAACATATACACACATACATATACAGTACTGTGCAAAGGTTTTAGGCATTTGTGAAAAAATGCTGTAAACTAAGAATGCTTTCAAAAATAGAAGTGCTAACAGTTTATTTTCATCAATTAACAAGATTTTTCTTTTGTTCGCTCACTTTGCATTTTGTTAATTGCTGAAAATAAACTGTTAGCACTTCTATTTTTGAAAGCATTCTTAGTTTACAGCATTTTTTCACACCTGCCTAAAACTTTTGCACAGTACTGTAAATTAATATATATATATATATATATAATATATATGTAAACTAATATATATATATATATATGGATGGCCGCACACAGTTAGAGGTATATGTGAGCTGGGGCCGTGTTTGTGTGTGCTAAAACATATTTAGGGTGTCTTGGTGAGAGAAACAGTATTTTCTTGGTACTTGGCAGCAAGACCCTACGTGCGTTAAATTGCGTAATACACACGTTTGCCGTTTCATAAGCTTCATCTTTTTTGGGGGCTTTACAGCAGGGAGGGTTGTCTTGGTGTGCACATGGGCTCTCAGTCAGTAACCCCTCTGTTCTTGGGAGCTTCCAGTGACGTGGTTTCTCTGAAGCTCTCCTCTCATACATGCACTCAAAGTTGTGGGAGCCACAGAGTGTGTATGTGTGTGTGTGTCCAGTGTGTGTTTGTGCACTGCGGTCCAGCGTTTAATTGTGCAATGTATTCCTGGAAAGCCTATGGAGGGGATCAGGGCTACTCCAGAGCTGCACAACAGCCAGCGATAACTGTTTTCTAGAAGCTTCTCTCTGTCACTTGGAACATGGCAGAGAAAAGAGAAGAGTTTGAGTATTATGAGAATTTTAGTTTTTCCTTAATATCATCACCTTCAGACAAAATCTGCAGCTTCCTCCTCAGACCCAAAAAGTGAAGGCATTGCACTTCGACTGGTATCTTTAACACCATTTGTATGCATGGACACAAACTGAAGGTTTGCGCAACATGCACCAGGAAGATGAATGTGGGGAGGGATTGAGCTCGATGGATAGAAGAGAAGAAAAGAAAGGAGGGGGGTGCATGGAAAAAAGGCTTGAATGAGGATTGCGAAAGAAGCTAATAAGCTCAAATTAGCTTAATGAAGGGAGCAAAAAGGAGCAACAAAATCAATGGAAGTTGAGGTGCAGTGGATGAATAAGTGCAGAAAGGAGGAACGATTGAGACTCACTAGGAGGAGGAAAGAAGGAGGGGTGGTTGTTTTGAACTGCATCAATAAAGCTCAGGCTAATTGTGCCTTTTTGTATTCTCCAGTGTTCACCCGCTTTTCCTTCCATCAGCCTCCTTTCATTTTGGACTCCAAACCTTCTCTGTCCTCTCATCCTCCTGTTAATCATCTTCCTCCCAGAGTCATCTTCCTCCTCCAGCCTCCTCCTCCTCTCCTCCCTCCAGTGGCTGTTGTGTAACTCTGCAGTGACTGAGCAGCAGTGATGCGATTGATCAGCAGTTCTGGTGCCAGGCTGCTCTTATTGTAATAAACGAGCAGCTGAAACCGACCCTAAGTGCTTTTGCGGGAGTGAAGGAAACACACACACACACACACACACACACACACACACCCACACACACCTCCTATGACATAATGCCGAAAAACCCTGAATGCTCTTAAACTTACCGCTTGCCTAAATTCATCATGTTGGACTGTAATCCCTCCAGACCTATACGTCCTGTATAAGTTGTACATTACATTTCATTTTATCATTGGTTTGTTTTAGTTGGCACGGTGCTCAGGGTTCTTTGAACCAAATGTTTGCTCTTAGATTATTTGTGTTTTTTATCATGGAGATGATTTAAAGGTTTGAGGTTTTCAGCTGAAAATAGCTCATTTTTTTGTCTTCACGTCATTTCCAGAAATCTTCATAAAAGTTCTAAAAATAAAACATTTTGTGATTCTTGCAAGTACTAAAGCATATTACATTAACATCCTGGATTTGAATCGAGTTCGGGACCCTCGTTGCACATCTCTGCCCCGAAACTTCCTCAATTGGCTGCAAGAAAAACACATCTGGTTTTTCCATTTGTAAGTCTTTGTGGTCTGGCCCTCTGCTCAACATATTCCATTTCTCCCCATCCATCCATCTTTTCTATTTTCCAACTTCTCTGTACCAACTTTTTTTTAAACCATTACCATATACATCTGAACTTGACAAAACAAGAGCTTTGGCTCAGCCGAGCTGTATCCAGTGTACACACACTCCCAGAGGTGTAAAGATCAGGCAGCGAGCTTCACACATGCACACTTGAGACGTCAGACATCTGGGTGCAGCACTAAAGATCAGACAGAGGTGACACTGCAATTTACAGTGATTACAGTGATGAAGTGTGATCAAATGTCAGTTTGAGCTTTTCTGCCTGTCATTTTGTAAAATTCCTGCAGCTCATTTTATTGTTATTTATCACCGTGTTTGTCACAGAGAATGCCGAGAAGGCTGCAAGGCAGGGATATGACTCATGAGCCAGCCGGCAATTATGGTTCATTGTTATAGGTAATTTGGTCAAGAGTTTGTTGGTGCTGTCATGGCAGATGAAGTAGGTCGACTCCCAGTTTTATCATCCGTACAGGCAAATTACCACCTGCACACTGATTTCTAATAATTCAAAGTATAATTTCCAGGAATCCACTGTTTTTTTTTTCTTCATTAAACAACATCCTATTATTACTCTACTTTTAATCTAGTGGTATGTCTTGTACTTTATCAAATAAAAGCCCCAGTCCTGCTCCTAGAGTTCATGCATGTTTACCAGCATCCTGGCTCACAGACTGTCCATTAGAAAGAGACACACGCTGCACTTGAAAGGGTTTAAATGGCATTAATGGATCCTCAGTCCTATTCTTAACCTTAAATCTGTCTCACTCTTCAGGTGTTGACAGGAGGTGTGTGTGTGTGCGTCGACACGCTTTTGTGAATGAAACTGGCTCGCGTCGATGACCATTTTTCATAAAGATCTCGTCGGCTAGAAATGTGTTTTGTGTGTTTAGACGTAGGTTTAGTTCGGTTGTATGTGGCCGCGTGAGGCTGTAGCAGTGGCTCAATATGTGGACGTTATGAAAGAAAGGCTCCAAGTTTTTATCTGGTGTTTTTCGGGAGTGAAAGCGCGGTGGTTTGCGTCAGCGGAGGCTGTGCACACAAAGCCGACCCAGCCTCCACCAGACTCCGTGTTAAAATCACGGGATTTTCTCCCCCCAACTTGCATCGCTCTGGACCGCACGCGCGCCACCGACACTCACGAGCTCTTATTGTTTTAATCGAAACTCCTGCAGTCTGAAGAGTCGTTAACCCTGCCCCACGGAAACTACACCGAGGAGGAGGAGGAGGAGGAGGAGGAGGAGGAAGAAGAGGAGGAAGGGGAGAAGGAGGAGGGCGGTCTGGGAAGAAACGCTAGAGAGAAAGGTGCTGGAGGAGGGAGAGAGGACTGCAAAGAGCAACTCCGTATTGTTCCGCGTTTTGTTTGTTCCGCGGGCGTCCAGAGAAGCGAGAGGGAGAAAGACGCGGTGGGGTCTTTTTTTCTTTCGGGGTGCGACAAAAAGCTGCAACCGTCAACTCTGGATTTCTTAATCCGCTTCCTGTCGTCCAGGATGAGGTTTAAAAGGAACGGGTCCTATACGCTGAATAGGTAAGAGACAGACTGACGTAATGTTCGCGGCGGTAACTCGCTAATGTGTTATCCATATGGAGAGGAGGAAGAGCAGGGGGGGGGGGGGGGGGGAGACGACTACAGCACGTTTTGTTATATGCCGGAGCTCATAAATCAGTTCACTTTCCCCTGTGATATTCCCATGCAGCCTACAGTGGTGTCCATAGTGTCTTTATTGCACTTCATGGTGCTTCTTCAATACCCTACCACAACTCTTCACTAATGACTTCTTTATTGTGATCTATATTGAGGTCTTATAGTTACTGTATATGTGTAGTTATAGAATATGTTGCCCCCTGTTTTGTTTTGATAACAGGCAAACAAACAAAATCCCAATGGTGCCATCATGCCAATTCCTCTCAAGGGTCCCGCAATTTCCCTTCAACGTGGCACCCACATGTGTTTCAGTCTGCGAGGATCAGGAGGAACCTGTCTGTCTTGCTGTGTTAGTGTGATTGTGTGTGTGGGGGGGGGGGGGTCCTTTTGTTTCCTCAATTCCTCCCTCCCACTCAGAGAAAAATACCCCCCTCTGGCCATCCCATCACCTAGCAACTTTGTATGCGTTTGTGTAAAATTGTGAATGATATGTGTGTGTGTGTGTGTGTGTCTGCCTCTTTCCCAATAACCCACTGTCCCTTGACATGGTTGCAGCGGCCTGTATTCATATCCTGCCGTTTCTAAACCCGGTCACGGGTCGGGTCTTTCCCCTGCCCAGTGGTTCGGTCTCTCCCTCCCTCCTCATTGTGTTATCTCTCCAAGTCACAAGTTTATAAGAAAGTCTCTTTGTCTGTCTGCCATGCGGACGGATGTCTTGCTTTATTGTTTGTCTGGATTTTATGATAAGGCCCAAATGTTTGAGGAAGCACACAAACACACAAAGCGACCCACAATCACTCATACTGTTGAAAGTGACCGTTAATTTAAAGTCAGTTTTACTTCTTTCACTTCTCCTCTGGCACTCCTTTTCCGCTGTGCTTGACACACACAAACCACATCCCGCCTTTCAGGTGCTGAAACACAAAGGGAACTAATGAGTGCTGAAAACCCACTTTATCAAACAGTCCAATGAGCAAGAAGGATCTTATTGCTGTATACCCCTCCTCCATTCCTTGTGCAAGACCCCCCCCTCTCTTTCTTTTTCTCTTTCTTTTTCTCTCTCTTTCTTTTTCTCTCTCTTTCTTTTTCTCTCTCTTTCTTTTTCTCTCTTTCTTTTTCTCACTCTTTCTTTCTCTCTCTCTCTCTCTCTGTGTGTGTGTGTGTGTGTGTGTGTGTGTGTGTGTGTGTGTGTGTGTGTGTGTGTGTGTGTGTGTGTGTGTGTGTGTGTGTGTGTGTGTGTGTGTGTGTGTGTGTGTGTGTGTGTGTGTGTGTGTGTGTGTGTGTGTGTGTGTGTGTGTGTGTGTGTGTGTGTGTGTGTGTGTGTGTGTGTGTGTGTGTGTGTGTGTGTGTGTGCAATCATTGTGTGAGCAATGGTGCCACGTGTGTTGCAAGTGTGTATTCCCGTGTGCGTGTGCAGGTGAGAGGGATGAGGTAATTAAACAGTGAAAGAGGAGGCCTGTTACCTCCTGGTGACAGGCCTCCAGGGAGGAGGGGGAGCTGTTGGAGGGATGACGTCATGGGATGGAAAAGTGCCTCGCAGAGCTTCTGCGGTCCGTCTTTGTCATCTTTTTTTATCTGAAAGAGAACCGGAGCAGAGAGCAGCAGCAGCAAAGTGTTGACTGAAAATATTCTTCGCTGTTCAGGAGTTCTTTGATAAGCGACGGCGCACAAGCAGAAGCCGCCCTGTGGTCGTCTTGTGGAGGGGGGCTGTCGTCTCTTCCTCTGTCGGTTTCTCGGCAGGCTGTTTGACATTGAGTGCAGGGCTCCGCTGTGTCTGCTGCCTTCGTCGTGGTTTGGCCAATCGTGTCTGACTGCAGCCTTCGATTACAGCATCACACACGCACCTGACCGCTGCAGTCCTTTTGAAGCGATTGTGTGTGCGTTTGTTTTTGATGTAAAGAAGCAAGTGAACAGCAGAGGGCAAAATAAAGTGATTGCTCTCATTGAATGATGCAGGGAAGAGATGTAACGCCATTCACCCTTGTGTCCTTCACCTTATTTGACCTCAGCACAAGTACTCCGCAGTGATTGGCTCGCTTCCTGGGGGCTTGTCTCCGCACTAGCCCCTCCCATCCCATCCCATCCCGCTGCATCATTTGTGTGAATGAAGAGTCACGGTGATACGTGTGCTTCCCGTGCTGCACGTTTCTTCATTCACGTGGGCCGTTCCTCCTCGGTGTGGACTCGAGTAGACAATTATGACAAGCATGAAGCGACTGTCGACGTGCTGCACTGATTAACTGTCCAGAGAGGATTTTGACCCTGACTCAGATTGAGCAAAAGGCGTGTGTGTTTGGTCTGTGTGAGCGATGGGTGGAGATAGGATGTATACAGATGTTTGAGATTGCACTCTCTCGCTCTCGCTGTGTCTCTCTCCCCTGCAGTCCACCCTGTGCTGCCCGGCAGTCAGCATTTTGTTTATGGGACGCTGTTTGCCAAGCTAATCTTCCCGCCTTCCAAGTGGGAGCCAGCAAGCGAATGAGAGAGAGTGAGGGAGAGGGAGGGAGGTAGAGAGAGAGGGAGAGAGAGAGGGAGGTGGAGAGGGAGGCAGTGTGGAATTGAGGCAGGCAGTTGCAGTAGTTGGAAAGAAGCGAGAGAAAGAGAAACATGCTCAGAGAAGTGTGCCTGGTTTTGTGAATGATTTTTTTGGTTTTGTTTTGAACGCGCATACCTGCATGTTTTACTTGGCTGACTCACTTATCGGCCTGCGTCCGTCCGTCCGTCCGTCCTTCGTTGAAGCCAGAGGCCGCTACGATAGCTGTTCGGTTACAACAGGGGGCAATGCTGGAGCTGCTGCACCTGCAGACGAGCTGGCAAGAGAGGAGCTGAGACGGGGAAGGTGACGGGGAGGAAGGGTGCTGTGGGTCGGAGCCTCGTCACCCACGGCTCTGCTTCACCACTGACCTGATGGGGGTTCTGGTGTGCTGCGACTGCTTCTTCTACCGGTAGTTAGCAAAGTCACTCCTTTCCCTTCTTGACCTTGCCTTCCCCTCTACTGTTGTTGTTGTTGTTGTTGTTGATTGTTATTGTTTACGTCATACGTGCCTTTTCAGCATTCTTTAACTTGCGTCGTCAGACCTTCGTTCAACACACACACACACACACACACACACACACACACAGGCTTTCTGTTATGCTGCTGTTTTGTAGAAGACATTTGAGGACAGTGCTGTAGCAGGCAGAGATTCTGCTGTAGTCAGACACTAGGGGTATCTTGACTTGTGGGAGGGGAGAAGGAGGGAGTTGAGGGCACATAGCCATCCTCTTATAGCTGATTGAAGGGGAGGTGTGTTCGATGCTGCTGGTTATAGGGTTTGTTAGGAGGGTAGGTTAAGACTAGTCGGGAATGAACCGGAATGAAGCCAGAAGCCGGCTAGTTATTCAGGCATGCAACTTTTCCTCTCATCCTCCTGTGTGCCCTTTTGGCTATGCAGCACTGTTTGTTTGGACAAAGTGTTCCCTTACAAGGGGGCAGGGAGGTGCTTTTCTTTCTGTTATTCTGTTTCTTTTTGTTTGCAGAGCATTGACCTAACGGGCTGTGCTCCTTTTCCTTTCTGGTCATTACCAGCAGAATTGACCTTCTCTTTGGTTCCCTACCTGGAAAGTCTATCATGTGTTTGAGAGCCTGGGCCGTGCACTATAGCTGGTTGTTGTACGTGAGCTAGAGAGAGAGAGAGCAGATGATTTAAGTTTGACTTTCTGGCAGTCAGAGCAGAAATATACTGGTTCCCCTCTCTTGCGGTTGTGGGGCTAGCTGGCCCGAGCCTGCCATGACTGCTGTATAAAGTCTAAATATAACTTTCCAGTTCTCTAAGGAGCGTTTTGATGGTCAGGGTAAAATTGTAGCTTTAACACACACACACACACACACACACACACACACTGCACAGCTGGATTAGATTAGGCCTCGCTGTGACTCAGAACTGTGTTTACACTTCACTGCTACTCTTAGTTTGAATAACAGCCGGCCGCTTATGTGTGTATAAGTGTGTCATGTATCTGTGAGGCTGCATGTGTGTTACACATACAGTAGGCCTCGGTGAAATGCACACAGAAGCCTTGTGAAGGCAGGGCCTTGTGCCAGGAATATACCTACTTGTGTTATTTTCTCCCCCAGGCAGGGTTGGGGACCTGGACTGATGTCTTGTGGGCTCATTAAGACAAAATGGGCCATCACGTCTATTTCTGGCATTTCCTCTCCCTTCTCCGTCAGCCAATCGAGCGGCTTGGCAGTGATGTCATATGGCTTGATTGATGTGTGCTTTTGGAGGCACACCCATCCAAACAGGTCCTCGTTGACCTCGGCGCTGGAGAGCCCTCCATCCCCCGGCTCCAGTGTTTCGCCTCTCAACAGTAGCATTGTGAGGAGTAGAAACCGCCTGCCAGCACTCAACTCTAATGTTGATCATCCTGTTTTAAAATGGAGCGATTCAACAGTCTCTCATCGTAAGACATTTCTTAACCTTTAAAATATATTCCAGGAACAAAGGCTTAATGTACTGTACTATTCTCAGCAAATTTAACAACCTCACCCTAGTGACACTGTTTAAATCTCATGTGCGTTTGCTGTCTGTTGACCGATTAACCAGTCTGGTTGGGATTTAAGTGTCAGTGGCTCAATATTAAGACAAAAAAAAGTGTTTTTTACAGTTACTATTTAATGATTTATGACAACAACAAAACAAAAAATATATATAATATTTTTTATTTATACCCTCAGCTCCCAATGGGGGAAAAAAGAAAAAAGTATTCTACGATGAAGTTTTAGTTGTGGCCATCATTGTACACTATTGCAGCGTGAAAAAACAAAATCCCACTTTCCTCTCCGCTCGGAGGTTTAATGTTTCTGTACCCGTATTATGTGTTGCTGGAAAGCAGGAACATGCAGACATCGAGGCTCCATCACATGACAAGAGCTTGTGTTTGTTCTTGCTGGATCGTTGCTAAATGGTATAATGTGCGGTGCGGAACAATAGTTCTGACTGTATCATCATACTGTGTGTGTTGTATTAGCAGAGCAGGCCGCACTGTTTTCCATGTGTCTCTCATTAGGCTATCTTTGGCAGGCCTGGCTGCCTCCACAGAGCTGGGGCGTGCAGCTCAACAAGGACGCCATTCTCCACCCTCAAACCCCACACACGTTCCCCTCAGCCCAGCATACTCCCTCCTCGCATTGCTGCCCGTCTCTCAGATGGGGCTGAATTCAATTGAGCTGAAATGCTTCAGCTTTTGAGGAAAGTTTAGCTGGCCAAGTTATTATTTATTAAAAGCTTTGCCTGGAGGAAGTGAATGGCGTTAATCCCTGTGGCTGATGCACTGTATAGTCGAGCTGTTTTGTCATTCTACCAGACCTAAACAAATGGGGCTTGCAGTTAAGCAGTCACCATTAAGCCAATGGCTGCAATCAAATGAGCACAGGTCAGAAAAACTTTCATCAGTAAGGTTTAGGCTTGACTGTCGTTTGTACTCTAATCCTAATGGAGAACAAATACAACTTGACCACGGTGTCTTTTGATTGATCCTGTCAGGACATGCGTTACATTAGACTCCTATGAAGGGACACTGACCGGAATAGGTAGAGGCAGTCTTGACCTGACTGTCCTTCTCTACTTTCACCTGCCCTCCAGTCACTGGAGTGCAGACCTCACACACAGTTGCATAACAAAGTGTGTGTGTGTGTGTGTGTTCAGGGGCAGCCTCGTCCTGCTGGCTCAGGAGATGGAGAAAGAGATGGCCTTGCAGTAACCTCACCTCTGCATTTAGATTCACACAGTCAGCCCGCATGCAGTCATGCACACGCTTAGGGGAAAAATCTCTGGCCGTCTTTGCAGCTCCTGAAATAACTTAATTCAGAAAAACTTAAACTTCAAAGCAGGGGTTAATTGCAAAATTGGGAACGCACTACATGTTTAGAAAACGTAATCTGTGCTGATCAAACAAGTTTGAGGTGCAGAGTGGAAGTTGTCTGTGTGAGGCAGCAGGTGCCCCGTAGGCAGGGGAAAACTCGCAGCTGTTTGGTGGCCCAATTGAAAAGTGGAGAAAGGCTTCATTGTGTTTGGCTCACTTTCGAGGTTGGTCAGGTGGAAGGAAAGGGTTAGACACAATTCAGTATCAGAACAAAGGCCTGAAAGGTTTGTATGTGCTGTAAAGGTGGCAGGGAACTTGGTTGTTGTAGTAGTTGTTGCAGCAGCCCATGGCTTCTCTGTGCTGCCTCTTGGGAACAAAAGGCCCCTTTTAAAGGGAGACAGGAAGTGCCACGGCGCCTCACTTCCTGTTGGTTGAGTTTGTCCCAGGCGTGAGTGGGAGGGGGTGGTGGTCTGGTCTGGTGAAGCCCAATTGAATGGAGAAGGTGGTAGACGCACACACGCCTGCTGCATAGCTGTGTAATTGCCTCAGTGCTGCAGAGCCTTTTGCAGCCGTGCCCCCTCATTGGTTTCAATTATCTACCATCTGACATGGCGCTGTTACCAAGGATAGACCCGAGAGGAAGAAAGCAGACAAGGACAGTTTTAAGTTTCCTTCAGAAATGCATCTTTATCATCCTCATTTATATTTCATACCTTATAAGCACAGCTGGATCCCACCTACGTCATGTTCGTGAGACTCGTGACAAACACGTTCACCTCCCTCCTTGAGAGACTATATTTAATCAGAGATAGCTGTGGCAAAGAGGCCGCTCGGCACCTGCTGACTCCAGCATGTTCTGAGGTGACGTCCGTAACATTCATTATGTTCACTTATAGAACCAAACAAGGAATGACCTTAAATACCCTTTTGTATGGCTGGAGCTCTGATTTCTACCGTGTGTTATGGACTTTAGTTGCAGAAGTGTGATGTACACAATGCACTAGCAACCCTCCCATCCCCCTCTAGGATAGATGATGTCACTGCATAAGCTCATCTTCCCAGGTGGGAGCCAGTTACTCCTCCAAGCCAATCAGAGGCTTGTTTACACCTGAATCCCCTGGCAAGGAGACACACACACACACTCACTCTCAACTTAATAGTGGTAAGGGCCGCTGATATCTTCTGCTCATGCAAAAGGTTTAGATTATATTTTTCCCATCGCAGCTCATCCTTTATTGTCGGATGTGATGGGCAGAGGAAAATGTGAACGTCATTGCTCACCAATGAGCTGAGGTTGTGCGGCAGTACCTGCTCTCGCCGCTGACAAGGACATTTATTGTTTTGACCTCGCCTTTCAGTCTTTATTTTTCACCGGTAGCAGCTGCCTACGCCCACTTTCCTCCCTCGCTTATAAATTCACCATCTGGAGACGACAGTGGTAATGTTTCTCTCGTACATATGTCTTCTTTTTTTCCTCTCGACGTACCAACAGAGGACGTGCTCTTGATATTTCCCCCATGCCGGTCTCTGACAAAGGGCAGGGCCTGACTGTGGTTTCCCTGTCATCTCAGCAATGTCCTCAAGGCGCAAAACATCCAGGAATTCCCATAATATTTGAAGCCGCTTTCCTTTGTCTCCAAGCTTCCCTTCTCCCAAGTACACCCTTTCCTCTCCTCTGTTGTGGCCCAGACGCATGGCGCTGTCACCACGTCTTACCTAAACACCGCTCTGCCTTGGCGCCCCACTTGTCAAGCTCGTGCACACTGTTGTTTTTCCTCTCTTGATTAGCCCTCAGGGAGTGATATTTACTGACATCCAAACATGATATTCTGTCGTGGCTAATTACTGGAAAAACAAGTCTTTGGGTGGAGCACATCTTCAGTCTAAAAAGATAAATAATATTCTCAACCCGCAACTCGTGTGTGTTGTCAGTGGTCTGTCTGAGGGGACTTGCTTTGGGCTACAGCACAGTCTCTTGTTTTTGTGCTGCAGTTGTTTGGTGTCAGTGTTGTTGTTGTGAGTGGATAAGTCACGCCTGCCTTATAGTCTCTTAATGTCGCTCTACACACAAACACACACATTGCATTAGGTCTAATCTAAACTGATTAGAGGTTGAAATGCACACCGAGGGTTCATCACCATATCAGATTCAGATTACTTTATTGTCCATTAGATTGGCGCTGGCGTGTGAGACGACATGCACCATACACAACAATACACACACACAATAACACACTGCAATTATGCATCTTAAAGTGACCAGGTGGTAGTGGTGATGAAAGTCCTGAGTGGATTGTTCTTCCACTGGCATGTAGTCCATTAAAGCATCACAACAGAGCATGCTACTTAACAATATATCCACATGTGCATAAAGATAAGTGATTGTGTTGATTGCAGAATGTCCCACGAAGCGGCCTTGAATGGCAGCGGGCTTCAGGGAGCACAGGCTCGCTCATGTTTTCCACCAGCTTGGTTTTCGGGTTGTTAATCTGTTGGCCTCCTTCAGTCACATGCTTCTCTTCACCTCTATGCCAAATCCTGGGTGTTACCACTTCCTACGCTTTCATCCACTCACTGTTAATCAAAGTCACACAATGGACCAGAGTTTCCTCTGTTATCAGATGGGGGCGCAATCTCGTCTAGTCATCAGGGGAGGAATTTCCTTTTCCTTTTTTCTTAGGATTTTTTGGGCAAAACGAGATATTTTTGTTTTCTTAACATCAAATTCCCTGTTTTTGCTTGTTCTATGCCTACGCACGTCCCTGAGTCATCACTAAGTTACGAACAGAGAACAGAATGCACCATGGACATGTCTTTTTATATTGGTTTAAAGATAAAATATGTGTGTTTGACGTGAATCGAGCACCTTGTGAACTGCGGTTCTCGGAGAGAATGTGTAAGCAGCGCTAATACATTTTGCGTGCGTGCGTGCGTGCGTGGCGAGGCAATGGCCGTACTCCTCTTTGAAAAACCTCCTTGTTTTCTCTGCTTGGCCGTGTGGTTGTTGTGATGAGCAGAGCAGCGGATGTGAGTCGGCTGTTCTGAAAGCCAGAGAGCGCCTCTGCTGCCGTGACGACTCCAGCGACGCTCTCCGAGATGACGGCTGCTGTACGTGATGCACTCGCTGATGGACACGCCGCGGTCGCACACTCACATCTGTGGCGAGCGGTGTTAATGAATTGTGTTAATTGAATTTCTCAGAAGCCCACGTCATTCACTGAGATGAGAGATTGTAAGGACCTCTTGACAATGGAGGAAGGCCAACACAGGAGATGAGGAATAAATGAGATTTCATCCTTGAGGAAACAACCAGGGTCGAAATGTATTGACTCATAGAAATGGGTCTAGTGTCTCTACAGCAGTCTAATACTTCACATCCTGATTAAGTTATAACGATCTGTTTTTGTGGAATCTGTTTTAGCGACGTGTTTATCAAGTGTTTGGTCATTTTGGAGGACGTAGTCTGTGGCGCTGTTAAAGTGTAGTGTGTATATCTCACAAATAAATCTTTCCTACGGAATATTTGTATATCACCGGAACCTTTCAACATTGTAGACTCAACCAGACTAGTTTTCTCCACAAATTAAAACAAATGTCAAAAAATACTTTACAAAAGACACAATAAAGACATAAATTGTTGAATATATTCAAAGCTACAGATTTGTACAACTTGTTTACTGTTCGTCAGTAGCTCGGCTCTAGTCCTCTGGGTCAGTGTTCTCAGGGTTAAAGAGCAAACGGGGCTTTGGAGGGGGCGAAACGACAACAACTCAAACGCCGCCGATCGCTCCCATGCCAGACAGTCTGCTGGAGCTGTATTGTCTGCTGATGAAGGAAATGGAGACCTTTCTCCTGGGAAAGGGGTCCCCTAAACCTCTCATTTCATCCCTCATTTTCTTTGTAATTGTTTGCATCTCGCGGGCCGAAAGAATGCCCAGTCACTGCACATGTTATGTAATGTACCTATTGCTGGTGCTAAGAAGCGCACTAATAGGATTTGACGTGTGCTCTTTAGGCAGCACGTTGATCTAATCAGCTGGTTTTTAAATCATTAGCGTTCCTGCTGACGTGATGGTTTCTTTGAATTTAGATTCTGGGTTGGCCCCTTGGCGGTGCTGTGCCATACCAGTCTTTTATGCGATATAGATTTTAAACGTTGTTCACATAGTTGCCTCGCTTCATTTTTCACGCTCTGTTTGAGCCAGAGAGGGATTCGTAGAATATCTCGACACAGTCCGTCGAGCAGAGACAAACTTTATCTGCTCAACATCAATCAGTCACTCATTCCCCACTGTAGTGAAGTTTGGTTTCTCAGGCCGTCAGCGGCAATTACTCAACTCGATGTTAAAGGAACATTCTGTACATTTCAGTCTGTGTGACTGTGAGCACGACTTTGTTCTGGCAAGCGCTTTAAGTTACATCCACATTCCCCTCGGTAGGAAATCTGTGACTAAATGCCCTCATTTAGGAGTTAATGAGCTGGATCAGGGCGGGCATGCAAGCAGAAAACAGAAAGCCACCCAAACTGTGTGCATGAAGCCCACCCCCTCCTCCTTATCTCTTCACCATTTGCTTTCAGCACTCGCCAACAGACCCGGTGGTGCTGACTTTGCGGCCTCTGGTTCTGTCCCGTCTCCTCCAGAGCTCCTCGTAGACTTTGCAGCTTATATCTTTTGTCGTAGTGTAGTGTCTCTTAACCTGAGCCCTTGGGATGAATGTTGTATGCATGTTGGTTAGATGGGCAGGTGGCACCTTGCATGGTAATGATTTGAGTGGTCGGAAGACTAGAGAAGCTCTCCACACGTACAGTCCATTTACCATACGCCTCAGACAGACTTGGCATTGCTTTCTCTTTTTAGTTGTTTTTTTAGGGGGTTAAGGGCATGAAAAGAAAGCTCTGTTCACCTCATACACACATTAGCTGCCCACACACACATCCTGTGCAAACATGGGTGCTACCCCAATCCTTTTCCCGCCACCTCCTCTTGGCTTCCTCCAGCTTTCCCTGTATTCCATGACGGTCTTTCTCCTTCAGCCCCTCCACCTTATTCACAACTGTTCCCTCTCTCTCTCACACACACACACACACACACACACACACACACACACACACACACACACACAGACACACACAGACTACCGTTTGTGCTCTTGAGCAAACAGTAGCATTTGACCACAGCTCCCTTTGCACCCCTTTTTACATAACTTGCTTCGGTATTGCATCATGTATATTTTAATGTTTGCTGCTTCCTCTTATGTTCTTTGTATTACTCAGCCACACCAGGAGTGGAAATTTTCATCATTAAGTTTTACAGTCTTCAAAGGACGATGGCGTCTAGCATCAGCGTAATGCTGGTTTGGTTGTGTCACCAAAAAAGCACACACACTCGCGGGGCATCCACACCCTTATTATACAACATGGAACAGAAAGGTGGAATGGAAAACTCAGTCTAGCTGTGAGGTTGTGTAAGTTTTAGACAATGTCAGTGAGATTACTTTTTTAAAGGTGGGTACAGTTCTCAGCTTACACTCAGCTCTGTCTTTAATTGGTGCTTGCTAGGTTTCAAAATGTTTGACTTTTCCTTACCTGCCGTGTAAACTGTGAACACCTACATTTTGACCCCAGCAGGTGGCAGTGTTGTGCTCGCTCTCGGTGTGTGTGTCTGTGTCTGTCTGTGTCTGTGTCTTACAGGCACTGTAATCTGTTGCTAATGTTTTGGTTTGTTCAGATATGTTCAGAATTTTATCTGCAGTTGGGAGATCAGCAGGTTGTGTGTGTCCTAACCTCAGTGCCAAGGTTTTCATATTCTTCCCAGGAAAAAACACATTCTTTTCCTTTTTTTTGAGGTTTATTTGAGTTCTGGGAAGACATGTGGCCTTCAGTAACCTTTTCTGTTTCCTCCATCAATGCACGAGGCATAACACATGCAAACACCTACAGTTGTGTGTATTAACTCAAATACCATGAGAGCCATCAGTGTGCACTGAAAAAAGGAAATCTGAACAACCGAGCAAAACCCCTCCGCAGATAACGATGATTTGATTTGATCAAAAGCTCCAGAGCAGCTAGTAAATGGACCATGTGGTAGGATTGTTTTCTCTAATCCGGTTTTGGAGTGACCCTAGCAGGGAGAGAGAGAGCCTCATTACGTTCACCTGCAGGCCTGCAGACAGTCTCATTCTGGACACGTACACCTGTGTGGTGCGAGCTCTTAAACTTGACACAAACAGGCGTTTGACTGCCCAGGTGGCGAATTATGGGATGGACTCTCTCCTGCTGAGGAATGTTGGGAGGAGTACAGTGAGCCGCTAGGACACGCTGTGACAACCTCCCACATCGAGCCAAACTCTTTGACTCCTCTCATCCTGACTTCTGTTACTCTCTTTGTTCGCTCCCTTTCTCTTCCTTTCCTGCCTTCCCTTCACCCCTCTCACTACTAATCTCAACTGCTCCCCCTTTCTTACTTCCTTCCTCCTCATCTGTTGCCTTCTCCCATTCTCATCCTCCATTTTCTCCTCTTCATATGCCATTCTGGCCCATTCCCGCTGATAAGATAGCGATTCATCTCCTCAGTATCCATGGAAATGGTCATTTATTAAAAGTCTGGACACAAGTCTGGTATTTCTCATCTCCTGTCTTCCATTTGCTAAAGCCCTCTCTTCCTTTAGTCATAAACCAGTCAGAACATGGCCTCCTGTCTTTCGAGCATACTGGGCTACTCATGTTTTAATTGGCTCCAGAAAATATGCAGACTGACTTCTAATTGGATTATGAGTGCAGTGGCAATTAGGCAGAAGAGTAATCGTCCTTTTTGCCATTGTTACTGTTAAATGGAGCATGGTTGACCCATCGATATATTTGCTCATGGTGTGCATGCATCAACCTCCCGAAACGAGAAAAGCCAATAACCCAACATCTTCTGCCGCTTTTGACCTCCTTTAGTTCACTCTTCGTGTGCTCTTCCTCGGCTCTCCTCTTCACTCCTTTGTTTATGCAGGCTGCGTGTGCAGCGAGAGCGGCGACATGTCTTTGCATGCAGACCTTCCCTCCAGGAATGCAGAGCAAAGGAGAGATGAAGCCACTGAAGAAAGGGGCACACATGCAAAGAGAGAAAGTGGACTGTGATTCCTAAAAACTGATAGAAAAAGAAACACTAAGCAATTAAGTACAGAGGTAGACTCCTGCATGCCATGCAAGTTTAATGCAGCATATTTTGGTGCATGCTTTTGTCTTCACATGCTGTATTTCATGCAGCGTGCACACTCAAGCAGTTGAAAGGAAGGGTTAAGGGCTGAAGTGGATTTTGGGGCCTGGATTGGCTGATTTGCCTTTTCTAGGATCAATTCTTGTATTTTCTAGAAGGAGACGGTGGCAGGCCGATAATGTACTTTTGCTATAATATTTATTTTTAGCTGTGGCAGCAGAAATGGCTCTCTTTTGTCTAATTGCATTGGTTGGTATTGCTGGTTGGGTCGCTGGGTTCAGTGTGCTGAGTGTCTGCTGGCCTTGCTGACCTTTTCATCTGGGCCTATAGAAAACCCCTCTGCACTAAAGGCCTTCAGTCTGCAGTGTTTTCTCTGGTTAAGACCTTACCTAAACACACCACGCCACTCCCACACACCCACAACGCAACGCCAACTGAAGGTCTTACACAGCAACTTGGAACGGCTCAGATGTTTTGTATTTATTCATTTTGGAGTCAACGCGGTTGGCTGCCTGAAGCATCTGTCATTTTGATCCCGGCTATGATTGGCTGGAGATGTGCTCTGGAGGGGCAGGGACTGATCTGTTGCCAGGCCCCAAGGCGCATCTGCTGTGGCTGTGACTCATCTGCTGCTGGCCGGGAATCAGTGTTTTCTTTGTCAAATAGGTGGAATGTCCGCTGACTTTCAAACCCAACCTGTTGAGCCAGCCGTCCGTCTCTGTCGGCAGTGAAGAGAGAGCTGCAGTTCAACTCACGTTGTCCAAAATGTCCTTTTTATGCTTTTAAGGTTTTTATGTGGGTGGTGTTGTCGTTTTAAGTGTCACTTTTAGCCATCTACTGAGACAGGAAAGAGACAGTTTAGTTTGAGTTTTTTTTTTATCATAGTACCGCCTCCTAACTGGTGCACGATGACGTCAACACAGTAATGACTTGAAATACTTGCATGTTGCTCCGCCCCCGTCTTTATTTCCTCTGTGTTATCTGTTGATCTGGTCGGTTACTGCAGTAGTCATTGTTACATTACATTACATTACATTACATTTCATTTAGCTGACGCTTTTATCCAAAGCGACTTACATGATATACAGTAGACCGTAGACACAGCAACGGTGAGCAATGAGGGTTAAGTGTCTTGCTCAAGGACACAACGACGCAGACTGCCGGAGCCGGGGATCGAACCACCGACCTTCTGATTGAAAGACTGACTTGCTAACCACTGAGCCACAGTCGCCCCATTGTGTGTATTGTTATCTCTTTCCTCGTCAGATTGAAGCATAACACATCCACAGTGACGTCGCAGTGTTTCCATGAACAGACTTTATTTCTTCTATCTTTTTAATAAGTGACGTGTAATTAGATCTTGGCTTCTCTGTATCTCCAGGGTGGTTGTCGTTTGATGGCAGCATTCTTGAAGCAGCTTGTTATTACTGATAAAAGTAATTTAGTTATGTAACCTTTACAGTGTTTAACGTAACCACAAGTATGCCATAAAGAAAGTAATCAGAATTTAAACTTGTCTGTGCCACTAGTGTTCCCTGTGAAAGGTTTAGGCTTGCGTAACGGCCGTCAACATCTGGTTCGGTGAGCGCAGGTGGCACATGAGTGATGCCATGTCTCGTCTGCATAGTGGAAGGGAATGTTTCTGTGACGTTAGCGGAGAAGAAAGAGTAAACCTCTGTCCTCCAGACGATGGTATGTGGCTCGTTGGTTTCCATCCACGTCAGACCATGTGCATCTCTGTCCCCATCTGTTCCGTTTGCCTGCAGATCACATAACACGACGAGCAACAGGTGCGACTACATATTACCTGTTCAGCCAAAGAAAAGAGGCCTATTGGAGAAGAGCCCGTGATCTTGAATGGATGTCTTCTATTTTCAGTGGCGCCACGGATCCAATAGTTGAAAGAAAATTAATGGAAAGTTCCCTCAGTACGGGATTTCCATTGCAGCAACACACTGCTTTTCTCTTGGGTGGTCACACGTTGTACTTCATGTATCAACTATAACAACAATTTTACACTGTAATACATCACATGACTCTTTATAAACAGTATGCTATGTACTGCATTTATAGCAGCCGTACAAGAACTTTCCTGAGATTAATCGTTTGAGTTTTGGTAAAGTTTTGATTGAATCGAGGACCATTCGCAAAACAGTTTTCAATACTCAGAGCTGCGGACACATTTCAGTTGCTATAAAAGAAAGAACTGACCTTTTTATACTCGTACTAAACTGTAACACAACCCTGTCCCCACCACAAACCACTGTCATACTGGTCACAGGTCTCGTATCACCCCCCCGCCACACACACACACACACACACACACACACACACACACACACACTTTGCACTGTTCTCTGTATTCTTTACTGGCAAGGCAGGCTGATGCTATTTTTAGCTGCGGGGGACAAGTCAGTGTTCTGGTCCCTCTCCTCTCAGCCCCTGCTCCTCACTAGGCCCCTGCATCACCCAACTCCTGTGTATTAAGAGTGTGTGTGTCTGTGCCAGTCTCTCATGTGGAGAGGCGCCACAGAGGGTCCAGCAGTAAACACCAAGCACGTCTGCAGACACTACACACGCCTTTGCACACACACATTTCATACACTCATGCATACACACACATAAGCACAGTCCACACATACAACATCCTCTTCCTCACCCTTTTATCGTCCTCACTCGGCCTCACCACCCACAGAGGAGTGCACAAAGCTCCACAGATATATCCCATAGGTTAGTGTACATTTGTGTGTGTGTGTCCATGCTACAGCTGGTCCAGTATTTCTCACATCTGGAGCACCACCATGGCCCAACGAGAGGCAAAACAGACTTGTTGAAGAAGAAAGGGAGATAATGAGAGGGAGAGGCGCGTTAAACTAACCAAGACAGGGAGGAGAAATGTGTGAAGAGAGCAATAGAGGGGAAAATAAGAGAGGACATTTGAGAGACATTAATTAGAGGGAAGAATGGCTCTGTAACACTAGTTATGATCTTGTTGTGCGTCACTCGACTCCCATTGTTCATTTCCTCTTCATATTGTACTTGAGTGTTATTGGCTCAGCTCGCTGTTGACCATTCAATTTTAATTCATATTTTACACTTAAAAACATGATATGAAACTTCTAAAAAGAATGTTAGAAACAATTACCTCCCCACGGACACTGGAGTTATGTCTATAGATCTCTCTTTTGGCTCTCAAACAGGCTTAGTTTGATTCCTTCACTGGTTCCTCAGCTTTGACATATTTGAACACAACATGACCGCTGCCTGCCTGACGTACGGAGTTGGACTCGGGTGAAGTTCAGAACCATCACGAGGAATGTCGCCCTACCGTCCCTGTGCGCACGTGTTACACACATTTTTAAAAAGGTTGTGTGTTAGCTGCATTGTAGAGAAAAAATCTGTCCGGCTGGTTTTGTTGAGCTCGTTTTTCTTTTTTTACATGTTGGTTTATTTGTAGTTTAGACGTCAAAATTTTCTAAAAAAATAAGAATGCAAATAAAAGTGGTTTGACAACATAATGTTAACTCAATATATCCACTTACTCACTTTTTCAGGAACTTTCAACCACATTTCACTTTTCATAATGTGCATTTACAATGACAAAATAATTGAGAAATAAAAAACAAATTGTTTGAGTTTATTTAAGAAACCCACTTGGGGCTAAAGTTGTGTCATGGGGCATTAGGTTCTGACAAACCAATACATTGTGAAGTGATTACAAGCTCTTCTTTGGGATTCCATACATATTTAACTTTTTTGTCCTGTAAAAGTCCTGCTTGTGTAAACATGTTCTACAGCAGCAAGTAAAATGTAGTAACCCCTTTTTTATTCCATCGTGGTCGCTGTTATTAGCTGATCACCTGTTGTTACACTGTAACTACATTTAGGGGAGAGGCACCGACCACGTCCACATGGGCAGACTCGAACGTCACCACGCCCCGCCCACCAAGCACTCTCCTGTCCGCTGATTGGACGACAGGGGACAGGGGAGGAGGCCCTTCTGTAAAAACTTGACAAAGTTGTTTCTCTCTGCCGTGCAGTGTGTTAAATTGGAGCAGACTGACGTTACACCTGAATACTCAGCGTAGATAGTCTGACCCTGTTTTCATGTTTTAAACTATGGTCGGAGATTATTGCTCATTTTCCGGAGACAAAACGGACATGCACTCTCAGAGAAACTCCAAAAACGGACTAAGTTGCAAGATGGTGCTTCAGGCTGTCGGAAAAGTACTAAGGTAAAACTCCTCCGTGCTTATTTCAACTTGACAAAGTGGTGTCTGCTAATAACCGCGGAGTCGAGCCTGAACTGGGAATGTGACATTGTACAAATATATGTTTATGAATGGTTGAGCGACCGAGAGAGCCGTACTGTCAAAGACAATCCCGAGTTTCCTTTTGGGACATGTTGTGTAATGCTGCTTTCTCCACATACGCCGGAAACCTTTTTGACTGTACGTGTGTAGTGTTTTTGTCTCTTTTTTTCAGTTGTATTACAATGTTGCAGTGGTCCAGTGACCCCGACAGGGATTATAGACTGAAAACGTGAAGCTACAATGTGCTCAAATTACTAAATGGAGGACACTTCTGTTTATATCCGTTTCCCCTATTCCTCTATTCCTCAGCCTGAAAGATAAAATAAGCGGTCTCCTCTTTAATCACTGAGGTATTAGGATGCTCTGGTTTCCGGGGTCACGGCGCTCTGCCAGCCGGTGGTGTTGGGGGACGTGTACCCTGAACGCCTCATTCCTCCTGCAGCTCTCGCTCCTAACAAGACTCGACAAGAGAAACGCGAGCCTGTCTCCCCATCGAGTCTCCTGCATTATTTAAGGCGCCTAACTAACGTTTTAGCTTAAACAACGTCAACAGGACATTATTGTTATACCAGGGCTCAACTTGTTTTAAAATAGAAATGAAAAAGGAGTGTTAAGCAAGCCTATGAATACAAATCAATGAATCCTATTTACACTGTTGGCTACATCAGAATTAAAACATTGGAGGTGAAACACATAATTTAGGACTATAACTAAAACGTCTGATGGCTCGTTTCCATGACATGTTTGTTTTAGGTTGTTTTCTCTAGATGGAAATATTTTTTGAACCTATATTTTAATGTATACAAAAAATGCCATGTAAATTCATTATTTTTTCCGCCATCTAAAAGCCACAATGTGAACGAGCTGACATAAGATTTAAAAATGCATGACCCAAATAGGAGCGTTAACAGCATGTTTGTGTGTTAAACAAAGTAACACAAACAACAACCCCAGTCATGATTTAATCCCCATGGAGACCCAATGCAATTCAAGAGGATATAACGAGTCAAATATTTAACCCAGTTTGTGTGCGTGTGTGTTCACACTGTGGGTGTCATGAGAAGAAGACATGCAGTCATTATGAGCGTGTTCCTCCAGGGCCCGACCGTTAAGGCTTTGGTGAAGTTTCCTCTTACCTTCAAGTCTGGGGACAGGTGTGTTCTCAGGCAGCCGCCCAAAGGCCGCATACCCGAAAACCCATTGTCATCTGTGAAGATGTGGAGAGTGATAGCGAGGAACATATCCACCATCTTAGGATCTCTTCAGAGATTGTAAGAGGGATGTAATGGACACAGCAGAGTGTTACTTTACAGTATGGTGTTATGTCTGTTGCAAGACCTGCAACGTGTTGAAACAAGTTCTGCCTCTTCTATTTTACAGGGAACTCAACCGCCTTAAGAAATCAGCTGGTTTAACTAGGAAATTCACATTTAAGTTATTTGCCTGGGAGGGACAATTTTTTATTTTTTTCACAAATTTGACGTCTTGAGGAAAAACTGATGAAAAACACGTCATCAAAGTGAACAAGGTTGCATAGTTTGGGTTTTTTATGAGTGGGTGGGGGCGCTGCCGACCTGTTTATAGCTCCGCTTTAACCAGTTTCCTCCACTGAATGGTTGAATCCCATTGGATTGAATGCAGGTATGAATACTAGACGGGGAAAAAATAGCTTATGATAGCTTTTAACAGTCCAGTTAGTCCCCTGAGAGCTAATGTGTAGTTTTGTACACTCCAAAACGCTTTTCCAGAATTGTCGATTTATGGCTCATCTTGGCTTCTTGACTGCTTCATACGGGGAACAAATCCACTTTTACACTATTTGATGCAGCAACCATTCTGATGGACTGATTGAATTGAACAGTGTTGAGAAATGTTGTTCAGCCCATGTCATATCCGTAAATCGCTTCCTATTGTGCCAAATCAATGTCGGCATTAACCTCCCTGCTTAACCAGCAGCTCGGTCTTATCTCCACCCCAAACCCCATTTCCTGTCACACGTGTGTTGTGATGTTGATGAGGCTCCATTATAGAGGAGGCAGGGGGTCCTCGGATAGTGTGTGTGTGTGTGTGTGTGTGTGTGTGTGTGTGTGTGTGTGTGTGTGTGTGTGTGTGTGTGTGTGTGTGTGTGTGTGTGTGTGTGTGTGTGTGTGTGTGTGTGTGTGTGTGTGTGTGTGTGTGTGTGTGTGTGTGTGTGTGTGTGTGTGTGTGTGTGTGTGTGTGTGTGTGTGTGTGTGTGTGTGTGTGTGTGTGTGTGTGTGTGTGTGTGTGTGTGTGTGTGTGTCCCCACCCACCTTGGCTTCAATTCTCATTTACTGATTTACAGTGCTGCTGACGCCCCGGCGATGCTACTGATTAAGTGGTGGCAGCTGTGCATTCTTTTTGTTTTTATCTCCTTCCTCACTTCAGAGCTAAAACTGACTGTTACCAACTTAATTACTGAATGTATTTGTGAATCGGTACCCTTTTTACAAATACAAAATAACTTCAGGAGCAACTTTGACAGAGCAGTTGCTCTGAAGGCTTCAGCACGACGAGGCACAACCTCTTGGTTAGTCCATCCTGGACTCAGTCTCTTTTTAGCCCCATAATGGCGGCTGTGGTTTAGCTTTGGGGTGCTCAGACTGCCTGCTCTCCTCTGACTGTGGTTTTTCAAGGAAAAGAGCCATTGATTCTATTCAATTTGAATCCTGAAATAGATTAGGAGGCCAGGCTTGGAGAAAACTGATCCTCCTCACTGAAGCTGCTCTTTTTGGAAAATGGCAGAGTTCATTCATTATCGGCTGAGATTGGACCGATATCTTGTTGCTATTGATGTTTTATTGGAGTTTTTTGAAACCCTGAATACTTTGAATCCCACAATCAGTTAACGAAGGAGGGAGCAATTTCCTGACATGTTATTGATTCTGTCTCTGACCCATCAGTGTTTGCTTAAAGGTCAGTCAGAAGTGTTTGATTTCTGTGTTGCTTCTGGGAAGAAGACCTCTGATTCTTGTACGTGGTGGTTTTTAACTCTCATATCCTTATCCTACACACAGGCTGTTTTATAGTTTCAAAAAATAGTATTTCTGTATTGGGGCCAGGTTGAGACAAGAAAAGCATATATTTGCCCCATGGAGGGCCTCTTCTTGTTCCAGAGATGTAACAGAAATGTCCTGTTTTTTAAAGACTTTTCATCTGAATCGCTGCTAAAAAGTAATTTTTTTCTCTGAAGTAAAGCTTTTAGATATAGGATCATGTTTCCCTTCCCAAAGGCTTCTTTTTTTACAGTTGCAGTCAAAGTAAATCCCTCAGGTCACTAGCTGTCTGGGAGAAGATGGTAGACTTCTTTGTTGTCAGTGTTGGGTGGTTGTACTTGAATGAGCTGCATCCATATGGCAATAGATTCAGAAAGCAACAGTTGTGCAATATCGGGTTTGGCTTTTGAATGAGCTTAACGGGTAAGTCATTCCAAGGTTTTCGTTAAACAGGTTTCATAGTTAAGTTGTTTTCAATCACAAAAGGCACCAATCAAAACACAAAATCCAAGGCCTCTGGTATTTAAGTCGTAACATGAGTATACGTGTGTTTGATGGATGCATGTTTTAGTTTTGAGTCGAGTATGTGAAAATATTTGAAAAGTGCTGTATTTAAAGCATGTGCGTAGAGCGAATGGGTAGCTCTTTAGTTGCAAATTGTAGTATTTTAGAGAAAGCACTTAAACTAATTCTTCAGCATAGCTGTGTAATGTGGCCTTGAGTGATCCAGGATTAATTGGAACCAGGTTGTGGTAATAAAACGGGTTTAGTGTACCTGCCAGAGGGCTCCTCATCTTTACACAAAGTGTGTTTTGGATCCAAGTTTATTTTGTGTTCTGCAGGCACACTTCCAGCAGCGGATGTATGCACCAGTGTGAGGCCAAAGAGATGTAGGTTTGACACATTGAACCAAGGCTGCGTGAACACACTTGCCGAACACACGCGCTTGCACAAACGCACTCTCCCAGACCAGACAGGACTCACTTCTTCTGGATTTTCTCGAGGTCTCTGGTGGGATCAGGCTCGTGACGCAGCTGTTGTGACCAGCTGGGTCGGCCCGTGAAAAGGGAGCGGGGGCCACAGCCAGACACGTGGGTTGATGTGTCTGTTCGTGAAGTCGGAGTTGGGTGCTGGTGCCGTGTGGTGCAAGAGGAAGGGAGGTGAGTCAAGACGGCACAGGGGTGGGGAGTTGGTGTTGCTGGGAAAAGTGAAAGGGATAAGAGTACAGCTAACGGACACAGTTGAACAGCTGTCAGGTCAGTCACTCTGCAGCGCTGACCCCCGTGTCACCCGACTATACAACCCTGTTTCCTTATTGTTCCTTATATGGCAGATAAACACCAACATGTCCGTCCAGCTAAAAATACATATCCCTTTCTCATATCCCTTTGTAGACTTGGGTTATTTCACCAAGCCTAACTCGTTTTTCTGGATTGTGAGTCTGTATCAGAGACTGGTCCCTGTTGGTGCCAGGCTGCCTGTGGCCGTACACCCGGCTCGGCATGTGCCTGCAGGCCCATGTCTCACTTCCCCTCCACTCCTGCCTTGATCTGGTGAGGGAGAGAGGCATCTGCTGCCTTTTATGGCAAAGACTGGCCCGAGAGAACTTCACCAAGAACAAAAAAAAGCTGTGTGTGTATTTGTGCGTGTGTGTGTGTTGCTGCTGAAACAGACTATGTACGTATGAGGGGAGGAGTGCTGGCAGAGAGGAAGTTTTCTTTATCCTAAAATAAACTAATGGCTCCAGAATTTCACCTCCCCTTACCACAAGAGGTGGAGTAGGCGTTTGATGGAAAATTATGAAATTGCTGAGAGAAAGATACAGGAAGGGTGGGGGGGTTTAACTTTTTTTCAGAAGTCAGACGTGTTTTTCTTCTGAAGGGCTTAGCAGAGCTGATGGTATCTGTGGATGAAGCTCCATCTTTGAGTAAAGCTCTTTCACATGATGGAACATGTAGCTCCCAGCGCGAAACCACACCGACCACATGAGTCTGTCTGTACCCACATGAGCAGGAAGAGGGGGTTTGCCTGAGGGGGAGAAGGAAGCAGACCGAGATAAGGAGAAACCAGGGGAGGACGAGGTTAGAACGACGAGGTCTGAAGCATTTGACCCTGAACAGTTAGCTAGTTGGACCGGTGAGCCGCAGCCATGAAAGAAGACATTATATTGTTAAAAAAAAAAAGAAAGAAGAGGGGCAGAACCGAATAGAGCAGAGGAAGAGGAGAAGAGGGGTGAAACAGAAAGTGTCCGCTCATTAATAATTCGCCAGCAGTGTAATCTGCAGTGTCCTTGGTTTTTAAATGAGGCCAAAACGTGCTCAGGAGCTGCATGTTAGGAAGATCCGAATACCTTGATGAATCATTAGCCAGCAAATGAGAACCCGAGCAGTGTCATGTGTCTGTGAACGTGATTGTGCAAGCGTTGGTCCTTCAGATCTCAGCGTTTTCACAGGAGGCCCGAAGGCAGCTCACAGCTAAGAATATCTCCTAAATTAGACAACAGCGAAACATATAAAGGGGGAAACTTAAACATTTACAAAGTAAACGCTTGCTCTTAAAGCATCCACACGTTGACATGCCTTCCCTTGTTTGCTGAGGTGGAAAACAGGGCGACGCTTCCTGGAGAGGGGAATTAAACGGAGGTTTGAACACTGTGCTTTGGCAAAGAGACCTTGTTCTCCACAGTTATGTCATGTTTTCTAAGTGTTTGTTAGTTCCCATGGATATCAGCTGGGCCTCTGTCGATCTACCTCAATCCTTGCTCCCCCTCGCCCCCCTCTGTCCTGTCTATCTGAATCTATTTCTAACGTCTCTGGCTGAATGTGCACCGGCCATTGCTTCTTTCCAGGAAAGTCTGGTGGTGGTCGCAGCAGAGCCTGATTGAGAGCGAGAAGGGCTTTGACTGCAGTCTGTTTTGACTGAAAACAGTGTTCATGATGCCTCTTCATTAGTGCTGTTGAAACAGCTCTTGTCAGTCCAGGAGCCGGAGTCTTCTGGGAGTGTGACCGGGAAGGAAATGGGGAAAAGCGAGAGCCAAGAACACATTGCTCGACCATTGTGTTTGGACAGAGGGTGTGCAGAGAGGAGGGATGAGAACTGGAGATTGGGAAGGGTGATCACAAGACGGGCGGAAATGAGGTTCAACAAAAGCACATTAAATTCAGGGAGCGAACTGAAATCCCCTCGTCCTTAGGCAAACCCAAACAGCAGTAGCAGAGCCAAGATGGAGCAAAGTAAAGATGTTGGGAACGGAAATAGTCGTCACAGGATGAGAAAAGCCTTGAAGAGAACAACAGAGGAGGATTATTAGGCAGTTGATTACATTAGTCCCAGATTGTCCCAGACAACTGAGCCTCTGTTTATTTGTCTCACTTTGCGTCAAGGCTCTTCAACCTTTAACCCCAGATTGCACTGCCTGCACTGACGCAGACGGCGAGCAGGGGCCGGGGGAGGAGAGGTCACAGCCCTGGAAGTGCAGGACGAGTGTGATATGACATCCCTGTGCTAAAACTAGCAGTGGAAGTACAAGGCGCTGGGGGCGGACGTCTGTGTGGAAGCTATAGACCTGACGTAGGGTCAGAGGTCAGATGTAGGGGTCAGGCACAGCAACTGAGCCCCCTTTGTTTGGTCTCTTCCGTTTGCTGCAAGTCGGTTTTGGGAATGTCGCAAAGTTTGTTTCGTCACTTATTTTTTGGTGATTTTTGTTGGAAGTTGAGAGATTCAGTTGTCGATGCTTTATAGATCTCTATGCCTGAGCTTATGCAATGGTCTCTATGCAACGTTCGGTCTGAGTAGTATTATTATTTTTTTTTTAATTTACAGTGCATTTAATGTAAAACCATTAACTTTCACTAACGTCCCAGTTCGTCAAGTGGAGTTTTACAGCAGAACCAACATACATATTTTTCCTCCACACTTACTGTTGGCTCAGCAGTTACTTACCTGAATTTCATTTGACATCATGTAGACCTGTCTGGAAAAAGTCCAATAAAGACCTTGTATTTGTTCCCCATTCTATACGGTATTAATTTTAACAGGAAAAGTACCATTTCCAGCTCTTTTCCATTTCGCTTTGTAATTTCCTTCATCTTTTATTATCAAGTCCTTTGCATCTCCTAAATATGTCCCCTTTTGTCTTGTGCAGGAAGTCGAAGACGAAGCCAAATGGAAAGAAGCCGCCCCCAGAAGAGAAGAAGCAGTACCTGGAGCTCGAGTACACAAAGATCCGTGTGGTGGATTTTGACCTCAAAGAGCTTGTGGTGCTGCCCAGAGAGATAGACCTCAACGAATGGCTCGCCAGCAACAGTGAGTGACCAGAGTGGTCGTGAATGATGGAATGAATATATGTAGACGACACAGAGTGACCATGCACATAGATGAGGATGACGTCCTGTACAGGGAGCAGAGGCCACCGCTGTAGTTACTAAGCCTGGAAGCATTTCAACACGGCCATTATTCAAATATGAATATTTTTTTTAATATGAAATATTTACTTTGACAGAGCCAAGCCCTTAACATGATCCAGGCCTGGCACAGCGCTGAGCCTGTTCCCGATAACACACCACGCCGCTTCTTTAAACACTGTTTACTGCCAGCCTCAGTGCCGTGTTTTAACTCTTATATTTATACTTGTCATTATTCTATTGTAAACTCCCTGTGGCCTGGCTGCTTGATCGATCTTTAAGAGATGCTTTCTATGACAATATTTTCTGTCTCCCTGACTGTGTTTTGGTTACGTATTCAAACAGAAAAGGAAAAAACTATCATTCTTTCCTTTTTATTTTAGACTGATCAAAGGTAGCTAGAGAAAACAAATGGGGCTTGTTTTCACATTGAAGTGGGGAGTTGTGCAAGTTTGAACAAAAACAAAAGGTCTGAGCAGTGTTTTGATTAAATAATTTGTTTAACCAAATCAATAATCACTGGAACCATTTGACATGTATAAACCAACAGCACTTTAAATGGATGTTTTCTGGCAACTTTGTTCAGCTAGAGCAGAGGGTGCAACTATTAAATTGTGTCCTTCGACTCCTTTGTTCCATATGGAAGGAGAAATCCGCATGATATACGCTCATCTGCTCAACATGACAGAAAATCATAGAGCAGTTTTTCCAAAGTGGAGCCAGATCAATAGAGCTACTGCCTGAGGTTCAGTGCAGAAGCACAAATTATTACTTGAATTATTATTTAAAGCCTGGGTTGTGTACTTTGTTCTTGGCCTCCAGCTTTCTACTGGAATATGCTGTGTAGTAGCTACTCGACATTACCTCCGGGACAGAATTTACAATAAATCAAACCGTCTCTAAAACAAGTGAAAATGTAAAGGGATTCTAACAGTCAGCCATTGCTTCTCCTCCAGTTTTTAGATTTGTTCCACCGTATTTTAGCCTCATAAGCTGCAGTGCAGGTTAAACAGAATGCGGCTCTCACCAGTGAATGAAGCTCCACATTATGCTCATCATGTAATTGCAATATAATCATCAAACTGTCAATGTTTTATTTGATGGCTTATTAATTATTAAAATTATTTCAATTGGTTATGGATGATTATGTGCCCACAATTAAACAGAACACTATTTTCTCTTTGTTGCTTTTAAGTAAATTAAAAAGAAAGCTCTGCAAAGGTATTCAGTTTTGAAAGTCGCCAAACAGGAAAGATCTCACAAGTTTGCACACGTCTAACAACAAATATTTTTGACTGGAAGATGCATTACTTCTCATTGATTACACCCCATTGTTTCATAATGCCTTGTTTGTGCTGCACAAAAGGTTGTGTAGGATTTCTCTTGTGGCAGAAATACCTGTTTCACTTTTTAGTGACGTCTTAAATACTTGCGAATAGGTTCAGCCACCTCTTATTATTTTTCTCTGACGTGCGAGTGACTGTGACTGTCCCAATGATCACAGTGACACACACGGCCCTCTTTTATCCTCTGGCAGTATTTTAGGTCTTCACATCATCTTGTTTATTCGTTCCTGAGCAGCACATGTCAGACATTAACTAAATTTGAATCCCTCTGTTTTCTTTGCCACAGCGACAACATTCTTCAATCTTATCAACCTGCAGTACAGCACCATCTCAGAGTTCTGCACTGGGGAAACCTGTCAAGCCATGAATGCCTGCAACACGTAAGTCACCTCTGCCACTTTTGCTTTATTCATCAATTGCCTTCCGAGGCCCATTGGTTTATTTATCAGAAATTGGTTAATTCATCAAGGGATGCTTCCGCGGTCCACGAGGGACGACTCGCAACCCAGAGGGTGCACTCGAGTTAATTTAGGTCTTTTACCAACCCACATAGTCTATCTTGGAATGTGCACAATGCAACTTCAACGTACTGCAGCAAGCTGTTTATTTACATTGAGTATGGCACCTTTGTGTCAGCTAAATCAAATGTATTGTGTCTCCATGCTTGCTGTGCCTGAGCTGAAGCACTGCATAGTCAAAGGATGTATTCACTGGTTTTTTTAAGTATTAAAACTATACTCACTATAAGACTTCAGCAGTCTGAGTTAGATCAATCCAGTGGGTCTTTTTTATATGCCTGATTCAGCCACACACAGGTGTTATAGTAAAACTCACTTTTTATTATTTGTTGAATTTTGTGCCTTAAAGAAAAAGTACCCCGTTTACTGGTCAGGAAATGGCTGATTGCCACGGTACCTGGTCAGTGAGAACATCATCATTAAGATAAGAAACGTTTGGTTGATTTTTATTTACAAAAATGGGCTATTTTCTTTGGCTTTTTGCCTCCAAATAGTTTCAGACACATCCAGTGCAGCTGCTTAGTTTGAGTTCTAGTAGCTGAGCCGAGCAGTGAGACTGGAGACGTACTGGATGTAGACCTGCTGTAGCTTCACCTTTCATCCCCTGCGGTCCAGCCTGTGTTCCTTGCTGCATGGATGGAGCGCTGTGATCAAACCGTTAACAAAGAGTCCGCCTGCAACTCGGGCCATTTGTCCCGTTGGTAAGGCTTCAGGTTCACGCCTCTCTGAAGTCAAGACAAATTATTTTCAAAAATATGCCTGTGATGACTTTGGAGGGTTAATTAAATAATGATAAACGGTGGTTTTATTGCTACTGTGTGCAGTAAAGTAGGGCATACCTCTGGAGTCGTTGATGTAAAAGCCTATTTATGCCATGTTGACACACGGGGAGGTGACTGACTATAAGCATTTATCTAACTAGTTTGTCCTGTCAGGGCGGGGTGTTGTCTTTGTGTGTGAGCCCTTGTCTTTGGAGAGAGGCCGTCGTTCCCCCTGTGTGTACCGAAGTCTGGAAAAACCTGATTATCAACACTTTGGAAAACAGTGACACTCACTACACAGCTCTTGACTAATTACAATGCAACTACAAGTGCATGCCCTCACCCACTCGCTCACCCTGGTTTTGACACGTATGACAGTTGCTGTGAAAGACAATCTTGTCACGAGTTAACCTCCCAGTCAGCAGTGGGTTTTTCCACCTGAAGCTATCGCGACTCACCCACAGCCTGAGAAATGCAAGAAGAAGCAAATGTGCTTCGCCTGCGGTATATGAATAGTTGAGAGTAGTGCAGATTAACATGTTTTTGTTTGCACTGTCTATTGACCTGTGGAAAACGGAGCCAATGACTTAAAAACACATTGCGCAGTTTTAGTTTCTCAAAGCTCAATCCCGATTCAACGAAACTGTTTAATGCATTTTATGTTTGACTTCAACACGTTCTGTTAAAACTGTTTCTAAGAAGAAGCCCACCATTTATGATTGTGCCTTCCCCACTGCCCGGCACCCCACCCTTTCCTGCCCGTGCAGGACCTGGCACCCGCACCCCCCTCTGTGGTGAAAACTGACTGAGCCACAGTCACAGCAGCGTCAGTACCCCTGCCCCAAGGCACAGCTCAGCACTATTTTGGGAAGAAAATGTTTCCATAAGCTATGAGAGAACATGTGCGTGTGTGTGTGTGTGTGTGTGTGTGTGTGTGTGTGTGTGTGTGTGTGTGTTATTTCGGTTTGATTTCCTATTTTTAAGTGTGCAAAATATTCAAGTATATTCATTTAGCTCGATTGCAAACTTTGAATCTATCGACCTGAACTTTCTTCCTTGTCGAGTCTTAAAGTTATACTTGTTGTGTAACTAAATCTATAAATAAAATGTCCCAGCCTGTGTGTTCATAAACGGTTCGTCGTCCCTCCTCTGTCGCAGTGCTTTTCACTTTAAACGGCCGTAGTTTCATCATGTCTGGGTGGGTTGAGTCTGTGTCTATCCCACCCACAAACGCACCGTCTAACCCAGAGTGAGTGGGTTTATTGAGTCTCGTCCTGGTGCTGTGGTCCAACAGGGTCATTATGTGGACCCTTTACATTCCTTAGGATTTGTGCTCTCTGCCCCACTGCCTCCCAGACCCACACAGCTAACAGCAACACCTACACGCACATTTTTTGAATTGATCTTTCCAGCTTGCTGATCCATCAGCTGGCCTATTGTCTTTGTGGTTAACAGTTCTGGTTTACTTCCTCCTCAGTTAGCTCATTCATCTGTTCCTACGGTGCTCATCTGCTGATCTACTGTTAACGAGAACTCCGATCCGCCCCCATTGGGCTATCCTTGTCACCCCCTCCGGAAACATTTGATCAGCAGCAGGACTGAGAGAGGGAGGAGGGGTCCATAGTGCTGTTAACTCCTGTAACAGCGGGGAATTTGGCCCAATCAGGAAACTAAAGCTCCGGGGCACGGAGTTCAGAAAGACAGCTGGAATGAAAACGTGGTATCTGGATGAGGATGTGTCTGTTTGAGGCGGCTCTGCTTTATACGCAATGTCTTCTAGCTCAGAGAGGACAGCCCTGAGCTAGAAGAGTTGACCTTGGGATAACTTGGCCCCTTTTCCCACAAGCCTGGTTAACTCGGGGTTAACCTAAACCCATGGCTGTACGAGTCACACTGCACCTCTACTAGCCCCGGGTTAGACGTCTGTTGGAACTCATGACTAATGTTGACAGATAGCACAGCAAACACTTGACACAGTTTCCTTTGTTTACTTTTGCCTCGTTTCTCGCTGGGACCTTTACGCGGACAATGATTCAGGTGATGAAACCTCATTTCTAGGCTGGCCGGCAAACCCTAAGCTTGAATCGAGGTTGGGTGCCTTTTAGAATGAGCCGGGATTGACCCTCAGCCTCAGGCTAAGTACAGTGTGAAAAGCACTATTTTGTAGTGTAACTGAACTGTGTCATCCAGAAAGTGAGAGGTCACATCGGAGTATGTTTTCCCCAAATGAGGAAGTAGGCCAGGTGATGATTCATAGGCCAATTATGTCTCACAACAAATTAATAATATGTGCACCAAGAAATACTCTGTTTTGTGTCTTGGCATCTAGCGCAACCACAAGCATGCTTTGTAAAACATGATTCATTAAAACGCAGTTACGTAGTTGCTACATTTTGAAAGGTGTACGTGACGATTGCAATGTTTTCTTTGTCTCTCCCTTTTAGAATATACTACTGGTATGACGAGAGGGGGAAGAAGACAAAGTGCACTGCTCCACAATATGTCGACTTTGTAATGAGTCTTTGTCAGAAACTGGTCACAGATGAGGAAATCTTTCCTACAAAATATGGTGAGTGCCCCTCTGAAGGCTTCCTGTCTCCTGAAGTAACTGATGTTGTACTGCTGCCCCCTGCTGCTTCAGATGGATGGCGTAAATTAAATAAATGATTATTATTATTATTATAATTATTTAGGGCTGTATCTTACAATCGTTTTCGCTATCAATCTGCTAATTTATTTCGTGATTCATGTATTAATCATTGTTTTTTTTTCAATACAATTTCCCAGACCACAAGTTGACACATTGTGATTGTTTGAGCCACTAATCAATTAATTAACTCGGCATTTTAGCTTTTTAAACTATTAAAAACACAGGAATATTACAGTCTATTGTTTTTAATTCCGTTGCTGGAAATAGTCCCAAGTTGAGTAATGTTTCATTAATGTTTTTAACTGGTCACAAAGAACCAAACCAGCCTTGTCCTCCCTCATGGTGATTCCTGTTCCTAATCCAGTCTCTCCTGTCTGGTTTTGTTTCTTTTCTCTCCCTCCAGGCAAAGACTTCCCCAACTCCTTTGAGTCCTTGGTAAAGAAGATCTGCCGGTACCTGTTCCACGTGCTGGCTCACCTCTACTGGGCGCACTTTAAAGAGACAGTGGCTCTGGAGCTGCAGGGCCACTTGAACACTCTGTATGCACATTTCATCGTTTTTGTAAGGGAATTCAACCTGGTTGACCCCAAGGAGACCTGTATCATGGACGACCTGTCCGAAGTTCTCTGCACCCCTGCCCCGCCGCCCGCACCCACCCCTGCCCCTTCCGCCCCCGCCTCAGCACCCTCCCCTTCTTCACAAAACCACGTGGCGGAGAGATGAGCGGGGGCAGCAGTGAGACAGCAGCCCCGGGGGTGATTGAAGATAAGATAGAGAGAAGGAAAGACAGCCTGGCCCCCTTCCTTGGTGCCAGCAGGACTTAAAGACCTTCCACTACCCTTGTATTTCGCTATGACACCGACCAACCAACCAGCCGGAAGGAAGGGGGGGAGGGTTTTTGAGGGGTTTGGGGTAGCGGGGAGGGGTTTGTCACGCCAGCAGGAATTGGCGTGAGCATTCCTCCCAGGGGCAAATCCCTCCCATCTTCTCTGCAATTTAAACTAGGAACAAAAAAGTATGTGTATGTTTTATTTTTGGTTTTATTTCACTTTTTATTTTTGTTGAAGTTGTATTCAGTTTTTATTTTTCGTTGTGGGGAGGGGTGCAGCGTGGCCCTCCACCTCCCTCTATCCTCTACCTAACATACAGTACAGGAAGGGGTTTCTGCTTTGCTTCAACCTACTATTGTACAGTGTTGTTAACGTGAGGAGAAGAGGCGTCTCTCCTCACCTGCAGGCTTGTCCTTCCCTCCTCCTGCAGCTGTGGGAGGCGGCCTGCAGGGGCACGGCCACTACGCTGGCCAGTAGGGAGCCACGTTACTGCCTGACGGGGCCATACTAGCCAATCACTGTTTGGGTTGTTTATGTGGGGGATGATTGAAGCGCTTCCGACTCAGGACCTAAGAGAATATGTCACTGCTGCCAGAGAGAAGTTAGTGTCTTTCATTTTTTTTTTTTTCATTCTCTGTTCCTTGTTCACCAGACTGCTCAGCCCATTTATATGGCAGATATTGATCGTGTTTAACTACAGTATAGTCACATAATCACCTGGTGTACCCCTAACAGACATGTCCCAGAGCCCACCTGTAGAGGGCAGCAAACATAATGAGAAGGCATCAGAAACGGGGAGATGGAGAAGGAAATATAAAAGATTGTATGATATATATTTAATCTGATCAGAGTCGAGACAGCCTGGTGCCAATATGAGGCTGAATCAGAGTTTTATGCTGATGCTCAGCATAGCGGCGGCCACTCGAACCACCACGACACCCACTTCAGCTGCACAGAAGGACAAAGACATGATGTAATGTCTGCAGGCCCAGAGAGGCACAGGCGGAGAGAGTGAGGGGTGGGAGTAGATGACGTGGAGCTGCTCTGCTGTTTAACAGTCAGCAGTATTCCCAGTGCAAAACTAAAATTCTCCACTCCTGGTTTATTATTTCTACCTGTCCTGTTTAAAATTTGCTTTTTTAAAAAGATTATCAGAGGAAAATTTGTTCAGAAATAATAACAATAATGGTATCATTACACATGTATAGAAAATGCACAGTCTGCTTGGACTTTACTGAACAAAGAATCGCAAGCGGGTTCTCTCAGACATAGCCTTTGTATGGAGGAGAATTGGGTTTATAATTCTCCTTTTTTATTTATTTTAATTTTTTTTTTTTTTTGCAGGGTTCTTCAGTTCTGGCTCTCGTTTTTATGTATTTTAATTATTAACTAAGTTAAAAGCAATTTAATATTTTAAGGTCTGCGGATTATAATCTAATAAAAGAGAGAAATGCCACCTTGCCTCAGAGTCTTTTGTATCAATGTGTTTGTGAAAATTATTAAACACGCTTATGTTCTGTGCAACCTCAAATAAATTATGCTATATAGTTTACGAGGCTTTTTATATTCCTTTCAGTTTGTATGTTGTTCTCATTTCCATACCTGTGTCCGTTTGCTACAATTTATAAGAAGTATGAGAGGAAGATTGAATAAGATGCAAACCCCATTCCAACTTTTACATCTTCATACTCTGAAACTTCATGTTGGTTTTAGAACCTTCTGAGGTCAAAGCCACTTGGTCCCTTTTTGTAATACTACATGTATGACCTCAACACATTGCACAATCAATACAAGTTAATGTGTATAAGTGTTAGAAATCTAATACAAATATTGTAGTAAATTATGCCAAATACATGTTCTAGTATAATATGACAAGAGTTATACAAAATGTCATAAAATATAGTGTAAATGATATTAATATCATAAAGTATACCATAATTGTCATTAAGATATTAAAGCATAATATGCCTTAATGTCATAAAATATGAACATTCATAGTATAGTATGCCATAAAAGAGTAATCATATAGTATTTCATAAAAAGGTAAATTAAAAAGTCATAATGTTTGAAAAATATCTTGGTCTAGAATGTCATAAGCTGTAGTAATAAAGTATGCCATGCATAATACAGTGTAATAAAAATGTCATCAGAAAAACTTTGACCTTTTTTGTCATACTATGACATTTTCAAAGTTTTAGCGTATGCCTTTTTAAAAAGTCAGCAACTATCATAGTATGCCTTTATAAATGTGATAGAAATATCATCGTATAGTAAGTTCAGAAATCCCCTTTCATGTCAACGTGAAAGTGGGAGAGAAGAGAGAGGTGTCCTCCAGCTTGTTCTTCACGGAAAAGTCCTGATATAATATTCCATTAAAATGTCAATATTTAATATTTTTGTATGCCTTAAAAGAGTAATACCATAGTTTGCAATATGTGTCATTAAAAAGTCATGGTCATGAAATAACATCAGTTAGATGATGCAAACATATGATTATATAATATAACAAAGTTGTATGCAAAAGGTAAATAAATGTGAAGAATGGCAACGTATAGTAAGCCATTAACAATATATGTTTTTTAAAGCCATCGTAAATTGCGCCAATAAAAAGTCACAAAAAGTTAGTGTGCCATAAACATGTTATATCAAGAGAAAAGGGAAGAGTAAAGCATGCTTATGTGTGTTGACTCAGTAGTGATAACATTACATTTAAATATTTGATTAACAGGGGAATTTATATTTTGAAGCAATGCGACTGCCTGCGAGCCTGACTGCACTGTATTCAATTATTTATTTATTTGAATTTGTTTTTTCTGCAGACTGTCACTTGCTCATGAAAATGTCCCAAGCAATTATGTTTGAACCTCAAATTTGTTTAGTAGTGGCAGAAAAAGGTTATTCTCGTATTATCTGAAAGGTTTCTTGCAGTTCTTGTTCTCAATTCTTAAATAACTTATCCAAAAATGTTGCTGGATCAATACTTAAGTTTTCCAAACTCACAAACATTGATATTGACCTCAAAGCTCCACCATTGGTCCGGCTCTGCTTGTGAGACATAACTTTATGGAAGTGCAATACTAAATCATCAAGGTGTCGCTTTTAAATTATATAATGTGGTCTCTCCATTCACAAAAACACCTTACATGAAGGATTCTCATTTATTGCTTTTAGATACATGCATACACTGTTAATTATATTTTTAAAAAACATCCAAACTGGACTTTCTGTTCATTCTGGGTGCATTCTGTGAACCTGAGTGACAAGCGTGTGGACATGCGCATACATCTGACTGCATAGAGACATCTGATGTGAATTATTGATTAGAGGTACTCTATAACATACACACACACACACACACACACACACACACACACACACACACATACATTCATTATAGAATACATATCAACGTAACTATCCTTAAACTTAAATGATCAATTCTAAAATGAAATGCTGGCACACATGGTTTATGGATCATCAGTTCGCTCAGGCTCCATCCGGGACTTGCGGACCACCGCGGAGCGCCGCCGCTTTCTCACAGTCGCCCGCAAGGTGACGCCCTCGTTTAGTTTAAACCGAGCGATGCCGCCTGCCTCATCCAGTTTCATGGCGCTGCAGTACGGAGTCGGGACCTTCATCGTGTTACCGAACTTGGAGTAGTCCACCGCGTACATGCCGTCCTCCTCGGAGACGGTGGGCAAGAAGCGCTGCCCCCACAGGATCTCCTCCGACACGTAGGAGGTCCTGGCCTGGGTGGTGATGCCCGTGGTCTCCACCACCCCCTCCAGCACCGCGATCACCTCCACGTCCTCGTGCTGCAGGTCAAAAGCGGACAGCTCATACAGAGGGCTGTCCTTGTCGATCACGTGACAGATGATGAGGGGGGACACCAGGAAGACGCCGTTGGTGCCCACCGGGTTATCCATGAGGATGTCGACCTGTTCCAGAGGCACCACTTCGCCTTCCTTGGTGGTGCTGCTCCTGACCACCTGCAGCCGCACAGTGGCGCTGATGATCATGCTTTTCCTCAGATCCCCGATGCGGATCATGAAGCACAGCTTGTTGTTTCGGACGGAGATGACTGCGTGCTTGCTGAAAATGAGCGTCTCTGCG
Source organism: Cottus gobio (assembly GCA_023566465.1). Taxonomy (NCBI): domain Eukaryota; kingdom Metazoa; phylum Chordata; class Actinopteri; order Perciformes; family Cottidae; genus Cottus; species Cottus gobio. The sequence goes on along the minus strand of CM042223.1, from coordinate 11,100,505 downwards.
CGCCGATTGGCCTGCGCTGTTTTCATGAAGATGCAGCCGAGCATGATGGCGTTGATGAGCAGTCCGACTATGTTCTGCACGATCAGGACTACGATGGCGGAGACGCACTCCTCCGTGACCATCCGACCCCCAAAGCCGATGGTCACCTGGACCTCTATTGAGAAGAGGAAAGCGGAGGAGAAGGAGTGAATGTCCGTTACGCACGGGACAAAGCCGTCTGCTCCCTTGTCCAAGTCGCCATGCGCAAATGCAATAAGCCACCAGATCATCCCGAAAAGGAGCCAGCTGCACAGAAAGGACATTGTGAAAATGATGAGCGTATGGAGCCATTTTAAATCCACAAGGGTGGTGAAGACGTCCTGCAAGAATCGACCCTGTTCTCTGATGTTGGTGTGCGCTACATTGCAGGTGCCGTTTTTGGCCACGAACCGTGCTTTCCCCGGTTTGGCCTTGAAGAACTTTGGCTGCACGACCCCCTCAGCCAGGCGTGTGAGCAAGTAATCATCAGGAATGAGTCCTTTCCTGGACAACATAGCGCTCCCATGCTATGGACCCACAGCCTTTTGGCTTGGAGTGATTCGTCTCGGCCCGGCTAAAGATGAATTATTCCCCTTTCCCGGTGTCTTGTCCTCCAGCTGCTCAGCTGCCGAGCGCAATAGATTCTTGTTGTCCGTTTTCTGGAGGTATGCGCGCTCCTCACGTTGCCTCTAGATCAGGCGCTCCACAACCGCGTAGTCTCAGGGGGAAATTCTTCTTCCAGCTCCACAGCTGCCGCCGTCACTCACGCCACCCACAGACAGGGCATAGATGCGCCACACCTCCCCGTCTCATCGAGAATCGACCTAGTGTGCACTCGCCGTGGAAATTCAATCAGATGTCAAATGCTGATGCTGGAGCAGAATGGGCCTCCGGGTTTGGTTTTATCATCCTTGGGAGCAGAAGGCAGGCTTTAGTGGCGCAGCCGGTTCTGTGCTGACTCCACCACTTCATTGTAGCTTGGTAACGTGAGATGGAGACGTTGTGAGGCAAGGTAGGCCTCCACCGTCCCTCCGCCATCTCTGTGTTGCCCTTCCTTTGATTTTCAAAGAGAATGCAGGAGTGGGGCCCATCAAGCTTAAGCCCACAGGCAGCTCTGGATATATAATGGGTTAAATATAGAGCACTCTACAGTAAATCCTCTTCAGGCTGTTTGCGATAAACTTTGTTTCACATGAATAGAAAGTGGGCTGTTCACAGACAGGATGCCTTTCATACACTAGGGTTTTAAAACCGTCTGGACCTTTATTTTACAGGCGGCTGTGCTCCTCTATAACTTTCTAATGGCACATGTCAGTCCTGCAGCAGAGGCAGCTGTTCATCCCGCTGTGACACCCCTGAGTATACGAGGATGATCACCATCCCGTGTTTCTGGCCCTTGGCCTCGTCTTGCTGGACGGCACAGTGTATCCCTCAGCTCATTTTAAACCTGCAAGCTGCTGACTCATTTATGTTGCATGTGATCAAGTTTCTCTCACACGAGCACAAAACACGTTTGAAATCATCCCAGTCTTGGTCCAGACACCCCCACACACATAAAACCCACACATTAGTGATAATTTATGTTTTATTAACAAAGAATTAACTTTTTATATACAAATATTATACAACATGATTATAAAAGGAATATATATTTCATGGGGCAATTGCACTTTGAATGTCTTCTTCTTAATGCCTCCTCCCTTCTTGTGCTACTTGTCTGCTCGCACGAAGGAGGTGAAGACGCTGTCCTCCTTTTCCAGCAGGGCCTGAGGCCTGTCATACTCCAGGATGATGCCCCGCTTCATCACAATCACTAGGTCGGCATTCAGGATGGTGTGGACGCGATGCTGTGCGGTGGAGGGGAAGACAACCAGTCACTACATTGACACTAAATTCATCCTTTAGCACACAATTTAATTTCTACAGATAAGTAAAACTCAAATGAAACTGGCTGTTAAGTTAAAGTATGAGATGAATTAAGAGGTTCTAGTTCAGGAAAATGTTCCTCCACAGTAAAATATGAAATCTCATAGGGTGAAGAGTTCTGTTTAATATTCAAGGATGATCTTTGAGATAACTATCTTGAAATAACCTTAAGAATTCAGTGGTAAAAAATTCCCGAATGTTTGGCATCTGCTCTGATTTCCCCTTTCCTTTTACCGTTTTAATTTACAGCATAATCCCATAATTAGTTTCAAATGTAATTGTTTTGTCCACTCCGCATCTGTTGGCTTCGTATCGCTTTACAAGAGCTGCATCAGCTCTCAGGGGGAAATGGAAGAGCTGCATGCATCACCGCATGCCTGCTTGTGTGGGGGAGATACTCACTGCTATAGTAACTACTGTTCGGTCAGCAAAAGCAGTCATCACCACTTTCTGCAGGATGCTCTCCTGTGGGGACAGAGGCAGGGGGAGAGAAGGCTGATTTACTTTCATGTTGAGTGAGAATCAAGGACAAAAACAGAAGTACACACAGTAAGCAAAGTAAAACAAAGAGCAATTGCATTTTTATTTGGATCGTTCAACCCTGTGGAGCTTATTTTTCAAACTGTCACTTCTCTTGTTCCTCATCTTAGTGTCCTCGATGTTTCTCGAGGGCAGTGCAGCTGCGTTATTGTAAGCTTGAAATGTCGCTCTTTGTGGACACACTGAAACACTGATCCCCCTCCGGCTCGGAGTATTTTCCCTCCATTTCTTTCGTTCTCTTTGGTTCATGCACACCTCCTCCACTCCGGCTTTCTTTCTTATCCACCTCTTGTTTAAAAAAAAGCATCACTTAAAGGTGCAACCCTCGACCCCAAACTGATAAGAATGGCTGTCACTTCCATAATGAGACATCTATAAATAAATGGACTGAGAGCTAACAACAGCTGAACCTAAAGCATGATGTCATATTTTCTAAATGTATGATCAGTGGAGAGGCACTGAATGCACATGCCTTCCCCGCCTCACAGTGCTCTCTTGCACCTAAAACACACTGACCGTTGCCATGTCTATGGACGCCGTGGCTTCGTCCATGATGAGGATGCTGCTCTTCCTCACGAAGGCTCGGGCCAGACAGAACAGCTGTCTCTGACCCTGGCTGAAATTTTCTCCTCCCTCTGTCACCATGGCATCTGAATAAAATCAAAATAAAATTGTTAGATTTCATATTTATGTACATTCATGTCAAGCATACAGATGTACGTATTTTAAATCAGAGACTGCTTTAAACGTAACTTGTGGCATTACATTGGCACTGCGCTATTATTTCAGCTAAAAGAGAGAATAAAGTTAATGGTCCATCAAACTCTCGCAGATCAATATCTTATTGATTTTCCATTCAAGTCCTTGTGTTACGAATGAGGCTAAGTCTTAAAACAATGCTTAAAAAACTTAACTGATCTACAGTGATCTATCAGAGAGAGAGAGAGAGAGAGGTATAACCATGAAACAGAAGGTTTTCTATGATGAAGTGTGGCGAATATATTTGGTGTTTATCTTTAAATAATTATTGTGTTTAGTGAAATAAAACACAAACTAACACGTTTATAAAACGTAATTCCAATCTCTGCAGTAATGAAGATTGACTGTAAATAATTGTTGTCGACTTTATATACAACACAAGACTCAATACTGACACTAAACTGTTACTTTAACTTAATTAAAGGGTAAATAAATGAATCCTTAACCCCAGGGTACAGATCAATACCTTAGCAAACATTTGACTCCGGTGAACATAAACTAAAGCAGTGAGTAGCTCGTTTCAACATGCCACACACCAACACACACACATTTGTCAGTGTCACATTGATTGCAGCATCGACTCGAGCAGCAGCAGTCTATTATTCTACTGGAGCAGCAAATGCTTTCTCTTCTGTTTTTTTTTTTATAACAAAGTGTGAAGGGCAACGGAGACATAAAAACCAGGGTGATAAACGTCAAACCAACAGTAGCTAAAGTAAGACAGAGCCGAGGCCTCATGCCCCAGCATGCCGAGCATGTGTCACGTATGCAGACCAAGAGGAGCACGGCTCTCAGCTACTATCTGATCTGAAGGGGAGACTGCTGCAGCCTGAAACCACCAGAACTATGACCTGAAGCTCAGAATAACGTGCCTGTACAGGACGCAGCAGCTTTACAAATAATACAGATCAGACTGGGATTTAAAAGATTCATGCTCATGTGTTATCGGATACAGCACACTGATCTTTGTGAAGAGAAACTAAGTCACAAGCTCGCCTCAAAGCAATTCCCCCCACCCTCACCTTGGATCGAAAGGAAGAAACCCCAGGAAAATGAACAGAATAGTTCTCAAACACACACACACACACACACACACACACACACACACACACACTCTTAAACGATATTTAATCACCCAGGCCTCCTGGGAGGGATTTAACAACAGGCCTCAGCTGAGCGATCTCCAGAGCTTCCCAGAGCATCTCATCTGTCGCCTTCATCTCTGGGTCCAAGTTGAACCTACACACACACAGACACACATAAACACATATTAATACACTTCTGAAGTCTTAATTAGCAACATAATGTATCCTCAACTAAACCCCTTCCCTTCATTCAACACTCACATTAACATTTAAGAAGCAACATTGTCATCGATCTATTTGAAGTATAGCTAATCGCTCCCTAATCTCTCCCTAAAGTGATGAGGTGAGAGCCGAGACAGAAAACATGCTTTTACGTTAATTGACTTACTAAAATATCCCAAACTACAGTCTGACAGCACCACATAGTCTTTAATGTCGCCTCATCCGTTCTCCTTCTACATGACTAAGCTTTTATGGTCCCTGTCCATATTGTGTCTCTCCCTCTCTCTATCCTGCTTTTATCACACAGGCTAAAAATAACCGGTGAAGATTTCAGAGGACTGTCCTCTTATCTACAAACCCTCAGCTCTACTTCATAAGTGTGTGTTACATTAAGCTGACGCTTTTATCCAAAGCGACTTACATGACATACAGTAGACCGTAGACACAGCAACGGTGAGCAATGAGGGTTAAGTGTCTTGCTCAAGGACACAACGACGCAGACTGCCGGAGCCGGGGATCGAACCACCAACCTTCTGATTGAAAGACCGACTTGCTAACCACTGAGCCACAGTCGCCCCGTGTGTGTGTGTGTGTGTGTGTGAGTGTGAGTGTGAGTGTGAGTGTGAGTGTGAGTGTGAGTGTGTGTGTGTGTGTGTGTGTGTGTGTGTGTGTGTGTGTGTGTGTGTGTGTGTGTGTGTGTGTGTGTGTGTGTGTGTGTGTCTTTGAAGTGTGTCACGGTTCGCCAGCTGACTCAGTTGCAGGGGATTCTCAAAACTCGATTATCAGCAAAAATAAAACTCTGTGACGAGTAGCCCTGCTAGTACAATTCATTGTGAAGTGAAGTTCATCGTACCTTATGGCGCCGCTGAACAGGAAGGGGTCTTGAAGGATGATGGACAAGCGAGACCTGAGCGTCTGCAGAGGGAGCTTGGCAATGTCAATGCCATCGATAATAATCTTGCCTGTGAAAGAAAAAGCAAAAAACACACTAACCACACGCAAATACATCACTCATAGACTACTTTCTTGCTAGAGTTGCATGTAAACGCTTTTTCGTAGTTTTTAAACAGGCCATTTAATTTAACTGCCTTTTGCATCACAAGGAGTTCAATGTAAGCGTTGATGTTTCGCTGTACCCTCAAACATGTCCACCATGCGGAAGAAGGCCAAGGAGAACGATGATTTGCCGCTGCCTGTTCTGCCACAGATTCCCACCTGAAAACAAACAAGTCCGAACCGTCATTATCATCAACACTCAATTCATGATATTTTGTTCCACAGGTTTCCTCAGTTTGGATACCTTCTGCCCAGGGTTAATGTTTGCGTTGACATTTTTGAGCACTGGCTTCAGCGTGGCGTCGTATCGGACACTCAAATTCTGGATCTTGATCTCTCCCTCTCTGGGCCAGCCGTCAGGGACCTGAGACACAGCTGAGACAGACACAGAGACATCAGTGGATGTCAGCTCCTCCCCTTTTATACATTGTTCAAAACTAAACTTTACAAAAATAGTTAAAATAAATAAAAGTCACGAACTAGAATACGTTGGCTCTGAGGAAAACTCTTGTCTATAGGATACCCAAAATGTGCCATGACGACTCATCAAAAGAGGTGAAAATAGTGAATGTGATTGAAAAAAGCCTCCCACAGGCAACCAATAAATATGCAGTGTTACTGATCGTGCCAAAGTGCGCCACAGATGCATCAAGTACGGCTGGCCACACAAAGTGTGTTTGGCACGCTCCTCGTGCACTTGGCGGGCATCTGACTGCAATCTGGCCTCAAAGCTGGGCTCATGACATAAAGCCTGTGGGGAGAAACTAACTATGTGGAGGTAAGATAATAAAAGAAAGAGCGCAGAGAATGTATAACTGCGGAAGACAGACTGGATAAACATCTGCAACATCAGGCCTTAATAACACAACATGTAAACCTTTAGGCGCACGTTCATGGTCCAGGTTAATAAAGTGGAAATTGTGACAACAACTACATTGAGGTTTATTGTTCACGAAGGTAAAAAACAAACACTGCCTATCAATTTTGAAAGTGGCCAATGGTGTCACTTCATCACTCAGTCAGTGATAGACTTTCGCTTTGTACTGCTGGCCTCGCCTTGTGGCATCCAAAGGCCTCAAATGAAACCCCAAATGTGCACCGGTTGAATTGTGAAAGGAGTGTGTGGCTGCACTCACTGAGCAGGCCCTCGTAATTCTCTGGTTCGGTTCTGAGCAGGCCGTTAATTCTCTTCACTGAGCCAAGCTGTACTTCCATGTCTGCCAGGTTACGCACCATCCAGTTCATGTAGTTGGATACCTGATACATAGGAGTAGGAGGAAGAGTAGGAGGAAGAGGAGGAGAAGTTTTGAGGAGTTGGTTGAATGTCACTGTCGGCACACACTTTATTGCATTTGTCAGATAATCCAGTGGTCTATGACACATGAGAACAGAAGGATGTTCTCAACGTTTAATTATTCAATTTATCTGGAATTTGGAAACACATACTGTAGACAGAAACAATATATAGATAAAGAAGTTTTACAAACATCTTCAACTATCTCTTTCAACAGACTTTTAGGCAGATTTTACACTGACATTTTTAAAAGTTATATGTTCTGCTGCAAGAAATGCAATTAGCCACTGATTGTGCTTCTGCAGTCTTTTAATCAGATACAATCTTCCTCATAATCAAAACCCAAAGTAATGAGTAAGGAAAACTAAAATGTAATCAAATATACTAAGAGCAGAACATAAAATGTATTTCTTAATTTGGCAAAAACGTTTGGCAATCATGTAGAATATACATGTGTAATGTACTTGAAGACTGATGTAAACACACGCACACACGCGCATGCGCGCACACACACACACACACAGCCTCACCATGAGTGCGTATGTCAGTCCCAGCCCCACCAGACCAGGAGACAGCTGGTTGTAGAGCGAGTTGGAGATGGAGGCTACAGCTGCCACCAACACAACACAGGCTCCAATATACTCCTGTAGAGAGACAATGGCAGCTTCACAGAAGGAAGATAATGCATCGCTGAATAATTCAAACTGGTGAATTAAAAAAAGCAGATCAGTTTATTGGCAAAAAGCCCTGTTTGTTTTCTTTTGCGTATCTGCACATGAAACCATTAACACCTGACAGCTATCTCCTCTTTCAAACTGTGAAACACAAGAAGCCGAACAAGCTGCAAGCCGCGTGCAGTCGATACATAAAACATCACATGAAGAACACAGGGTGTGATGGTGATAAAGCGAGTGATGAAAAATTCAATTTTTCCAGGATCCCAACAGAGGGAGCCAGCAACATCAACAGCTGCCGCATGGCAAACCGTAAACAGGGTTGGACTGAATTCTATGGCACTGAACAAGGGATTATCTGACAGGTCATTACCATCCGGACCTCCAGCCAACGGTTGGCTGCTGTGAGGAAGAGTGAGGCGATGTTGTTGGCGTCCGTGAACTGCAGTAACCGCTGTCTGAACCTGGGCTCATACCTGCCGATGGACAAAGACACATTTCTGTTGGTTTCTGAGTCTTTTGCCCGACCACAATAAGCAATTAACTAATACTAATGTACTGAATTATCTGAGTTATTAAACTTCTTGACTTGTGTTTTGAATGATAGATAGATATCATCCTTGTTACAGGAAGTTAAATAGTAATAATGACACATTTGTAAATTGCAGTGAAAATATCAGGTATTTCTGAAGAGACCACATATCAAACTCTGAACTCTGAATCTGGGAAAACAATAATAATGTATGCATTTTTAACAGGCTATTTCCACAAAAACAGTTAACTTCTTAAAATGACATCTATGCCTTCTACCTTTTTTAAACAATTTGAATATGTGAATTTGAAGATATTTTTGTTTCACAACTTTCAACTGCTGGACACACTGAAAAGCCCATTGCAGTATGCACTGGAGATTTCAACATCAAGTTGCATTCTGGACCTTGATTGGCTTCCAAACTAGTCGTGATGTCACGTAATCATCTCGTAAGTGCTCGTACTGATGGCACAGTTTCAAGTGTGTATCCCTCTTAAACAATGTTGGACAACAATATTATTGCTCCTCCAGTTGATAATAATCACCTGAGGGCCCTGATTGTAGTGAGACCTTCCACTGTCTCAGAGAAGTGGCAGAGGAGAGGCAGTTGGGTGCTGTCCTCCAGCTGCTGCAGGTCCCTGACCAGAAGACACAGGACACATTAGAGCGGGAAATATCGGTTGAAGCAAACTTCAAATAACATCAAAGGTTGTAAGGTTGCAGTGGCGAGGAAAGAATAACTGCATGGTTGAACAGGTTCAGAGAACAGAGGAATCAAATAAAAAGTAATTTCACTGGCATGTACAGTACAGACACTTGCATTGGACGTCTATTATAGGAAATATCAGCACACAAACGTGTTCAGTAAAAAAAACAGAATGAGCCTTTAAAACCGTATCCTGTGTTATTTGTGTGTAATTGTAAAGTGTTGATGAATTCAATGAAAACATACAGTGAACCACACGTCAATGATATCTGTCCCATACGACTCACCTGGAGGCCACCCGGAAGTATTTCTGGATGAAATAGCAGGTGACGGCCAGAGGCAGGAGTGCGATGAGAAAGACGGGGGTCACGTAGCAGATGACGCCCAGAGCGGACACACACAGCATGGTGGAGCGGGAGAGGCACTCCAGGGTCGTGGGGATGTACTGGTCGATTGTGTTTGTGTCCGTGGAAAACCTGTTGAGGATGCTGCCGAGCGGAGTCGTCTCAAACAGCCTGGAAGATGAAAACATTTAAATAACCCTTTATCCATTTAATAATGTAATCTCTAAACGTTTTTTTTTTCCCCAGATTAAATTCTTCCTATAAACCTAGAGATCATAATACTATTTCCACATATCTACAATAAGACAAATACACTCAACTTGCATCTGCTCAGACGTGCTGTGCAGTCAGCTGGTTGAATTCATTATTGTATGTGAAATGCATCTCTTTATTTAGCTGTGCTTGTGATTGTAAGTACAGTACATGTGAGCATGTGAGCGTCTGATGTAGGTTTTGTCTCCCAGGTTTTGTGTGAGGAAAGCAGATGGCGCTCTGTAGCTCTGATTACTGGATGGAAAAAAACGATGCTTTTAACTTTGTTTCTCTGTTTAAATGATCGGTTTCAGCAAACACACAGTGTCCGTATCAGCGAGCTCACATCGCTTTCAAACAGAAGGAGGCCGAGCAGCACACACACACACACACACACACACACACACACACACACACACACACACACACACACACACACACACACACACACACTCACACCTCATGGGGGCCAGGATGATCTTGTTGAGCAGGTCGTGGTGCAGCTCTTTGGCCACTTTGAGGCCGGTCCACTCCACAGCCACGGAGGTGGCCAGACACAGGACGATGCCCAGGCAGCACAGCACGCTGAACACTGACAGATACCACGAGTGAAAGCCCTACAGAGACAGAGAGAGAGAGAGAGAGAGAGAGAGTTTTCTTATACACAATTATAAACATAATTAAACTCTGAGGCTGGTCTAATGTGACAGAAGTCAGTGATCTGGTAACATTTCAGCTTTTTGTTTAGAGATGTTGTTCTTGACTGAGCTTCTCCATTTCCTCCTCAATTTACCACCTACGCCATTCTTTGTGATTTCATTGAGTTTAAATACAACTTTTCTACCTTCATTAAGTATTCATTAGTATTCACACACACAGTGCTGAGTGCATTTTACTATCTGTTAATCCACTTGAAAATTGTATGTTGTGAACTTGAGAAATAACTTTCATCCTCTTTGTGCTGCTAGGAACCTGGCAGTTACATATGGTGTCAGTAATGTGCCAGAAGTTGTATTTGATAGCAGAACAACGACTGGCAACGACTGCTCTGTTTGTATACGCCAGGAGGACACAGTGCACTTCTAACTTCCCAAATCCCAGTCGACCGTCTATAGCCTCTGCATGACTGTGAAATGGGACTTTTTCACAGAACAGACACACACACACTGTTAATAATAGAGCAGCTTCACCGGTCCTGGAACATGATAAGCTGCAAACAGCTGGTGTGACCCCGACGTGTGAACGAAGCAGCTTAACCTTCGGCGGTACTGTGTGTGTGTGTGTGTGTGTGTGTGTGTGTGTGTTTGTGTGTGTTTGTGTCAGTTAAAGACTATATTGGGGAAGAGGTTGCTGACGAAAGACAGGCTTTAAACTGAATGAAGGTGAAGAAGTTTATAGGTGACAAAGTGTCTTTCACTCACGTGCACACTTCATTCTGTTGTTTCTAAATTAAGAAAAGGATTTATTCCAGGTCATATCAGTTGTGACTAAAAGCCTCAGAGATCATTGATATATATGAATTATTTCAATCAATCTACATGAAACAAAGCTCTGCATGGTTACATTTCCCAGCAGACCTTTCTCTGAGACTCCGTCAATGCATCATTGTTTCTCTAACATGCAGATGAGTCTGAGCTGTTGCTTCAGGGTGCGTTAGCGAATGCTCCATCTGGAGCTGGCAGGGTCTGTGTTTGTGTTTTAGGTCAGCGCTGCTCAACTGAGATTCACTGGAGAATTAGTGTGAAAATTGTGATGCAATTTCACTCCAGCATGGTCTAAAAAAATAGGTCTGCAATCATTATTTTCATTATTTAATAAACTGCAGACTATTTTTGCAATTTATTAATTAATGTCTTGGTCTATAAAATGTCTTAAAATTGTGAAAATGCCACAACAATTTTCTGAAGCCCACTATGATCAAATAGATTGATTTGGCCAAACAACAGGGAAAAACCTAAAGATTCTAGGGTACTATCAAATAAGAAAATGTTACACCACCTTTATGAATTCAAAATAAGAGTGTTAGAAGTCTATTAATTTCTTAATAGACTTCCTCAAACCATTTCATTTTGATATATTTTGAAGGCCCAAAGATCCAAAACTATACAACATTAATTGTAGATAACTGAAGATTGGTGATGAGATTTGATAAGCAGTACATCTTCATTCAGAAGATACAATAAGAGCATACAGGGCCTTTTTGAGGAAAGAAATTCAAATGAAACGATTGAAGCATATCCCCTTAAAGACTCAACACAAAAGCAAAGAGCATTTTTTTTTTTTACAATAAAACAGAAATGATCCAGTCTCACCTGAACAACGGTAGTGTTGCGAGCGGTTGCTGCGATCTTGGCCGTGATGACGTTTGACGTCCAGTGTGCCAGCCAGTAGTCGATGGCGACCATGAGGGTGTGTTTGAGGAGCTGGGACAGGAGGAGCAGGGTGAGCAGGAGCACCCCGGCGGAGGACAGGTAGGTGCCACAGGAGCGCCAGGGGATGGTGGCCCGCTGACGCATGACCTGCGACATGTTGTCGTCATCGTCACTCTCAATAGATTCTTCTGGGATTGAGACAGAGGCGAGTTCAAATGTGTAAGAGTCTTGGTTTAGTTTTTTTTGAAAGTGAGTTATGGATTTATTTTAGTATGAAATGATTGCATTTTATAAAACATGAATGTGAATGATGTGTGCTTTTATAACATACTAGTTTTAACTGTAGTCTCCTCTGCTTTGACTCACTGCTCATATGCTCCCTGACCTTTCTGACATTCCTCCTTCTAAGTATTTAATTATCTTGGTTTTCTCCGTCTACCTTTTCTGACTCATTTCTCTGAAGAACATCTACTAACACAGGACAGGAAGAGATGAGAAGAAAAGGGAAAACGGGTCAAATGAGAGGAGCAACCACAGAGAAACTAAGTTAAAGGCTACAACATCTAGATTCATGTTCTTAAACACCAAGCAAATGTTTATTCACATGAATGGCATGTTCAAGGGCAACGGAGCAGTCGTGACTGAATGTGGTTGAGGAGCTTGTTAATGACCTCCAGCCTCATCCCCACCCTGGAAGAAAATAAATATCATATAAATTCATGCAGCAAGCCTAGGACCACGAGGCTGCACGTGGGAGTCTACGCAGGAGAGAGGAGGATGAAAAGAAAGGGGGAGGATGACTAGCAGGGCTCAACCGACTATAGCTACCATCCTCTACTGTGCAATCATGCTGGCATTAAGTGGGTTTTGCGGAGCAGGAGTGACAAATGTTTTGGGGAAAAAGAAAATGATGCGTGATGAGATTCTAAGATGGTGGGAGAAGCTGACACAGCTGCGGGTTGCTTGCAGCGTCACAATGCCACAGACTTGGTTTTCAGTCCATGCTTTCTGGCCACACCTGCTCGATCGAACATGAGAGCAGCACTTGGTGCTGGAGCCATCGCACAAGTCCACTCAGAGGTGCCACCAGCACACGGGAGACAACACAGAATACAGACAAAGAGTACAGACACTGCACCTTAGCACCTTCCACTACAGCTGCACATTCAACAGCAGAGACACACACAGATGAAGGATCAGATTCAGTGTTCACAGCAGGAGGCTGCAACAGAGAAGGTGGTGTCATATCTGGTGGCTGCTGGAAGTCTAAAGAGAAGCCAAGTCATGACACACCAGAGCCAGAAGAAGGTCTGGGGCATTTGACACCCATGTCATGTTTTCTTTTACATAGACAGGATATATTACATAAATAACAAGGGACAAAAATGGTAGTCAGGGAATAAAATTATTGCAGCAGGTGTTACATTAAAAATAAGCTGTTCAGCTTAAACCTTAATGTAATGCAAGAGGTGCTGCTTCTCAGCAAATACACACAACAAGAGAAGGGAAATGATACTCCGCCTTTACTATTGTCATCAGTATACACACACATAATCAGACTGAAATCAGTAAAGGACTGACTGCAGTCACACAAACATGAAATCCAGCTGTTGTTTCCTGTGACCTCTCACCTTCCTCGTCCTCTTCCGTTCTGGCGGCGTCTCGGGAGTACATGGCCCTCCGAAGGTTTTTTCTCTCCAGATCTGTCATACTGGCTGCATCTGTCTCCTAGAGGAGATGTAAAGAAAAGACAACAATCTGGTGAGACATTAAGCAAACATCCAGGTAATCAAACTGTCATTCCAAGCACCACTGGATCGTATGTGACTCTCCTGAATCTAAAAACTATCAAATCCACGAAGCAAAAGATTCAGAGTCATCAAGGATTCATCAGCTCTTTGAATGTCCAGTAATGAATTACCGTCTCAAACTCCTGGTCCTGTCTGTGCATCAGGGTTTTCCATTGCTCAAAGAGTTCAGGCTCAGACTTCCGGATGTTTTTCAGAGTCCCTTCAGCCTGGATAGTGCCATCCTTCATGGCAATTATCTAATAAAAAAACATACACCAGAGACAGAAGAGGAAATGCAATCTTTACTATTAGCTGACACTGGAAATCAATCTCTATGTGCTCTGGAATCTTTCTTAGATAAACTGTTTGCAGTAATATTACATCATACGTAATATAACAGCATCCAAAATGCACAATTTGTGTGACTATTAGTGAAAGAGTCTGTAAATATACAGTTTATTCAGTTTGTTAAGATAATAGCTGCAAATATCTCTGTTCACACACACACACACACACACACACACACACACACACACACACACACACACACACACACACACACACACACAGATCTTACCCAGTCTGCTTGTGGTAGATACTGAAGTTTGTGTGTGACCAACACCACCGTCCTCTTCTCCTCTTTCAGGAGCTTGAGGATGCCGTCCTGCATCAGATGGTCACTCAGATGGATGTCTAAGGCAGAGAATGGGTCATCCTAAAAAAATGCATAAATAGACAACAAAGATTAAATAGATACCGTGGGAAAAAACATTTCAGCTGTCAGTTGAAAGTTGCATTGAGCTTCTCAGCCCTGCAGCTGAGCTCAAGAGAGTGTGTTGCTATTTTCGTCACGTAGGAAGGCATCAGAAACAGTATCACATCTGAGACTTCAGCAAAAGCTCCACAAAGTTTTACTGTGAATACCAATAGACTGTCTGTCTACAAAATGTGTTAAGTGCAATCCGACAACTGTGTGTGTGAAGACAGAGACTCACCAGAAATACCACGTGGGTCTGTTGGTACAAGGCTCGGGCTACGCTGATACGCTGTTTCTGGCCCCCTGACAGGATGATACCCTGCACATGAGGGCAGAAAACTCTATTACAAGATTTTACAACAAAGAGGTTTGAGCAACATGATAAGATCCGTAAATGCATGTGTCAGTTGCCCCCAGAGGAAGAAAGGAGTTCAAGGCTTATTTCCCGCATTACTGGTGCATGACGAAATCCAACATGACAGTGCTTTGGTTGAACAAGGTCAGTCCAGCTCCCTACGCGCATTCATCAAATCCTGGTTGCACAGTAACGAGGACAAAAGAGTCTGCAATAGAGGGAGCCACAGTGGGAGCTATGGCCAGATCTGGACTTGTCTGTTTGGTTGTTTAGATCTGTGAAATAAAAAGGCCACAGAGGAATTCTAAGAAAATCATTAACTTTACTGACCCGCTCACCGATCTCTGTCATGTCGCCCTGTGGAAGGATGTCGATGTCCGGCTGCAGAGAGCAGGCTTCTATGACTGCTCTGTACCTGAGCAGAGACAGAATACAAATGAGGACAGAGAGCAGCTGCTATTACCAACCAGAAGGGAGCCATGAATGCTACATATCTTATATATAATTTGCAGACATGTATGCATACAAAAGTTGAAACTGAGCCACAACCACTGAAAACAAACCCTTGGGGTTGAACTTCAAAGATTTTCCCGGAGCACTCAATCAAACTGGCTTCAGCAGACACAGAAAGAGAAGAGAGACAGATTCAGAGAGCCCAGAGACACATTGGGGACAAAAGGCATTGCCGCATCATTCACTCATGTTCATCGCCATCTCTGTTTCATCCATTTGGTCTTGAAGATGCAGTGGACACAAAGCCACCCTCAGTTCATTACAGCTTGACAGTTCTGTGATGCTCAAGCTTTGACAACATTGTGACCTAGAATATTGGGGTCACAGGCCAGAATAGGTTGATTTATACTAATTAATGTGATGTACCCTGACCTCCTGGATAATCTTAGTCTGAATCTCACAAATCACAACGACACCAGTCAGATCTCTTGGGGCACAGTGCCTGAGCAAATACTGCTCCAGATGGATGGCTACTGTACCGCATGTCTTTTAAACAGGACGCTGTAGTCTAAAGTCTAAACTCTGCACTGTAGAAGGACAAGTTCATTGTAAAATACAATGTTCAGACTAAGAGCCATGTTGGCAGCACTTAGCCACAGCGGTGCTTTGACCTCTATCACATAAGCCTACAAGCATACTCACAGTGACAATGCTAACATGCTGATGTTTAGCAGCATCTTAGTTTCAAATGTTTGCAGGCTACAAATGGACTATTTAGCTAATTGGCTAAAAAATAAAGTGTAAGATTAAAAAACGAAAAACAGCTAAGCTATATAAACATGGTCACACATATAGGCAGCGTTTTCAGAAATGATGCATCACGGCAGGTGCAGACAAAACATTCATTATCAACTTCTAAAGTTGGAAATAACTGTGTATAATGTGTGCTTGTTTTGAGCACCCTGACTCTGTTTGACCTGAATGGAACAGAACCTCAATATCATTGGGAACAACTGTGTCTACACTATTTAATGTAGTGGGACAAAGGTCTATTACTACAGCCCTGAACCCCCAGCATCTTTGTTTTAAAATACCTGATGCCACTACCCTTAGCTTCTCTAAAACGTACCATCAAATAAACTGACGGCAGAAAGGGACAGGGGAGAACAGGGAGGAAGAGATGTGGAAAAAGAAAGGCAAAGGAGACAGCGAGGAGAGGTTGGGCAAACAGCTCCACAGTAACAAAACAATGCGGTCCATTAGATTTAAAGAGAGCCGGCCACAACCATAAATCCAAGCAACTGACCTTTCAGAAAGACCATTTGTTGTGAGGATGAACATTGTGAGCTTGAGTAATTGTGTTTGAGTGTAAGTCATTAAAAGAAAAATGTGTGTGTTTTTGATTGTGCTCACGCAGGTGAAAACAGCAAATGTTATTGAGCCAGGAGAGTAAAAATAAAGAAACTACTCAACGAAAAAACAATTTCAGCCAACACAAATCCTGGCTCGGGTTGTGTCAAAACAGGTTATTTGGGACGGCACACTTTGTTCACTGGACACAAAGTGTCGACTTAATCAGGCATCAACAAGTCCCATTTACCACAATGGCCTGAGGGAGCAAGAAGGTTATTGACAATGGCTTAACGGCTTGATCTGACAACACATTAATTACAGCTAACAAATCTAAATGTCAAAGTAGTTCACTGCGGAGCACATCAACAAACAGAATCTAAGAGAAACTAAAATTATTAAATCCAGAGTTTGCTTTGAAATCAGAATGCAATCTCGACGAATCAACAAACTACAACACTCAAGTGGTCAGTTTATCAGGTACACCGAGCTAAAACTAATGCAGTCTAATACAACAGTCGGCAAATAAATGTGTCCTTCGGTTTGTTCCCCTTTCTGCACTTCATCCCACTCATGTGTGTGTGATGAAATAAATGTATTTCTGGTTGTTGTGCCCTGGTGCCCTCTGGGTTTACAGAAATCCTATTTGGATCTGCCAGTGATGAACATTGTTCTAACTCACACCGGCGCCGTCCTCAAATAGACCCTATGGGTAGGAGACCCTCCCACTGTGTACGTGCACACTCTACGCTGCGTGGCATTAATGGCAGCTTTGTTCAATGAGGGGAAAGTCGAGGGGATATGTACGGCCGCGGCGTGGTCGACCCTGAGGGTGTGTGTTGATTGTGCTGCACTTGACCACCCTTTGGGCACGCGCGTTCCCATTCCCCTTGACTCGAGGCATGTGGTGTGAGGGAGCAAGCAGTAAACAAGTTGTCTTTTGACCCCTGCAGGTTTAGGCCATGGCTATGCCCAGCTCAGTTGCATACTGACACGGTTGGTCAGTGTAGGTCGATATTATGTTGCGGCAGAGCGTGCATTTATCATGCTATATCCATAGAGTCCAGTAGAAAGCGGAGCCTGTGCGAGTTAGAATGAAAGTTAGAAGGTTACGATATTGTAACCCTAGCTCTATAGGCACAGACGGCGCCCTCTCCCAGGGGAGTTCCCATGCCACTGGCTGAGCAGGATAGTAGACAGTGGTGTGTGCTGCAATATTACACTATGGGATCTAAGCCATTAGCATAGAACGTCCTTATTGGCCGGCAACATTTACACAATTAGAAAATAATTGTATAAATAAAACGTTGGACGAATGTGTGCTCTTGATTCAGGAAGAGTATTGTCCATAGAGTCCATAGAGGACTCCACCAGTTGTTATATAACCAAGATTACAATATAACAAACAGACAATACACTTGTTTGTGTATTTCTTGTCATTTCTTTGCTGTTGACGCTAATAAAATCATTAAATGACCCCAAAAAAACGGAGCTAAAAAAGTAGCTCATGTTGAGTCACATCCGTTTCCATTACTTGAAATGTGCCACACGTTCTCATCAACATACAGCAGCGCCGGTGGAGGAGCTCAGCAGAGTCTAAACAGATGTGACCTTCATTGCAACATTATTTTAAGCCACTGAATGGGTGCAGTGGTCTTACCTCGGTTTGATCATGGGCATCTCAAAAGTGATGTTCTCCACCAGTGTCGCATTCAACAGCCAGGGCTTCTGGGACGCGTAGGCCACAGCACCTCTCTTCCTACCAGCGGTTTTGAAACACATGAGAAAGTGTCGTAAAATCATTAATCTGTTATTTATGTGCACAGTCTATTTCTTATTCAGTTTTTGGTTTCAGACGATGGTTAATGAATCGGTTAACCGCTGGACCTCAGGGTCTCCTCAGCCTCTGAGGCTGGCGGTGCATAATAACAAGCCCATAAAGAACTGGTCCAGGGATCTTTTAGACTGATGTGCTTGTGAAGTCAATATGCACCTGACGGTCGGTGGAGTGAATATATGAGCAGAGGGAATATATTTTTCTCTTTTATTGTCAGTGAGTTTCTAGATAAGCATGAGGATTTCTTTTCTGCTTGGCTGATAATGGTGATACGTCACCATGGAGACCACCTGCTGTGTAGCATACTATTGACTAAACTCACCTGATTTCTCCGTCACCTGCTGCATCTCTGTCGGTGGGACTGCAGAGAAAACACACACACACACAAAACATTAAATATACTTTTCCCTCTGAAAAATAAACAGATTATTGACTCCACCTTTGTCATGAAATGATTAACAGATAACAAACACACACACACACACATAAACACACACACACTTTCCTCACTATGGCAATAATTTCTCAGCAGGCCAAACACAAACAGGCCCTCAACTGCCCTATATGAACACATCTATCATTAGCTGTGATATTATCCTCCCTAAAAATAACGCCGCCACCCCCTGACAATCTTTCTTACGTTAATTTGCTGATATGCAAATCAGCATAAACGCGTTAAGACTCTGACGCATTCAGTTCTCAGAGGATCTGATTCCCCATGCTGACATTAGTACATCAACAGGGGGCCCGTGGCTGACGGATGTTTGAAGATGTTCTCTGGCATCCAGTTCATCTGAAGCATGTCTCCCTGCAAGCTGCGCTAGAACTGTGAAGTGCTCGAGAGATGAGAATAGAATGGTTTGAGACCACTTGCTCAAACACTGAATACACATTACACTTCAAAAACATTTTTGTTTTGTTACTGGCGCCTGAACCATGTGGTTTATAATTAAAGGGACTGCTGACTCACTGTACCCACTATGTAGAGACACCAGCAGTCAAATGCTCAGTTGAAATACTGTAGCCAAACGTAGGGCTACATGGATGCCTCAGTGTGTGTGTGTGAGTGTGTGTGTGTGTATGTGTGTGTGTGTGTGTGTGTGTGTGTGTGTGTGTGTGTGTGTGTGTGTGTGTGTGTGTGTGTGTGTGTGTGTGTGTGTGTGTGTGTGTGTGAGTGTGTGTGCTTGTGTGTGTGTGTGAGTGTGTGTGTGTGTGTGTGTGTCATTTGAGATTGAAAAAAAGAATGGCATGGAGTTGAGTTACAAATGAGAATGCCCCAATACATCTATCGTGGTTAAATAATTACTGTTATCTGAACCAGTGATAAATATAAACTGTCAAGAGAGCTTTTTAAATAGTAATTTATAGTGTCCAGTCTATTATTGTTTATGTGCAACAGCTGAACTAAATGCCTCTCCTGTCATCAACAATAGTGCATAGCAGAATGATTGCACTAACACTATTTTCTAATGTATCAGACTCATACTGACTTTTGTCCTCAGATGTTCATGCAGGTTCGAAATGGTCTTTTGATGCACAATTTAAAAAACAATGGCATTGAGTGATGTTACGATTTGGAGGTTTTCTGTTCTTCATTTTTCTCCAACTTACCTTTCATCTCCCTCAGACTCCAGGTTTGGCAGGCTGCATAAAATAAAGGAAGGACATCTATAAATGAAAGTGTATATCTAACAATATTGCATTTGTTCAACATTAGAAGTCTGGTTATGTAATAAAAAAATGTCTTGAAACTCACCAAAACTCAAATTTTAGAATGAAATGCCTCATTAAATTAGTACACAGATACAGTACACACACACACACACACACACACACACACACACACACATATAACCATTCACATTCAGACTTGTAAGATCTAAATTCATTAAGATCTCATCGGCTGTTTGGAGCTTTGCACATGCTCAGTGGACTGCGATGTATTTTTAGTTTTCTCAAGTTGACACCTCTCTCGCCCGGAGAAGGTGGCTCTCGGAGAGCGAGCACTGGTTTACATCAGTAAACTGCAGCAGCTTTAAGGTCACAGCTGTTAGGAAGACTGGTGACTGATATTTAAGAAGCTCTAACATGCCACAAACATACATGTAAACAACACTCTATGACAAAATATGATAAAAAAAAACACAGAAGTGAACTCTTCACAGGAGGTGTTAAACTGAATTAAAGACAAAAAAGGAATGTAACACAATGTTACATAAAATTCACATGTTTGTCTTTAACTGTACATCTATTTGATTATTTTCATTTATTTATTGTTTAATATACATGTATATGTAATCGTTTTTGTTATTTGTCTTGAATAACTGAAAATTATAAAACAGACTTTCTGGTATTACTTTATTTATATTGTTAGCTTCCCACCAAAATATCAATGTTGAGTTTTTGGGCTCCAGTTGAATTAGTTTTAGGCAATTCAGTAATTTTATTCTTACTTTAAATAAAATGTAGATGCCAAATATGGTCATAGGCATAAAGATTTTACCCTACTTCCTGAGATCAACCTTCATTTTGATCTCAATTAGACAGCTGTAAAGTTTTGTATAGGCGCATCCAGGACCACATGTTGCTGATGACACGCAGACTCACAAGGCGAAAACAATACCGCCTTTGTTGTTGTGAATGGGAAAAATACACTTGAATAAAAAGGAAATCAAGAGATTCACAAAATACAAAGAGCAACGAAAGTACCCATTGAGAAAATGACCTCATCACCTTGAAAGACTGATTGAAGGGCTGATTGTCTCTATGCTGCAGTCGTGGTAAAAACTGGGTGATCACGAAAACAACTTTCGTCTCGGACTGAAGTGGAAAACACAGAAGTGAAGGGCTAAATCCCCCTCATGCAAATCAGCACCTCAAAGTTACGCTAGAGGAACATTAATGAGGGGAAAAACAACTCAAGTCTAATCATCAAAGTCAGGCTGAGGAACTTCCCACAGTTTCTAACCGTCTTTAATTAACTTAAACGGCCATTTAAAAAGTCATGTCGATGACAGGGAGTAATGGTGCATGTTCATTGTGATGACTACGCCTGATAATTACTGCCCTATTTGTCAACAACCATTTATTTAACTCTCTTAACAAAGGCCTTTTGGTGTGTTTTTTAGCTCAATAACTCAAACACAGCTACAAACAATATACTTCAGAGTGAAGTGCTCGTTTCAGCCTCTATTTTGGGACAAGGGCTCAGCCAGTTGATGTCATGCAGTTTAATACTTCAGCAGGTAGGGTTTGGGGTCGCAGCCTCGCTGTACAACTGGCTGTGCTGCCCAGTTTGGAGACTCTAGACCTAACTGTAAACAAGGTATCCAACCTGCACCGCCTTAACGGGATACTGAGGCCGAGCTACAAATAGTCATCCAGAGAAGTCCCAGAGGCTCGCTGCTCTGTGCCATTTCTGGAGTGGGACAGCAGAGTGGTGACGGGAGCAGGTGGGAGCAGGTGGGTGAGAAATGGTGTTGGCGGTCCCACCAATGGAAATGAAAGGTAGTAAATGGAAAAGGAAAGATACTGCCCAGCATGACCAAACATTTGACCGACTAACCGGTTTTATTTTTTTATCAAAAAATAATTATACTTTATCAAAAGCAAGCAATTAACACAGTGAATAGAGACACTACAAGCAGGAAACTTGTTCCAGTTGATGTTGTCATACTGCTGTGTTATTGTACTGATTGTTCTTTTTTTATAATGTTACATACTGCCCTAAAGCTCAGTGAAAAGAAAAGAAAAGAGAAAATAACCTTTTAACAAGTTTGAGATTGAAAGTGTATTTTTGCTCAGAAAAATGGAAACGCATGAAATCTGGGCACAATTCCTGAGGAAGATCACGTGATGTGTGTCACCTAACTAAAATAGTTCATATTACTTGATTACATAAACACATGGAACATGGGGAGCTCAGGCAAAGCACCACAGACGTGAACCCCCTCCGCTGATCCGTTACAGTCGACCTCTCGGAGCCATCGGTCTTTGTCAAACGAGTCAATGAGGCGCTCTTCATGAATCTGAAAGGTTTGCACACTCATCCCTCTGCTTAGTGAAGCAGTTTACTCCTGTCAGGCACATGCTGCGCTTATTCATCTTCTTATTGCCTTTTGCTTTCTGAGCATTTCTTATCTCAGCTGGGTCTTACCCTTTACCCTCCCAGATAGGACGCTGCCTCCACAAATGTTCAAGATTGAAACAAAACGCAACAATAACAACAACAAACATGGTGGAAACATAAGGACAAACTCCTCTTAATCTGTCTGAATGCTTCAGGAGGGCAACGTCTAAATGGAAGCTGTTTAGTCGCTCACTGGGTACATGATAAGGGTGAGGGTTTGGCAGCCGGCAGGATATACACTCCAATGTGATGTCAGAGAGAGCGCCAACCCGGCCTGGCATCTGGACAGAGGGAGGATCTGTGTGAGTGTTAAGCGTGACTGCCAGGGACACCATGACAATCAAGTAGGGGAAACTGAACTTTGTTGACAAATGGAGACTGATGCACTATCCTGGGGAGGTGACGAGATACTCAGGCACAGGAGATAGAGTCTAATGACTCCCAGAATGCATTAGGTGGCATTTGAGTATTATGTTTCAGTTGAGCTATTTCAAGCATGCTCTGCTGGTTCTTCTCCACTGGGTTTCACTCTGCTGAAGCCAGATCAATACTGAAAAGATCACTTCTTTGAGCGTGGAGGTTTATTCTTGACTTTGGGAACATATATCGGTAAAGTTTTTCTTTGGATTTAGGCCTTGTCCCGTGACAACCTGAATGGGACCGGTTACTTGGAAATTGTATTGGGCTAAGTACTACCAACTAATTTACAGTTAATTCCAAGTCAAAGCTCTGAAAAAACTGTTAGTGACCTTTAAGATTAGAAGACACTTTTGTCCAAAGTGACTTACAATGAGCACATTCAACCTCTATAGAAATGTGAGCTGGATGTGCTCCAAAACCTTAAGAGAGAAGAGGAGATGAGCGATTAATCATTAGCGTGGTGTATGTTGGTGTTGTCTGTTTAAAGGCGTTTCTAGCCTGCAGCCACAGTCTGTTGGGATGTTTCCCCATCTGCATTCGACTAATTTTGGTTCAGTGGTGCATGAAAGGATCCTCACGGTCCTCTGCACTCAATCAGCCATAAAAGCTGCAATATCAGCTCTATTTCACTGACCTATATATGACCATTTATGTTATATTGCCATGTCATAGTAAGAGGTCTGGTTTTGATGCTGATAGCAGTGCCTTGACAAGGACATGAATAAAAGCTCTCTGAGAGACCAATTACCAGAGAGGTTTAAAAAGTAAAAGAATGAGGAAGACATGGAGATGATATCGACCGGTGGTCCGGGTCTCTAAGAAAAGCAATTCTCTTTAAATTAACCTTTCACCTGGATTGAATTTCATTACAAGAATGAACTGTGTACCAGGAATTTCCCTGAAGACACATTATTGCTTTGTAATTACATTTATGGGGAGATGGTTAATTACTGGGGTGACTGTTGAAAATGTATTGATTTGAGACCAGTCTTTACTTATTAAAGGAGAATCTTCATACAGCGCCATTCAATTTAGACTTAGGAGACACTTAATCACAATAAATATTTGATAATTAGTCCAAACAAAGCATCATGGTCCTGCACCCATCTAGAAACGTTGTGTTTAAGGGATGGTTGCAGTTATTTCCACAGAGGACGTTATTTTGTTTTTTTCAATCAATTCAACTCAATCATTCAAACCTAAAAGGGATTGAAACGTTTTAACTGTCTGATTTGATTGACAAACAGAAAACAGTGCACCGACCTGTTCCAGGAGACGGCTCCTGATATTCTCTGCATTTCACCCAGTGCTGCCAGCAACAGGGACGATTTTCCACAACCCACCTGGCCCACAATCATTGTCAGCTTACCTGAGGGGTTTGAGAGGCAATAAGGTAAACAGCTAAGTAACAGAAGGAAACTAGATACAGAAACAAGTGAGGAGAATAATCAAGAAGGCAGATTGTACATCGCACTAACTGAAACTCACCAAAAGGAATCTTGATGTCCACATTAGAAAGTGTTGGTGGTCCATCAGTCCAGGTGAAATAACCGCTGGTTATCTGAGGAGAGCATAGCATAGACTCATCCAGATGTCAAGCTAAGATTAACTAAATAAATAGCTAACATGCCATCCATCCAAAATGATGCTGAGTGAGGCAATAAGAGGGAAATGTGATCTAATTGTATCTAATCTGACAATGCTTTGGATGGGATTTATATTTGGTCCATAAAAAAAACAGTATATAATGTATATAACGCTTAGTAGATGTAAACCAAGGTCCAAAACTTGTTCTTCTCCTAACTAGTCCACCAAATGATACTATCTATTTTGTATTATGCTGATAGTGTCTTCTGTCTTTTCTCTATAAATATATTAACAATAGTTTAAGTATATTTCTTTTTTAAATGTGCACATCACACCCATGACTACAATATGATACATGGTTTTAATTTGCAGTCTTTAAATGCCAGAAAACTATGAATTGGTTTGTTTTACATTTCATTTAGCTGACGCTTTTATCCAAAGCGACTTACATGCTATACAGTAGACCGTAGACACAGCAACGGTGAGCAATGAGGGTTAAGTGTCTTGCTCAAGGACACGTCGACATGGACTAGCAGTGCCAGGAATCAAACCACCGATCCTCTGATTGAAAGACGGACATGCTAACCACTGAGCCACAGTTGCCCACAATTCATTTTCATTATTCAGTATTAATTTTCAATATTCTTACCCATTTTACCTGAGGCTCTTTTTTATTTTTTACAGCATCACTATTTATTGAGACACTCTGACCAGCTTTGACTCTCTGTTCTCTACAGGGAGGTGTCGGTTTTCAGGCTAGCTTTTGATTTCAATGTTTTGATGTCAATCTATAACTTCTTTTGGATTATTTAAAACAAGCAGAGTGGACAACATTACAGGATCACCGCAAACACAATTTACTGATTTTTGTCCCTCATGCAAAGACATCTCTAAAGGTCATACCAAAACCTGGATAGGAAGTTGATTTGTCCCATTAACTCAAGTCAGTGAAATCTGAAAAGACTGACCTTTAACAAAAGTTGAAATGGTCTGAAATGTGAAGGCCACTGCTACATCAACCTGGAGGGATAGTGCAGCTTGTTTCTGACCTGGTGACTTCTGGTGGAGGATGACACGCTGTCCTATCGTTCTCACCTTGATACAGATGTCTTGGTCCAGCTCCTGGTAGGTCCCGTCCCCCTCATGGTCCCCTGGTGAGCTGTAGTTTTTCCACTCGTCCCTTTGGGGGCGCTTCCGGTTCACCACCTTCAAGGGCTGGAGGTGACGGGACAAAGAGGAGGAGGAGGATGAAGGGAGAGGTTTAGAGGATGACTGGAGGAGGGTAGAGTAACATCAGACACAAAGGAGAACGAGGTCAATGGTGATTTCAATAGGAAGACAATAAGGTGGAGGAGGAAGAAAACAACATTCACAGCAATGTGAGACAGCCTGGGCGCAGCAGCAGAGGAGATAGTCAGAAACAAATCTTGTTTCCCAAAATCAATGCGTGTACATTTACTTACCACAGCCTGGTATCTATTTTGGTTGTGATTGCTAGAGCCAGAGGTTATCACTCTGGGCTCTTGTTCGTCTCCAATCTCATCACTTGAGAAAAACTCGCTGAGCTTCTGAACACTGCAAATTAAACAGAGAGAAATAAAGTCACTAGGCATAAACACAATTATGAATCTATAGAATATATCTGTAGAATGTGTTCAAAACATACTGATAGATGAGTCGTACTGTATTGAACTTGTATAGCAGACAGACACAAGCAACATAGACTTTGAATGAACTCACTTACATTCATGTGAATAAAACAGCACCCATACTGCTAACTGTCATAATTCATTCAGTGAAACTGATGGGGAAATTAATGGAAAGAGGTTCACTACCAAAGAGCATTTACGCTCTCTCCCTGTCATACACACTCACATATCTCTGCATCTCTGAGTTAAATCACGTATCTTCTACTTCAATATTTCATCTAAATCTGTTCTAAATGTCAGATCTGACACTGGGACTCATTTCCTTCAGTTAATTCATCTTTGTATCCATATGTCTCAAAGATAAATAATTCAGAGTAGAGACGTACAGATAACATGCCACAGTGAACCATGTGTGTGCGACACCAGTGTGAGAAGTGTCATCAACAGCAAGATGAAATGAAAATGGCACTTGGAAAATGTCAAGTTTCAGTCCACAGGAAGATTAACCGATGTATTATTCAGCACCAAATGACAACCTAAAAAAGGAAATCTAATGAAATATATTTAAAATTGCACAATGACTTTGCATTCACCATATTAGCTTGTTCCTCTACTAAGAGACGTTTTCTTAGGTTGAGGTGTAAAGATAAACAGAATATAAACTGTAAATTTCGATTTTGTTTTATTCCTGGTGTCTGACAAAATGTGTCAGATTACACAGCCCAAAAATAGACATCTCAAAGGATCAAAAGCAGCTCCCACTTTCCAAAAAGAAAAGAAAAGAAAAGACACAATACATGAAGCTGGAGATGATTCAAACTGACACGCTCTCATTGCCTGTACAGTCTCAAGAAAAAGAGTTCAGCTTATTGACTTTATATCCGTAGGGGACAGTGAATTCATCCTTATCTCTGCCAGGAGAGTCATGTGATTACTCGAGTGTATGTGTATGTGTATGTGTATGTGTATGTGTATGTGTATGTGTATGTGTATGTGTATGTGTATGTGTATGTGTGTGTATGTCTGTATGTGTATGTGTGTATGTGTGTGTGTGTGTGTGTGTGTGTGTGTAAGGGAGTAGCTCTGTCAATCTGACATTCTTCTGCAGCAAACTGCATAACTCTTAGTTGGTCTTAGTTGTCTACATTCTCAAGGAACTCTGTGTTTGCGGTGATTCACACTTTCTGAAAAACATCTTTTATTGCCCTTTGTATATTGTCCTTGACTGTCTCCTGAAGATTATATTTATTGGCTCATTTCAACGTCTACATACTCTATAAATGGAAAGTAAACACCTACATTTATTTGCAAATGTATACTCTTCAATATGTATCTAATAATCATCCCATAGAACAATAATAGTTTTTTCTGAACACCCAACCTTGGAGACTGGTGAGAGTTTATCTTAGAAAAGGAATTCTGCGGTTTCCTGCATCCATCTTTCTCAAGTGCTCTTACTTTATTACAAGTTATGTTGTTTTCTACCTAAAGTGTATCAAGACATATTGAACAGTTTGGCACTCCTGTCTGCAGATATAAGCATATAGGCTTAATCAATTTGATCCTAATTGCATTACATACTGTAAGTCAGTAGTAATAACTCCTGTCTGCAATATAAGCATATAGGCTTAATCAATTGGATCCTAATTGCATTACATACTGTAAGTCAGTAGTAATATAAGACGTGTACCTACATCATCTTCATCCCATGGTGGGTTATTGACTTGTGCAGCATCATTAATATCCAATATTGACTGCAGGAGAAGATCAAACATTTCATCTAATGATGTTGCTTTTGAATGCCCTGTTTATTGTCAGTATGTGTTTCTTCTCTTTGCAGTTAACAACTCCTTCCGCAGGACTATTTTCAGACATTTCTAAACAACAATGTACTCAAAATCAAACAAATATATCTTGAGATTATGAAACTATTACAAAACTGCATGGAGGTGATAAATGAGACTTATATTTTAGTTCCTCACCTAACAAGAGCCTTTACGGTGGAGCGCACCACGCTGGAGAGCAGGAAGAGGGGGGTGACCAGGATGTGAAAGAGGGACAGAGAGGCAAAGGCCACAGCTGGGGAAAGATCAGCGTCCTCTGAGATGTGAACATGAACCACAAACGTCTGCAGGATGAGAGGAAGGACAAAATGGTTGAGGTTAGTCTCAGCAGCATGGATTTAGATACTGCCGCTTGACTGGCTGATATGACACCAAAGGTCTGTTCAAGGTGAAAACCCGGCAAAGGAAAAACAGAAGTTATTCTCTGGCTGTCAGCATCAAGCTGCTGTTGATCTTGAGTTGTCCTGTGAAAAGTTTGAGGAGCCTGATAAAATCAAAGAAGAATCCCTTGTCTATGTCTGTTTTGTATAATCATCCCTCTCCTTGGTATCTGTCGGCCTTTTCTAATTTGTCACCACTCGAGTCTACAAGCATGAAATACTTCTATAAATACAGGCTGTGCCACTGGACACTGTTTCTGCTCTGTCATTGGGGTGGAACAGGAATTAATGGTAGAGCTGGAATTTAAACTCACCGTCAATACAGCTGCGATTGGAATAGCTGCATTCATGAAGACTGAAGAAAAGAAACAAACAGGAGGATGAAAAGGCGTTTCCAAGACTTAACCCCAGTGAAAACAAACAATGTAAAGTAGAGAATTAAAATAAAATTATGTTGCGTCCCTACATTCTCACAAAAAGGCAATAATTTGTAATTTGTCAATTCACAGATATTTTGTTAAAATGTTTTCAATGATTACTTGGTATAGGATGAAAAATGTAACATCTTTGTCTCCATCCAAAATGTAATAGAACCTTTTTTGAAACCAATTAGACGGACTCACAAATACACAACCCGTTAGATCAGCAGTCTGCTTATGTATACTAGGTAATAACAACATCCGGTGTAAGGACATCCCCTTTTTTCATACTGCCCATTATTTTCTACTATGCAGTAAATTCAAACATATTATCTAGAAAATTAATAGATGTTATGATAAAAACAAGATTGTCACTGCAGTGACAGAGTAGTCTCAGCTTTGCATTAATGGTGATTCAATTTCTATTACTGTCATAAAATGGTTCTGTTCCATTTCTCTCTTTCTCGTCATGGAGGAAATTATGATCGCTCACTCCTCTTCAATATGCAATCATTGATTTTAGTTTTTAGTCTATTACAGGACTGGAGCCGTGCAGACTGCAGCCACTGTTCACCTGAGAGAAGATAAGCAAAACAAATATGTATTGCGTGACCAAATTGGCCATGCCTCAAACATGAATTACCTTTACATCCAGTTGTTTTTATACGTGTTGAATTATAGATATTGACTGAACATTTTGGGGTTCAATAAAGGTGGAACTACAATAGTAGTGCAAAGCCTTGTGCCTTCCTGTGATTTATTAGTTTTTTTCTGAGGAAGAAACATTTCATTTTTTGCACACATTTCAAAAAGCTCAAATTAAAGAGAGCAAAGTTCAGTGTGTGGCGAGGGGACAGAGTGCTTTACTGGATATGGATGTGTAAAGAGCGAAGGCCTGCAGGCTGGTGAGCTCTTTGCTCCTGGTCCCCTCCACACTGTCACAGAAGATGTGTTCCCAGGCGTACAGCTTCAGCAGTTTGATGCCACGCAGCAGCTCGTTGGTCTTCTTCAGACGTTCACTGGAGTATTCCTGCAAGGGGGAAAGGGAGATTTTTATTAAACAACCGTCATTCAACACATCAAGACGTCTCTGGCTTCAATGCCAACACAAACATCTAAGCGTGTCTTTTCCCAGTATAAAGCCATGCTCTATGAAGGACTACAGGAAACAGTATCATATAGTTGCTTTGTAGCAGTTGGGAGCAGCAGAAAGGCTTTGAGGCAAGATAAGCATATATTGTGTGATTGACATTTTTGTTATTGTTTCTTTTCTTAAAATAAAACAATTGTTTTTTCTCTACTGAAATTATTGTTTTGGGGTGTCCAGAAGTATGTGTGCGTGTGTTTGTGTGTATCTGGGAGAAAGAAGCATGTGATGTCATGATTCAACACTTCATTTCTGTATGTTCTGTATGAGCGGCAGCTCAGTGCCCACACACATTGAAGACATTGTTGCCATTACAATTCAACATGTGTATATATTGCTAGTTATCAGACACTGGTTAAAACTAGGCGCTACTTTTAGTTTCTCCATGATGCACTGAAAGAATTTCAACATGTTATAGTAAAACAAAGCCAGCAGCTCTGTGAGGCCTTAATGCTCATTGTGAAGTAAACCTGATTTGAACTAATGATGATGCTAGATGACACGTCAGGGGAAAGTTGATAAAGACCGTGTATGCCGGCAGCGTATTCCATCTAATAGAGATTTTCACTCAAAATAAATGTCACCCTTATGGTGGTACTAAATGAAAAGTTGGGGGATCACCAAAATGTGTTTATCCTCGGGGGTTGTAAAGACATTCCTCCAAAATAACAAATTAAATTCAGCTCAGTTTTATGTGTATAGTCCAATATCACAAGCGTGCCTTAGAGGGCTTTATAATCTGTACAGAATATGACAACCTCCTTCTACGGTGAAAAAGCAGGAAGGAAGCTCAGGAAGAGAAGCTAAGGAAGGATCTCTCCTCCAGAATGGGCAGAGGTTCAACAGATATAGTGAAATTACATCGTATGACAGAAATCATACATGTAATGAGTATTAACAGCAGTAGTAGCATCAATAATATCAGATAACGTAACAAATAGCATTACTACTAATAACAGGAGCAGTTGATATCATATAATGATAATGTCAATAAAAGTATTAATAGTAGGATCCTAGAGTTATTGAGATATTTCAGTCTGGACCAAAGTGGTAGAATGACCACTTAACTGCCTGCCCCACCAAAAGACATCTAGCTAGCATGGCTAAAAATAGATCATAAAAGTCACATGAAATCCTCACCAGGGTGCTCTTTTGAGTCTGGGACAGCTTGGTGGCCACAAAGTACTGTACAGGAGCTAACACAGCGATGACGGTCGCTCCAATCAAGGCACTGATTCCCAAGAGGTAGTAGAGCAGGATCACCCCCACGATGATCTGAGGGTGGAAGATACAGAGAAGCAAAGAAAGCAGATGTATGTTAAAAATGAGGACGGAAGACTTTCAAATAGGCAGTCTTCCGTCACACAACACTCCCCACTGACCGTTTAAAGAAAAGGTTACACCACAGTGCACCGCTTTGTGACAGCAGTGACCTTAATGTCATACATGCAAGAATATGTCAAGCAAGTGAAATACAAAAAAAAAAGAATATCATTATTAACTGGATGTATACAATGACATTCATAAATGCATGTTTACAAGTGAAGGAACATGCAACGCTGCACATCTCTACAGCTCTGGGTTTCTTATACACAACTGGATATGCCAGCATCAGTCAGTGAATTGAACAATGAATTAAGAATTATCCAATTTAAATATTGATGGAAGGATTTTTCCATCTTTCACATATAGCATCTCTCTCTTCCCCTCCCCCTCTCTCTCCCCCTCCCCCTCCCCCTCTCTCTTTCTCTCTCCACAACAGAGATGACAGTGGATCATGTTTCCACCTGTCCAACCCACTGTCTTTTGCATCACAATGAGCACATGCCGGATTCAGGAATCCCCCGGACTCACAGAATCAGAGGGAGATGGATGTGACATTTCACATTTGCTCCCCCATCTGTCACACAATGGGTGCCACTGGGTTCAGGTGTGTGATGGGAAAAACACAGCGGTTTACGATTTTGGTTACCTTGAAAAAAAATCCTTTATACAGTGGTTGCCTTCTAGGTTGTCTGTAACCATGGTATTTAGCACGGTAATGCACAGTTGTGAAGCCACCAACCCCCACACTGTTTCTGTCAGCTTCTCACATGAATCCCGTTTGATTTAAGTGTGAGATGTAAAAAGCTTCACGCTGCATAAGGTAACACAGTATTATCATTCCCTCTAATTTGACAGACCACTTTCCTTCAGTACCTCAAGGACTACTGACAGAGACTTTTTTGGGAGGTTATTCCAATGAATTTACCAAATATCAAATGAGACTTTGAGTCTTCAGCCATGGTAGCAGCTGAATGTACTCAGAGTACCTTCTAAAATTGTCTTGATGATGGTGCTGTTAAAATCTTCTATCTTCTTTTTTTTTTTACAGGATTAGTGAATACTTGGACCTGCTGGTGGCGCTATATTAAAACTCAGGGAATCACCAAATTGATTACAGTTTATCATGATGGGGAAAGGAACGTCAACACCAAATATTATGGTCTATAAATATAATTGGTAATCAAAAGACGTCAAAACTCTCATATATTCTCTTTGCCACAGCTATGATTATCATCCTTCTGAGCTATTTTTGATTTCCCTGCACCTCCCCTGACATGGAGTGTTAACAAATGAACACGCAGCAGCAGCAGGTAAATGAAAATGTGGCAATGAGTCTGTTATAAATATGAAAGAACATATCTTGAATAAAACAGTAACCAAATAGTTGTACGGT
This sequence comes from Cottus gobio, assembly GCA_023566465.1. NCBI lineage: Eukaryota > Metazoa > Chordata > Actinopteri > Perciformes > Cottidae > Cottus > Cottus gobio. The sequence goes on along the minus strand of CM042223.1, from coordinate 11,067,889 downwards.
TTACCATGATGTTTGGATTCAACTCTACTTTCTCCTGAGGACTTAATAACAACATGAATTATACGGTACAGAGTCATGACATACAATCCATGTATTTTATTGGACAGCATTACAAAGCATGTAGGTCACAGGCTTGAAATTGACTGCACAGATTTACAGCAAATCTTTTCTAACTCTCAGAGGGGCTATAACACCTGACGCTCCGCTCAGCCTTCACATCTCTGTGTACAATCATGTATTTCCCACATGACCGTAACGTGAGCTTTTCCCTACATGTCATGAGCCTGATGAGAAAAGACAACGCAAGGCAAGATAGCAGAAAATGTAGCGTAACAAACACAGTTAACACAAATGCAATAGTGCAATAATGCAGAATATACACCAAAGATAAATGCAATAATGGACAGGCAACTTATTGCCAAAAATAGAACAAAATTGCACAATGCGAGACAAGTATAACTTGAGTTAAGGGGTTGTGGCGCAGCGAGGATCTTACGAATGTAGCTGACATGAGACAAGTCGGGGTCGCGGCACTTAGAGAGATAACGCATGAATACCAGTCAGTCATTACTATTGGTAGAAAACACATTTCCTACCTGTACTGGCATGGCCCACAGGTTAGGACAGAGGAAGAAGAACCACATGAGCTGGTTGGTATCTATGGCCACCAGGTTACAGATCTGAGCAACAGTTAACTCTCCCATGGACATGTTGGAGGTGCACAGACGCATGATCTTGTTGTAGATTTTTGTCTAGGGGGAAGAAAACCACATTCACATCCATGTGGACGAACAGTAGAACCGTAATAATCTGTTTTGGCAGTCGTTACATGGAATATGTCCTGTACCTGTATGGCCCCGCGCAGGTTGATGCCCGTTTCAATGGCCACATAGTAGGAGGCCTGGAGAAAGGTCCTCTGCAGGAGCAAGGCAAAGAAGAGCAGCACAGCCAGCACATATGCATTCTCTAAAAACTCCTTGGAGGAAATGAAATAGATTCCCAGCAACCTCATCTGGAAACACGGACAGGTAGGGAGAGGGGGAGATAGATGTATCGACCAGTTTATCATTGGCAGACAGGCAGGGCCCTCGGCAAGGTCAATCACATGCTGAACTCTACAGGATTGGATTCAACTGTCAGTGAGGACTACCGTTCCTGCTAATCACTTCAAAAGCATATCTATTTAAAATGTATCATTTTGATTTCACAGCAGGCTACAACATTGCATGTGAAACTCCTTCAAACTGAAATGAAGAGAAGCCTCCCGAGTGTATCGCACAGCAGATACAATATGTGCAGTTTGAGCTGGGAACCAAATAAGAGTACGGCTCAGCTGCAAGAGACAGATATGGCCTCTCCTTCGAAGAGAAATTAATTCTGCATCAGGTATACAGGGCATTCACTGAGGTGGAACTACAAATTATTGATTAGAAATGTGGCTCCACTCCATATACAATCATTCTTGAAATGTATCCGCTGTCATTCTCATCCCACTGCCAATAACACATTTCTGACCTAGTCCCAGAAACGCTATTCTGCTACAGTCATTGGCTCTGTGTCACTATTTCAAAAACAAGCCTATTTGCCGTCTTGACACATTGTCGAGAGGATTTACTTTGAGTGCTTAAGTCTTTTAACCATTTCCAATTCCCTTTTGGATGTGACTTTAAAAGAAATAGTTGAAGAGTTATTCTTACAGAAGGATGCCTGATAGGAATCTAAGAAACCAAGACAGCTCCGCCAGCAGTAGGTCTCATTAATATTTGATGAGAATGAAATTAGTACACCACCAGGCCAGATGGACAGTGACCTTTGAGAGGTAGAAGGAAGCCATGTGGTGAGTCTGTCATGTCTGCTGAAGCTGTGTTTGTCTGTTCTGAGTTCTTAAGCTCTTAATATATTAGAACTAAGGATTACTTTTTCCCAAACATCGCTGCTTATTTATAAAAGACGAGGTAGTGTTGTACAAAAAATACATTAGTTAACAATAAGTTGTAAATGGAAGAAAGGTAAAATAAATAACAGCAGCTGAGGAAAAACCTTATATATATATATATAACTTTATTTCACAGACTCAAGGTCCAAAAACAAGAATCAAAAACAAAAACAGCACACGTACAACAGATGAGGGGTACCAACAAACCCACAAACATAAATACATAATATTATACAAGCAGGTGAAACTGGTTTGTTTGTGAAACAAAAAGTAACTGACACATTTTGGTCTGACTGACACATTTTGGTCTGACTGACACATTTCGGTCTGACTCACACATTTTGGTCTGACTGACACATTTTGGTCTGACTGACACATTTCGGTCTGACTCACACATTTCGGTCTGACTGACACATTTCAGTGAAACTTAACCAGAGAATTAATCAACAATCAAACAGGGTTGTTGCATTTTCCAACAAACAAAAACTGATGCCATTAAATAATTTGTGCAATGCTATAATTGTGTAAAAAGTGTAGGTTATGTTTGGTATGTAAGATAAGTAAGGTAAGTATGGTTAGGTTAGGGCCAGTAAGATAAGTAAGGTAAGTATGGTTAGGTTAGGGCCAGTAAGATAAGTAAGGTAAGTATGGTTAGGTTGGGTACAGTTAGGTTCATTTAGATAACGCTACGGTACTATTGTGCGCATGGCAGTATGGTTGACTCCTCACCGGCCGCTGAATGGTGTGGTTGTCCTTGCTGATGTGGTGGACGATGCCAGAGATACAGAGAGGCCCAGCGAAGCCCAACAAGTCGGCCATGAAGCGGAATGTGATGCTGAGGATGAGAGGTCTGCCGAATGCTTTCCTCAAGGCCTGCCAGATCAGCTTTGGGCCCTGGGGTGTTGTGTTCTGAGGCCTCTAAGGGAAGATGAAAAGAAAAGGGGTCAGAATAGGAAATAGATCAACATGCTGATTGAATATGATGAGGGGAAATGAACGGCATTCAGAGATTGCCATCAGCTGAATACAGCTTATCGGCAGTAACTGAATAACAATTTTGTCAACACTATTTGAAAGGATTTGGATTATTAAAATATATATCATCATCTATTAGAAACGTCATGTTGTTTCATTAGTGTAATGACGCAGGCTGTTGTAGAAGCTAGGCGTAAATTGGTTTTCTTATTTCTTTGCACCAAACATCATACACAGCCATTTGTTTGTGGAGCTGTACGCCATAAAAGCCGACACCATTAACTCAAGAGTCGCTCCACCACTGCAACAGAAACCTGTAAAATCAGGTCAAGTTCGGGGCTCACATCCTGCACGGTGCAGCTGCTGCTGCATCATGGGATGTGGTGATTAATGGTGATTTTTCCAGTGGAGCTCAGCCAGTCATATTTGACTGCCCTTAAACTAATGATGCTAGAAAACAGTGATGCAGAGGATGAGAATTAAACAGCAGGTGAAAACAGGCAGATGGTTTTCAAAGGACAAACTAAAATCCTAAGTCATTTAAATCCACTAAGAGAATTGAATCAATTTGTTTTGAAGGCAGACGGAAAGAGCTACTGATCTTTATTTAAATCGATGTATGAGGTTGAAAATGTATTAACGTCACAACAAGACAACTGTTCGGTTCAGTTAGTAAGTAACGGTCAGAGGAAAACATCTGGACTGTCACGCTGCTGTAAACACTCCCAGAGCATTGTGTGTGTGTTTGTGTGCATCTCTGTGAGCTTGACTTATTCATTCACAGAACTGTGAGAGCAGACGTGACTGATAACATGTGTCTCTATCTTCCCATATTAGTTGATGTTGGACCTCAGCCTTCACACAGAACCTGTGTCACTGTGCGCGTCACACACATAAATAAACAGGCACACACACACACATCCTTTCTTTCTACCTTGGGTTCAAACAAGAAGGAAGGAGGACGTTTCTTCTCACACATGCAGAGTGGTTCTAGCTTCCCATGAAGCGCAGTGCTTTCACCCCCACAGGGGTCGAGATGTCGCCTCGTTCACAGTAGAATAGCAATGATACGCCGCCTCTGGGTTCTCCTCTAAATGCCCCACCCCCACCTCTCCACTGGGATCTCTCAATCTCTCTCATCCCTTGCTTCTACCGGAAGGAAAGGGGGTTGTGTTCACATCGGACACATATATGCAGCAGTGAGGAATCTCTGTGACCTTCTAAACACTGGAAAACAATGACCTGTACAGGAGGCCCCTCACCTCTGACCGCTGACACAAAAAGTGAGACAGAGAGGAAGGAAGGAGACATGATATGTGAAAGTATCAATATTTCAATTAATAGGAGGAAGTGCCATTGGATCTTCAAAACGCCAACTATATTACATTTTGAAACAACACTATTCATTTATAAATAGGTGTCAGTGAACAAAACCTTTTAAAAGCCTTTTTCCGTGTGATGCACTATCCCAAGTGACAGAGAGATTTCGTTCCATTTCATCAAACCAGCAAATCCTTGGTCTATATCATCTTAGGGTCACAGGGTGCTCAGGTATTGCAGGATGCAATGACTGAGAGCCAATGGTACTTTGAAGACAAGAGAGTCTATCACATGTTATAGTTTCCAGTTCACTAAATCTGCATGTCTTGTGACTGCAAAAAGATAAAAAACCTTCACACTGAGCCGGCCAGCAGGTTTAAACCTTGTAAAGCAGAAATGCTAACCACTGACTTCCTATGTCACGAGAGGTTTCTACATTTCTACATTACATACATGGAGGACAAAAAACATTAGAAACGCCTCACAGTATAAAACACCACCAAAAACAGCAGACTTTAAAAATGCAGCTAGGTCACAACACCAACAAAGATGTTTCACAAAAGCTGTGCTGACGTTATAAAGCGGAGGAACCACTTTCCATTTTGTAATGTGTAAATATGTTTTTCCAAATAGAAGACGCCTCAAAAGGGCCAAGATAGAAAGAAGAAGCTTGAGCCTGTGTGCATGTCTGCATGTTTAAAGGCAGTGTGACATTTCAGTGTTTACACTATTGACTAATCATCCCTGTGACGTCTGAATACAGTTTGATGGTCCCAGTTCAGCCAGGGATGAGTCATCACTGGACAGAGATCACTGTGTTTAATAGAAACAGCTGCATACATTTATTAAACACCAAAATCTTGTAAGATTCCCAGATCACTTCATGCACATGTCAGACTGACCAACCGACAGCAATTCAACATAACAAACATAAGATTTATTAAGACAGTTAACGTAACAAATGGGCTCAAAGTGAAGCGAGGTGGGGTCATAAAGAGCCAAACAGCTGCTCTCTAAGCTTGTACATAAATACTTATATCCTGATTTATGTCTGTGGAAAGTCCAAGTTGATTCCTTCATGAATCACCACATTCAGAAAGAGATAGCAGTTTTCTCCCATTTTGTGATCTAGTTTGCCCGATTACGTTTGCTTAAAATAAGATAGGAACCCTTCACATGCAGACTTTTGCTGTAATATTTGTGGAAAGATATCTTCAACATTTCACTTCTGACAAGCGCTAGAAGTCATGGGGGACACAGCCCAACATTATGGGATTTTCTTTCCAAAGTTTTTTCTTCTGTTACTTTCAGTTGCTATCTGCACCAGCGCTTGATACATCCGGGATTATTTATTCAGCACCAATGAGGCAAGAAGCAATGCTTTTGATTTCCACTGCATCAGTTTCAAGACCTTAGATCTAAAAATCAAACACATCTTCCACAAAGACCTGCGGAGCATGTCCAATATCGGTAACTACTTTAGAAGCAAAGAGCGTCCGTCTAATTTCTTTGGAAATGCACATGGTAGAATGACACAGCATTAACTCATGTAAAAATTGTTTATGTAACGGTCTATGGGCTGAGTTGATTCCAGCAGCAGGTGGCAATCCCATGTTTTCCAGAAAGAAGTAAAGATGAACAACACGAAACCATTCGATCGGTGCACTAACCTTCTGGTCTTCGAAGGCCTTCCGTAGCTTTATGTAGTTGGTGAGGGCTCTCATGGCGATGGGCAGTTTGCCGATGACCTTGAGGTCGATGGGTCGTCTGTGGGCGGCGGTAATGAAGGTGTTCATCCACCAGTAGGTGGCTTTGGACAACAGGTTGACGAAGGGCTGCAGGAAACGAACACCCAGGTCCTGGAGGTCCTCGGGGGGCTTCACCTCTGTGGGGTCGGCGAAACACATGTAGCGCTGTGAAGGAAGGACAGAAAGTTTGATTCCTTATTGGACTATTGAGGGTGAATAAAAAAAACATGCAACTGCTGATGAGACATTGATTAGATAATAATTATAATAATTTTCTCCATACTGCAAATTAGAGCTAGAACACAATCAAAATGAGAGTTGAAAACACTTTTATTACATTACATTTCATTTAGCTGACGCTTTTATCCAAAGCGACTTACAATAAGTGCATTCTACGGTTACAAACAAGAATCAGAACAACAAGAATCACGAAGGTACAATTTCGTCAAAAGTTCAACTACAAAGTGCTATCAATGAGAGCCATTTCAGTGCTACTATAGTGCTACATCCTTTATTCAAGGATTATTATTAGTTGGATTTATTATAGCTGCTGAAGGATAAATTGTCTCTATTGTGTATTAATTACAGGGTGTCTGCTGTCACTATGGCAATTGCCAAATCTTAGCTAAGCCTAACATTTAATCTGTTATACTTTCACAACCATTCGACTGAACTGCATACAAGAAATAGAAAATAGTCGAAGTGGTGCAGTGAAATTTAGCCTCACAATATAATATGAAGGCAGTTAAACAGAGTCAATGCGTATGTTTATGCTTTATGGAAACTAGGTCAGTGACTGGCAGATGAAATACAGACTACGTCCAAACACTGGTTCCTCTTTATAAACACAAACACAAATCACATTGTGTCATTAGAATGCAGGTTTCTTAATATTCAGTTTTTTGTCATTCTCCAACTGTGTTTTGCAAATTCATCTTTAAGTATATATTAATTAATATAATTTTATCAAACAATCCTAAGGATTAGTGTTGTTTGGAGATGAAAGCCAATCAGACACAGTCAAGAGAGGATTATTGAAATGTGATAACTGAAAGTCCCTTAATAATCAGTCAGCAACATTTACTCATAAACATGAATCTAGAAAGCAAAAACATGTTTTTGATTGTTTCAACAATTGATTTCCTATAAAAGAGCATATTAAAAACCTGATAGATGGGTTAAAACACAGCTATGATCCAACAGATTTATGTTGAGCATGTGCTTTAACAAACAGTATTAATTAGTAGTAAACAAATGCAGTACTAGTCAGATGGCAGCGGCTCTTATCGGCCATTTAAAGAAGATCTGGCTTCAAACTTTAATCTTGATTTTTTTCCTTTGTCCTTCCTTTGATGAATCTAGGTGTGTTTCTATTTTTGCTGAATTTTTCATGAGAAGTGCTTTTATTCCTCTAAAAATATGGTTTTAGCTATGCTAGCAGCACAGCGAGGAATGTCAATGTCTGACTGTCGGTTCACCTCTTTGATTCAGACTGAAATATCTCAACAATTATTGGAAGGATTACAGTTAAATTGTGTACAGACATGCATGTCCCCCACAGGATGAAGCCACATGACTTTAGTGATCTACTGACCATTCATCTGGCACCACTGTGAAGTTTAGTTTTTCAAAAACAAACATCCATAGCTAAAAAATTGGCCACCATCAGCTGGCTACATACAACTTCACATTCAAGACAACACACACAGACTCACCCTTCCCAGGATCACATTGATCTCCACAGCTAGTAGGAGTCCATACAGCAGCACCAGCAGTCCAGTGATGCAGTAGCGTAGCTGCCTGGGGCAGATGCCATGCTCAGTGTACTTGGCAAACTTGATAGTCTTCATGATAAAGGCCAGCACCCAGTAAATCAGCAGGGCTGAGGAGATTTAGAACAGCAAATCATTGGGCGAGCCAAAAAGATAAATAACTCCACTGCAGACATGTAACAGGTTATAATAGAGCTGCAGTTTGTCAGTCAATGCTTTGTCGGACTTGTTGAAAAAGGCCACCTGTAGTCATACTCAATAAATAAATACATATATATATATAAGTACATATAAGTACTAGTCAAAAGTTTGTGAAGGTTTGTCCACACATTTCACTGGTACTATATACAGCGGGTAAAATAAGTATTGAACACGTCACCATTTTTCTCAGTAAATATATTTCTAACCCTGTTATTGACATTACATTATTTTCCAGATGTTGGTAACAACCCAAGTAAGCCATACATATAAAGAAACCCAAACAAATACTTTCAGAAATGAAGTTACATGTAATAAAATGGAATGACACAAAGAAATGTATTTAAAACTTATTTTAATTGCATTTGTTGGTTCAAGACGCCTCCTGTGTGAGAAACTAGTCTCATGCATTGCTCAGGTGTGATTTTGGCTCATTCTTCCACTCAAACAGTCTTCAAATCTTGAAGCTCTGATCTTTAGCTCTTTCCATAGATTCTATATTGTATTCAACCATATTGTTGCAAACATACTGATGCATTAGTTACAGAAGGATTTCTAAACTTCTGAATGTTCCAGTGACCACTGCTGGGGCCATAATCCGGAAGTGAAAAGAACATAATTTCAGTTGTCCAAGAGCCAAGGATCACTTGTGGAGAGCTTCAGAAAGACCTGGAATGAGCAGATCCAATTGTTTCTAAGAAAACAATAAAAAAATGCTGAAACTAGTTTAAAGTTTGCTGCACAACATTTAGATAAGCCTGTGGAATACTATGATAATATAGTCTTGACCAGCAGTGAAACTGGGAGCTGGGAACATCCTGGGGTGGGGCTGTTGTTCAGCATACGGCTCTGGCAAACTTCATATAATTGAAGAAAGGATCAATGGAGAAATGTACCGAGACATTCTTGATAAAGGTTAAACGAGGGTGGACATCTCAGCAAGACAATGATCCCAAACACACAGCCAAGGGCACTCTCAACTGGTTTCAGAGAAAGAAAATAAAGCTGCCATGAAACGCATAATAGTCAAGCTTATTAATCACAAATATAACATTTATAACTTTGTTTATGAATTGCATACTAATTAATTACTTATGAGTGTTCATGTTGGAGCAATGCTTCATAAATGATGAATTAAGTGTTTACTCATGCTTTACTAATGCTAAATAGTGTGTAGTTATTATAAAGTGTTACAGAATATCGATAGTGACAATAGTGGCAGCGTGTGGGTCAGTGGTAGATTCTCGATATGAGAGATTAATTTCTGTTCATGCAATGATAAACCCAGCACTGCTCCATCACTTTCCACGAGAGACTGACTGAGTGTATATAGAGATTTAAAGGTCGAAGGCAGCTGATCGACTTGATGAGAGTAGCTAGTAAGGCATTAAGAGATGAACACAGATGAGTTAATGATGCATGAGGAGGAGAAGAAGCACACAGAGAGATCATTGCAGAAGCAAACATGGAACCAGAACTAATGAACTAGAGTGTAATATTGACGCAAAATAAAGCTAATTAATGTATTTCAAATGGGCGACATAATGATCAATGAAGAGATATGTTACCGGTTGACAGCCGACTAAGAATACAGTGTACGTCTTACTATATCTCTTGTTTAACTTGAAAAAAACTATGTTGTTGCTATGGGGGTATCTTAGAAAGGTGTAAATAATGAAAAGGGATAGTTAATCTAGCAGTATAATCAGACTACATGATATTATCCTCAATCCTTTTCGAGTCTTATCTGAATGTAATGACCCAATTATCTTTTTGAAAAAACCTTGTATAACAACATTCTAGTGGTTTCATTCATCCAGGCTTTACAAGCCCTGATATTCAGCAATGTTTTTAAAGATTTAATCCAATTTTGACACAACAAAAGCTCTGGGCTCTTGTTTGAAACCTTGTATTCAGTCGAGCTACCCAGAGACCTACAGCAAAAGACTAGTGGGAGTGATGCAAAAAAAAGACTTGACTGTGTTCAGTAAACCTTTCCTCTGTTATTAACGGTAGATGAGAAAGGAAACAAAGGATAGCTGTATTTGAGAATACTGTACCTATTAGTAGTTTGGGGAAGTTGGAGGTCTCGATGTTATGATAGTAGATAATAGAGGTGATGCCAGCCATGAAGGCCAGACCTGCAGGCATGTATAAGTGAAGATGCTGGGATTCACTGAACCTTTCAAACAAAAAACAGATAGAAGAGGAAAAAGCTTACAAAATGATTCTCACTGATGTGAAAGGTTGTCAGCATAGATACAGAAAAGCCTGCAGAGTTGAGCAGAGCTCCTCTATTCACTTCAAGGTCACTACAATCACTGTAGTGAGTTTGAAAGTAGAGGGCAAAAGTTATTGGACATAAAAACGCAACGTTTTGATTGGAGCACATTTTAATGGCTATATGATGTGTGGTTGAAAAGGCTCAGTGGCAGCGCTAACTAGCCTAAATCAGCATCTATGATAGCCACTGATTTTAGCAGCCATCAAAACTCACCTATTTAAATCTTCTTTTTAACCTGTGATGCTGTTTATGTAATGTGTTTTCGCTTCCTGCGAGAACAAATTATTAATTTGTGAGCGTGCAATCAATCAAATAGCAACAGCACTGGACAGTAGCTAGCAAGTTGATGAATGCTAACTAAATTATCATCTTTTACTTTCAGGATTAAAATAAAAAAACAGGTTCTCAAAAATCACAAACCAAAACAGAAGCAGATATCCATTTAGTTTATGAATATGGAAGAAAAGCCGCTGTAATATTATAACCCTGGACTACATCACAAAAACAGCTTCTTTTCAGATGTGTGCTGATTTAGCATGCTAACATTTCACAAAGCGAGCTTGTGATTTTACGTTAGCTACTTTACGTAAACATACAAAACTTTAAACTTGCAGAAAATTTTGGATATTTTCTGCAATCTATTGTTGTCTGGTGACTGTTAGTGCTGTTTGACATTTAGTTAATCTGAAGAGCTTGGTTAGTATTGCATGATGGGAGTCATTATTTGTTATATGATTAGGAAATTGATAAATAATGAAGTGTTAAATTCAAGCAAGTAGTCCTCCTTGTTCAAGAACTACTTGTTAAACCACCAATACGCTGTTCAGCATAACTACAAGACTGTCTCAAAGCTAGTTATTGTATAATGTTTTACACAAAACTTTTAAAGATGAGTAAATGTGTCAATAATAATCATTTTGGAATAATTATTGCTAAAAACTAATAGTCACGTCATTAGTGTCAGTTTATGGCAAAGACATCACTTACAGGTTAGATTAGTTATTTAGATGAATTAGTCAAACATACCCATCGGAGAAAATGCCCTCTGCAATCTCACAGACGAGGATGAAGAGGAGGACGAAGGTGAGGAGCCAGCGCAGGTTGTGACCAGGAAAGTGAAGCCAGGTGCTGTGGTGGATGTGGACCTTTGAACTCTGGCTGCCCCAGCCTCAAAGACAAGACAGGAAATACAGTTATATATAATAAAGTCACTTTCAATACAGAGCCAAACAAATTGCTCTCATAACAGCAAAGCTTAATGAAAAGTAAACTAAAAGGAAAGGTCTGCTGGGGTTATGGCAGTCTACAAGTTACATTTTACGAGTTCAAGAAAGTTGTATTATTATGACTTTCAGTACATCGTTCGATGCTTGGCCCATGGCCAGATGGCTGCTGGCCTTAAACCCTCAAGTCCATTATTTTAGCTTGTATTGTGTCTACAGCTTTTTACAGGGTCCTTAGTCCCTTGACTCCCAGATGTTTGTCTCAACTCAGACTATAAAGTGACAATGATTCAGTCATCAAAGTGTAATTTATTCCATTAATGTGAGTCACTGCTGTCATAAAACACATCTCTGAAGACCAGTTTATGCTAATGACTCCTCTGTTGTTGGCACCTTAGCCGTTGGACAGTTTATCTTGCTGAGTGTTGGCACAAGCTAGCAATCACAAATACACACACACACACACACACACACACACACACACACACACACACACACACACACACACACACACACACACTCACACACACTCACACACACACACACACTGCATTCCAATCACATAATTTTTAACCATTTTCTGACACATTATAGGCTGAATAATCAATTGATTATTTGAAAAGAACAATTAACACATTAATTGACAGTGAAAAAAAAATCATTAGTTGCAGCCCTAACTGAGGTATAATAATCATCCTCTCTGACTGCTGGTCTTATTAAGGTGTTGGGCTGCATGTTCCCACAGCATTCCCATTCAGTGGTTACTTTGATGTGACTATAACTCATGAGCCAGCTCTCTAAAGAGCAACACGCTACAGTAGATAGCTGCAGAGCAGAACGCAGTACAAAATACACTTTATAAAGGTGGACAGAAAAGCTTTCACACCCCCAAGGTTTCTCTTTGGTGACAAAGTCGTTGGTGATAGCAGTATAGCTCAAGGTGACAGAGCAGAGCGAGGAATCACAGCTTCCAGTTTCAAGCCAGCTTCTCCTGGGGACAACAGACTCCCAGGCTTATCAGTGAGTGTGTTTGCCTCTCCACTTATGGTCTGCTAATTAGGATAATTATGTTGTTGGTTTTTGTCTCCTTATAAAGAAGGAACATAAAATCTTTATGAGGGCAATCTCAACATGATTTCTGTAAGCATCTCAACTTCTCAAGAAGAAAAAAGACTAATAGTTTACAGCTATGCTAGCAGCTTTGTGAGACAATGCTAACATGCTGATAGTTAGCAGGTGCTTAATGTTTACCATGTTCACCATCTTAGTTTAGTGTGTAAGCATGCTAACATGTTCTACATTATGATGAGAAAGTCATTAGTTTAGCAATGGACCTTACTTGTACAGCGCTTTCCTAGTCTTCCGACCAATCAAAGCACTTTCACACCTATTCATACACTGATGGGAGGGGCTAAAGTTCCACCTGCCCATCAGGAGTATCTAGCATTCATACACACATTCATACACCGTATGCACAGGAGCAATTTGGGGTTAAGTGTCTTGAACGTTTGTAGAACATGAACGTTTGTAGGAAAAACTTCATGGCAATCCATCTAATATTTCAATCTGGACCAAAGTGGTGGACGGACCGACCAACAGATGGACAGATGACACTGAAAGCTGAAGTATCAGAGGATCGCCAACTACAAAGACATAACAATAAACACACATTTTTAAATGTGGTAGTAGGTGGAAGCATGTATGCATGCAGCACAAAGACACAATGGAATGAGCTGGGAGTGTAATGTGTCACGAGGCAGACAATGTCTCTGTGTGTTAAATATAATCCGATGGCAGCATGTCGAGTGAACAACAGGAACGCAGAGCCAAACCAGTTGTATGAACCAGCTATTACACACCAATGCTGAAACTAATGAAATGGTCAGGAGCAATGGAGGTGTAACCTAATGTCAGCACTATGGCATCTGCCTCTGCACCTTCATCAGAGGAGTCACATTTGCTTGCTATGATATATATAATATAATATTTGTTCTTACCTCTTTCAACCATAACTTATGTTGTGTGAGGCTGATGTCGGCTATGGGACAGTCAATGCCCAGAGAGGGGGTTTTAACTCAGGGAATGAAATTGTATGAAAAGTGTTTCATTAGACTTTATACAAAAATAAGCACTTGATAGTTCACCAATCACATGTCAAAGTAAATATGGGGATAGAGCAAGAACTGAGAAGCCCATCAATCTTTGCGTCATATGAGTGTGTGTGTGTGTGTGTGGTCTGTGCAGAGAGATGTGGTGGGAAGAAGCTGAGGATCTCACCTCCCAGTGACACTCACCGATGAAGAGAATGGGGAAGGTGATGAAGAGGAGGAAGACATGTGGCACCACATTGAGCGCATCCAGGAAACAGCCGTTATTCAGAACCCCGCTGTCCACGTTGTAGGCCATCGAGTTATTCTCGTTCCCACAGAACGCCAAGGACATGGTGGAACCGGGACTCTGCTGGGAACCCGCCAGAAGAAGAGGAGGAAGAGGAGGAAGAGGAGGATGGGAGGACCAGAAACAGCGGAGAGGCAGAGATTTTATATAGAGCCTCTCAGAGCATGACGTCTTTTCAAAGGGAACACTGACGGCTTCTTCAGCAGATAATTCCTAAAGTGACCTCCTTCTTGCTCCCTCTCGAATGCAGCTCCCAAATATCGGATCTGATGAAAAAGAAGAGACAGACGTGGAGTCGGGAGGAGAGAGATGAGGGTCAGAGGCAGCCACAGTCCAGAGCGGCAGCAGCAGCTCTCTCTCCTTTCCAGCAGACTAAGCTGCTTTCCCGGCCATGCTGGTAAGAAACCTCTGTATCCCGTCTGCCCGCAGTAGTGAAGCTTCACTTGGCGCTGCACCGCTCCAATGAAATGCATTCAGACCTGCATGCACACACACGCACACACACACACACACAGCGGGAGCAGTGGTGGCATTCTGCAGTGCACCTGCTATTCTCGTCTCTCTGCAAACCAAAGCTCAAAGTCGACCTTGGAAGACGAGCGCAGACTGTGTAGACGAGCTGGAGGACTAAGCTACAGAGCAACTGAAGGTAGGTGGGGGGAAGGGGGTGGGGGAGCAGGGAATGATGAAGAGAGGGCGCAGGGAGAGGAACAAGGAGAGGGGTACAGCTGCTGAGTGAGCAGTGCACGCGTTGTACACGAGGTGCATGTGAAGCATGAGCAAGTGCTCTAATCTAAATCCCAATACCACGTTTTCAGCAATTACATAACTCTACCCCTCAGTCATGTATTACTTTAATTCACGTTATATCTTCAAGAGCAGTAAACAAGAAAGAGCACAACTGGAACTGAATACATATGTGGAAAAAAAAATAGCGACATAAAATATTAATTAATTCCTGTGACGGATGCATTGTGCGTCCAGTCCTGCCGGTATAGAGCTCTCGCTCAGCCAATGGCAGCCGACTTGCTCAGAGGGATCAGCAAAAAGCCACATGTGGGCTGATTCTGATAATCCATGAATCCACTGGACAGACTCGTGCCTTTTCTTACTGGTTAAAGTGATTCATGGTTAATATAATCCACACCATGGTGACCTTCACATAACATTAGATGCCCATTAAATGTCCCTGAAAGACATACTGCTGGCATAACTGTTGACATATAATATCATGGTAAGTAGTAGGCTATGTCTACTGCATGTATTTTCCTCAAAATGTTGACTGGAGATACTTTTAACTTTTCCATTGCTGTGCACAGTAATTCTTGTAGCATTGAAGATATGAAGCACAGTATAAATGCATGTGGTGATCGCTTTATATTTAGGCAGAATAAAAAGGTTTTTGATAGAATTGCTGCAATAGTGGCTAATCTGAAATGATCTTCATGTTAGGAAAAACACACTTACACCAGCTGACCATAAACAGTGGAGCAATACATGGGGGTTTGGATAAATTAAGTCAAGGAGAGGGGTATTTTCACTAACAACTGTAATCTGTTTATCAAAATGACACAGCACAGAGTAACCAGATGTCACGTCAGCACGGGTTTCACCAACTAAGTGAGAATAGATCTTGGACAATATAATCTTGTAATACTGTGAGCATCTATGCCTCAAAGTAACAGTTTCATCATGCACTGTGTCTGTATTGGGATTCTTTTTTTACAGCTGGGAAAACTGGCTGAGCTACAGTTCCGTGGTGGCCTAGATCTGAGATAAGCACTCTCCATCACTAGATTGCCAGGGGAGAGTTGAAGCTTTAGTGTTTGTAGAAAGAAGAAGAAGAAGAAGAAGAAGTAGCAGCGGCCATTCACAAAGACACCCAAAAAGAAAAGAAAGGTTAGTAGCTGGGGGGCTTACAGCAAAGATAAATAATAAGGCATTCCTAAAATCATTTAGTATCATAACAGCCCCAAATATTGCCATTGTTATGTTGTGATGTCCTATCTTTGCCACAGATACAGACAGATGCCAACTAAATATGATATGCTTGTGTGTGTGTGTGTGTGTGTGTGTGTGTGTCATGCACAGTGATGATGTTATCTGTGGGAGTAAAGTGGGGGTAAGAGGTGAATGAGGAATCATGCATTGATCTATCTTGTAGGTCCGTCGGGCTCACTCAAATGAGAAGAATGAAAGAAAGGAGGGGGGAGGGGTTCCTCCAACTCACCTTTTAGAAAATGTACACCACCATCTGGCTGTGACAATGTGTGATCTACCACAATGTAACAGCCCAGCCGCAAAGACCACACATCCAGTATTTTACACTCCGATATTTCGCCTCTAGCAATAACTCCTAGTGATGTATTATTCCATTACAGCAGACACGTGGTTTCTTTCACTAACTATGATGACTAACATTAATTAAATAAGCCAGCCCGTGATTATTTACAGATGCTGTGTGTTTTAGGCCCATGTGTAATTGAGAAAACCTTCATGATGTCAACAATACAGACACCCTTCAATGCTTCGCCGTGCATGTGCATGACATGCTAACAAAGCAGTGCAGCCTGCTGTTTAAAGTGAGAGTATAGCGATCGGTGAGACCAGGTGACACAACCACCAGCACTTACCGGTTTGTATCGTGAGATCATTGCGTTTCACAAAACACCCTCCGATACTGTCACATGCGTCGTTTGTAATTCAATAAAGAAAAGTGGTAAAAAAAAAAGAAAAATCTCCAAAATTACAGTCTCATATGTTCAGAGTGCGTCCGACGTCTCGCTGTCCCACTTTGTGTCTGACGTCCAACCGCAGGCGGCGGTTTAAGACTGGAGGCCAGTAGCTGTCCACGGTGCTGAACCCGGGTACTGAGGAGGAGGAAGAGGAGGAGCAGAGGGAAGAACAAGGCAGGTCCTCCACCCAAGACCACCTTTGGTCTCAGTCATGAACCGTCGACGGGCGGGTTACAGTAACAGTTGGCGCTCAACCCAACACACAACAACGGTCGATGAGACGCTGAAACGCGCAGCAGACAGGCAGCACGTATGTCATCATGCAGCGGGAGTGGAAGACTGCACGGAGCGCTTACGCAACACTGAAGCGGGTTGCTGCACAGCGATGCAACACACACGTATAACATTACACGAGGTCTTTCTCGGCTTTTGCGTTGTTGTGTTTTTATTTCAGATGACCTAAACTGTACATTTATCGGAATACACTTCTGTAAACTAATTTTAAATCAGAATTAAGCCTGTCTGATGGTGTTCGGGTTTATTAAATCCGAAAAATAAACACAGCTGGGATTCCCTCACTCAGCGAGTTGCTTGATATTCAAGAAGGCGCACCATTGCCCCCTGTGGAAATTTAATTAAAAACTATATGGCTCCCCACGCTCCCCACGTACATCGATGGAGAGACGGTGAAAACGGCAGATAGGAAAGGCGAAGGAGCTGATCAAAGAGAGCAAAACCTCATGCTCTTTGTAAATTGGTTTCATACCGTTACATTTTTAAAACGACAAAAAAAAATGGGAAAGTTCATATCTTAAAACCTAAGAAACCTTTCAGGGAGTCGGTTGTGGACATACAATCAAGAGTTGGCTTAACATAGATTATATTACAATAGACAACACCAGCCTGGTAAAGTCATGTTGAAAAACTCATGGAGGGAGCAGACAATCTGTATGCACAACAGAAAATCAATTCTCTGATAATGAGCAGTCCTTTAATGGTCTTTGAAAATGCAGATTTAAGTGCAGCTATTGATTACAGTTTGCCTGTTTTAATGTGCCCTTTATTTTTATACTGACAAATTAAACACATCTGAAAGAAACAATCAGCATGGCCGTGCGAGGTCAACCATGTACAGGCTTAACAGAGTTAAGGAAAATTATTGACGACTGAATATTGACTGGATCATCCTTGAAAAAATCAAGACAGTGATGATGCTTATTAACTGTATGGTGTCAATATCTTCATACATGACACAAGGCTTAAAAATAGCCTTTAATAATGCTAAGTAAAAACAAAAGACCATCTTTATATCAATGGTGAATCCTGAAGGAATCATCAACGATGAAAAGCTTCTTTATCAGTGAGGTTGTCTTGGCAGGCTGGCGATGAGACTAGAAGAATGTTCTGCAGGGGAAGAAAAGAGGAATTATGTAAGATAAGAATGACAGTAAACCTGCTGTACTTGTTTGGTTTAGAAAGGATTCATCAGGAAAACAGTTTTTAATCTGTGCTTTCTTCAATCACTGCACAGTAAACACAACAGAGCAACACACATGCAGGTGGGTTTTAGAAATACCAAATAATCAGAAACCAAAGTTTTCTTGTCTTTTCTTGAAAATTGTAACGGCAAAGACCACTTCTTGTTAATCTTCATCATTTCAACCTAAGAAATAACCCTGTTTAAACCCTGTTTTTACTGTACAGAGGAGGAATCCCCCTGCAGTACCACCCGGTGTCACTTGAAGTGTCTATGGATGTCAGAACATGTAACAGTCCCGGGGAACAACATCAATCAGAACAACTGCTGAAGGCTGGCAGGAGTCCTACGCCGCTTTTATGAGTTGACCATGACCTGATGACGCAGGGCAATACCAGAGGCCACTAATGTACACAGGGGTTTATAAATGGCTCAATGAGGCAGGATTTGGCAGATATATGGAGGGATGGGTCACTGATTGCATTAGTTGTTGTCTATTCACTCAAATAACACGGCTGTATAGTAGAGCACGTTTCAGCAATAAAGAAACATCGCCCTGAGGCATTCTTCAAATGGAAACACTGCATACTGTATACGCTGTATTCATTCACTGTCACGCTAGCTTTCCTTTGAAATAGTCAAGCTGTGACAGCAGTACATCAATCTAACAGTTTGACAATGATGAGGGGGAAACAACTACCAAAATACTCTGCTTGTTCCTTCTGATTGACAGGGAGACTGCCACATGTGCTCAAGAAAAAAATAGGGGGCCAAACAAAAAACAAAATGTCACACCAAACATCCCCTCTGCAGAGAAGAGGAGGTTTAAAGACTATAGGCGATTACCAGGACGAGGGTGAGGTGGGAGGAGAGGGAGGGCTAGTGCTGAAGGAGGTAGCCGTGTCTGTACAGTGTTGCACTGCCTTCAAACACCTTTCTGTTCACAGTGGGACTGAATGATGCTGACTTAGGGCTGCTTACACGTGCACACATAGACAGACACACACACCACACTGTCATAAACTGTAAACTACTGGGCCAGTTTCATTAGATTATGCCCCAAATTATAACAAAAACATGCCATATGTGCTTTTGAATAATATAAATATGATGTAAACATGTATTATACATGAACATGAATAATTTATCAGGCATACTTACACTTCATCTTCATATTCTTTCGGAGGAGAAACAGCAATCACAACATCAATCCAGTCCTAAAAAAGGTAAAAACATTTATTTTCATTTTTCACTTGACTGGATCAATAGAAAATATGAAGCCTGACAAAATCTTAAAAAGAGTGTGAAAACAATGACATAAATTGAGGTTGAAGTGGTTTGTATCAAATCAATAAAACATCCTGTTGTAGTAGCTACTGGGGTGAATTGTAGATTTCTTTAACAAAGAAAAGGGAAGCATGGTATTTCATTTTCCTCTAATCTGAGTCCTACCCCTCCACTATTCCAGGCCCGAGCCAGAGAGTTTTGGCCCTCCGTCAATGTGGCATCAATCAGGATCTTCCCATTGACAGCCATAAGTTCATCCCCGGGCACAATGCCACCTACAAAGAGACACATCAGAGATGGCTCCCTGTCAAACATGTTTATTCACAACAGTGACACACAGAGTGAGTCCTAGGACCAGCTGTGGAGATAAATATAGTCTGCGACTTCAGTAAACAAGTAAACCATTAACATGTTGTCCCCCACAGTGATGCAGTGTTGTAGGAGTACATTTAAATCTTGCATCTTGACTATATGCCCAAAGGCAAGTCAGCAAGGTAATATCTGAAAATACAAAATGAACTGACCGTGCTTATCTGCAGCGCCACCTTCATAGACAGAAGATAACACCAACTTTCCCAACGGAGAGTCTGCGCCTCCCTCCAGAGAAATGTCAAGCTGTCCAGTCTGAGGAACAATGAACAAAAGCATCACCACCACCAGTCATGTTTCGGAATATCGCACTTTAAATGTGATCATCAATAAAGGGAGTTATCTGAAGTGAAGGCAGAAGATGCAGCGCAGTACCTTCTTGATTCTCAGTAGTCTCACATCTCGTCCATCTATCTGGTCCGAGGAGAACTAATAACAGAGGATTGATGGGAGAGGGTAAAAGCAGAAAACAACACTGCAGTTGCTAAAAAAAGGTAGGAAATGAATAGATAGAGATGCCAACATGAAGAATGGTTTCTACTCTGAAGAGGTGTATGCAATGCTCAGTAAATACTTAGAATACCCTTTGGCTGTTATTAATGGTAATGGTTGGTATAACTTATGAGGAGAGGACAATTGTTCACTTCTGGAAAATTATGTTTGAATTAAACATTAAATAGTTTTTTGTGAATACGAGATTTTTCCCATCGCAAAAAGTCTAATGAACTATATCTGGCTCACTAGCAGTTAGCTTATTTAGCCATCTAGATAACTCCATAAAGCAGTTACGTTTTACTATCCATTTTTCAACTGTTTGATCTGTCTTAATTGTTGTTGTAGTGCTAGTTCTAAGGTAACTTTGGTATACCATAATTCACAATGGCTGCCATGGGAATCAAAAATGTTATAAGCAAATCAAATATTAGATATGATGGTTAATGGATGCCAGCAGACACAAAGGTTTTACATTTCTAGTTAGCTGGAGCTAAAACTGCTATATACCACTTTCATTTTAAACTGCAAACAATATCCGGCATACAATACCATGGAGTAGGGATCAAAGCCTTCCTCGTATTTCTGAAATCCCTGAAAGAGAATCAACATGTATAGTATTTCATTAACATTGATCAATATGTCAATAAGGGATTAACAAACTAGACTAAATTTAAAAAAAAAGAAACTAAGAACTCTCAGTAGATGTCAGATGGTCAGATTTCCTTTGACAACCAGTTTTATATTCAAATGTGAATACCATCCTGTTAAATGTAAACCATGAAAAGACAGAGTGGCTTTTAAAGCCTCCCACTTACATTCAATAAGGACAAGCAGAGTAACTGGAAGACTGAGCGCACAGAAAATCATTCCTAATCATTCCTCCCAAAGATGGCAGTAAATTCATTTAAAGGAAGGAAACAGAACAAAAGACATTGCATTAATCCAGCTACGATGACTCAGATAGCCATTCCTCTCTTTGAAGAATATTAATTTAAGTCTTCATTTCCTGTTTTGACGTGCACATAAAGAAGGAACCCTTTTGTAATATTCATTTGTATTTGTTGTGGCTTGAGAAGGCAATTGAAATCAGCCCAAACAATCTAACTGATGTGGTATTTAGAATAACAGATACAATTCATCTAATGAGATGTTCCCTGTCTCTGAGCAAAGTGGACAAGAAAAAGTAAAACAACCACGTTCCTTTCTTCTCATATTGCACACTGGACCACCCAATGCAAAAAGATTACAACCACGTGGAGGACAGCCATTGACGTACAAAACCAAAAACAGCAGTACGACTGTGACGTGCATTCCCACACCGTATGTACACAGTAATGTTGTGTGCTCCAAATTAATAGAAATGCTCTCATATATAAGCTACACAACTGGACCATAAGGCAGAGATGCAGGCTTAAGAGAGACGGCTAAATAAAAGAAGGCACAAGAGATCCACGAAGAAACAGGATGTGGTGAGCATGTGCAGAAAGAATGGGAGAAAACACACTCAGGAGAAATACTAAATCAATAGAGGTATGAATTACTTGTCGTTTGCTGTTTGATTTAAAAGACAAGTTGAAAGGCACCATCCGTTTCAGCATTTCCGGAGGCTGAAACACAAGAACAGGTATCAGCTTAAGCGAAACATAAAAAAAACTAAACTAACATATCCCTCACTACGGTGCTGCGCTCTGCGACACCCAGCAACAGTGAGTGTGGTTCACTCGTGTGTACTATTGACCTGCTGTAACCACCACAACATGATGGCACGGTGTACTGACACACCATAGAGTACACTGCTACACCACAATGTGAGAAGTTAAACCACTGGAGGGTGAGTCAACCACGCTATACAACTCTAGGTATAAGCAAAGACATTTTTTTTCTTAAAAACAAACAAACAGGGTTAATCAAACATAAGTATTATAAACTGTTGTTTTGGTCCAATTCACAAAGTAAAAAAACTAAGATATGGACAAGGACTTAGATCGGCTGCTCTATTTTTATTATCGTCTACATATCCCATAAAAAGACAAAAACCAATATTAGTCTAGAAGACTTCCCTTTCATTTCTGTGGCTCGGAGCCCCACTCCCCTTCATTCCTACTAAAGATGCAATTCTATAAAATAAACTGGCGAATAAATCGTTTTTTAAAAAGGTAAAAATTTTTACGAAACAGCTGGCGGCTCGTTCGTGGATCAGTTCAATGCTAATTTGGTCTTTTCATAGCATTTGTTAACAATAAGAAGAATCTAGACTGTTATTACCCTCATCCAGAACCTTTTCATTATTTGGCCCTTTTCTCCAATCCGATAAAACACTGTGACCAACAGGAATCCTATATTATTAATATTACAGCACATAGTGCGCCATAGGCCTGGGGAATATAATACGCTACACAATAATCAGTACCGTTGTGTGCTGCAGCAGTATAGATGATTGTGGTAAATCATAACAGGGGAAAGTGATGATGATTCATGGGCAGCTGCATTGGTGCTGCTCATGAATCTCTCACCCAGATGACGGTAAGCTGTGTCTGATGTCTGACCCTAATACATTGACTCAGAAAATATTTGTGCTACATGGAGCAAAGTACTGTAGTGTGCTGTTTCATACCAGGCCATCAGAACGGAGTGCAGATCTGAGTGGATCTGGTCGCTGGGTTTGGGACTGTGGCAGCATGACGGGTTTAGACATGACAGGGGCCATCTGACGCCTCTGGTTGGGGGGACTAGGAGCTAGTTGCTATTGGGGAAAGACCATGTTTCCATGCAACAGCTGAGTATATGTTTGGATTTTAACAGTATGTTCATTCAACAAGTCATTTTACAAAAACAACATATTGTTTTGGGAGGATTTTACAAATGTATAAATTGGGGTGCAAGACTTCAATCACATTTGTACAGAAAGACACTCACCAAGGGGGTGCTTGAATTGGAAATACGACTGGCATGGGAGGTTTTTCTCATTACCTGAACCACAGTAAAATAAAATAAATGTCTTATACCCCTGGCACAGACAGAGCACTGCAGCAATATCAATGCACACACACCCAGACGCACTCACATCCCCTGAGATATCACAGCATGGCTGCGGTTTCAAAAGCATTCAATGCATGACCCATTGGATGAAATGCAAATATCCAAACAAACGCAAGCAAACACATTAACAAAAGTAAATAAAAAACGGCTCCACTCATGAACAATAGCATGCTACTTTCATCACTTCTACACACCATGCAACACTCCACTCTATATAACAAATCCACACAGCTACAAGCAATGAATGCCATTCCCTCCGTGAGAAGTAAATTGGAAATCAATGACTGCACAATTCATTCATGCCAATAGTGTGCATCGCTCTCTCTTCATGCATAAAACATCTCACTACAGAAAACAGCACGAGCACATGGACCTATTCATTAAAGAGAATGGAGTCCTGCAGCCTTGAAACTGCATTAACTCTATCTGTGCCGTTCATATTTCTTTAGAAGGCTGATGCAACTTTTCACAGATGAAGAAAAAGAATCCTTGCCATCTATCAGTTCAACAAAGCAACACACACATCATCTCTCTCACATGAGAATCTCTAACCTTTGGACTAGAGGGGTAGGACATTTCACTGGCGTTGGACGAGTAAATCCCTCCTCTTGGCAGATAGCCACCTGCCTCCCACTCACTCCTGCGCTCTGGAGGACTGGAAGGGTGTTGGATGTGAAGATGATGATGCTGGCGGTAACCGCTGTGGGTTCCTACGCGTTCTCCTGAGTGTTGCTGGGGTGGAGGGGGCGGGGGCGGAGGAGGAGGTGGTGGTGGTGGAGGAGGGGGGGGTGGCGGCGGATGAGGCCGTGGAGCAGGCTGAGGGGAGGATGGAGGCCACGACGACTGAGACTGAGGAGGATAGTGGGAGGAAGGTGGGCGAGGGGGTTGGGGAGGCTGAGGGGGAGGCCGAGGTTGAGGCCTGCGCCCCCTGTTGTTCAAGGTTGACGGGGCAGGGGGTGGTTTCCTAGCGCTGGCAGGAGAAGGAGGCCGCCGCTGTGGGGATGCTCGAGACGAGGGAGGGGAGTAGTTGGGTATTGTTGGGTTCAGCTTGGATGAGGGTGGGGGGAGAGGCAAGGGAGGGGGAGGCTGGCTAGTGCTGGCCTGTGTGGGGGCCAGTCTCTTCAGAGGGCCCCTCAGGCTCTGATCCACATCGTCCAGGTTAATGTCATCCAGATCAGTGGTGGCCAGGTGGAGGCCTCCAGGGAAACGCTTCACCTTGGGCATCGTAGCAGGAGAGCGCGGCGGGGAGAGCTTAAAGTCACAATGACATGAACAATGACTTGTTTCACCTCGTGTCAATTCTCCTGTTGACCTGAAACACACGTCTAGAAATGCTCTCATGCTCTGTTCTTCTTTTATTCGACATGAACGTGTTGACGTTTGAAGGCAAATTACCAATTTGTCCCAAAACATTGCCATGTCCATGTAGGAATAAAAGATATAGAATTTTAAAATTCCATTTTCACACATCTCCTGTAATTTCCCTTGTGGTATGAGCAGGTGAAAATAAACTCTCCAATTGCACAATCGTTCACCGAATGCATCATATAAATCATGTAACTTAAAATTCAATGAAAATGAAATAAGTCACAAATGGCACACGTAAACCCCAGCCTTCCTGAAGTGTCCTTCCCCATGTAATTTTACTCCATCACTAAACATGGCAGCAAGGAGGCGCCTCAATGCTATTATCAGCAATGCTTTGCTACTGTATTGGAGCTCTACTCACTTCCTTGCAACAGTAAGTAAGTGGCATAAAACTTTGTATAACGTTATATGAAACAAAAAAAACAATGTTGAGGAGCTCTGAGTGCAGAGAGGTTTTTGAGGTCACACTCTGTACCTCTGGGGATTCATTCTCCACACAGGATATCTGCTCCAACCGAGTCTGACAAAGACGCTCCACCCAGTGTTGCACTTTCTCTGACTCCTCAAGGTCTTCTCTCTCCGTCTCTGAAACCTGGTACAAAGGGGCGGGCATCGGACAATAGGAATGAGCCCTGCCCATCCACATTTACATGCTCAGCTTTAAAACAGCCTTTAGTGAATCATAAAACAAACAACATGGTTGCATTTAGTTAAAACCACAACTTGACACCCTGAGATTAACTGTCATAAATATTAAATGGTATAACCCACATTGTCCCTTTGTTCAGTATTTATTTGGTACGCCCTCCTTTCCGTACCTCCTGCACCAAACGATTGATCTTAAGTTGCTTCTCTCGTTCATGCATTTCTTCCTTCTCCTTGGCGAGTTTCAGCTCAAACTCCATCTCCTTCTTGTTCTTTCTCTGCTCCTGCAGTGTGTCCGTGTTGGACACTTTCTTCTTTCTCTTCTTCTTTTCTCCTTTCTGAGGTGTCATCAGTTAGTCAAAGTAAAAAAAAGCAGGGGACAGACAAATCTGCCACTCCAAACCACGCAGCACGACATGCAGAAATAGCTTGTGACACCACACACTGTTCGACGGATAAAAGCCCAACAAACAGCATTAAGTTTTAGAAATGTTTCGAAAAACAAAAGCTCTGATCTTAAATATGTAAAAGCCACTCGTCATGAGAACTATTTTTCATTCACCACACACAAGCCAGGCAGCTGACTGTACCTTGCGGAGGGACGGCAGTTTTCCCTCGTATCGATAAAACCAGCCAAATGCTTAGAACAGAGATGAACACAGGTCACTCTGTTAAATTACATCCATTAAAACACAGACTCAGCAAACTCCAACAACAACAACAACAACAACACACTAAAGAACCACAACACCCCAAGAGAAAAAAGAGACAAACAGATTAAGCCCACTCCATTTAGGTACTCTGAATAACTACACGGAAAAATGTATTTAAGTGATGGAAAAAAAAGACAGCTTTCAACAGCTGGAGTGGTTGTGTGTCATACCTTTCAGCAGCATCGAGCAAAAAAATGCAACTGGTTGAAATTAGACAGAAAATATTTCAATGGTTATATTCTGGTTGTCAAAGGAAATCTAGCACTAGACTCTGTGTACGCTGGTTTGAACAAACATCCTCCAACATCAGCTGTGATAATGACAGCTGAGGCTCCAGACTCACTTGTCTGTCCTGATCTTCCTCCGTGTCCTCCTCTGGGAAGGAGCTGGCTTCATCGGCTTAGAGGAGAGGCCATAAAAGCAACAAAGCACACAGAAGTGACAGAAAGAGACAGAGAGCGTGCGGAGGAAAGGAGGGGAGATGGAGTGAAACCCAGGCAAGACTAGTGTTTAGAAGAAAAGTAAATATGTAGGTTTAGGAGTAAATAGAGGATTCATGCACTGCAGGACTCGTGCAGGTGTCCTTACGAGAACTCTTGGATTTGGTGGTTTTTGATTCGTGCGGGGCGGGTGATGGGCTCTTTGGAGTTCGGGGGCTCTTTGGACTTTTGGGTCTCTCTTTGGCGCCCCAGTCCTCCTCCCACTCTCTGCTGTGCTTATTCTCCACAGCCTCAAGCCTACAAAGGATGACCAGACAAGTGAGAGTTGTAAGATATTTACAAAATAATACTGAATCGGCATTTTAAGGACATAAAATAAAAAAATTAGTTGTATACTTCTCCATCTCCACTTTATAGCGATCCTCTTCCTCTGCAGCTTTCTGAGAGATCTCCATCTTTCTCCTGTTAAAACATGACAGATTGTCTAAATAAAACTGTCCGCATAACATAAAGCTATAAATACAAAATATATGACTTTAATCCAGTTTATTGCAAATGTCAGCCTTACAACATGTGGTATGCAGTCACATTATTTATTGCTGGCATCAAAGCACTGACAAAACTGAGCGTATCCTCCAAATTTACAAACGCATGGGAAGGATGTGCAAAATAATTTAGTAACATGAACATGAATCAATATAGTGATGTAACAACAGAGAAATATAAGGTCCTCAGTTGGATGGAAAACCAATGTAGGTTCTGTTTACTTTCTGTGCACCCAACAGCGAAATAATGTCAGTCAGTGTTCTATTGTCTTTCAGTCTCAGATTAAACGCATGTCGGAATTTCCTAAAGCTAATTAGACAAACAGAGCCCTCCAGCTGGAAGAGGATTTTTGTTAAAGCCGTTTCAAAATATCAGGAGATTTCCAAGAAAGAACGCTTTTTATGTTTTCTTTTAATCAGTAACTGATCTCAACTTCATGGTGAGGACGTGGTCTCTCTGTACATTTCAAGATTTCAAACTATATACCTCCCATTCGTCACAGTAGAGACACTACAACGTCTGTCTTGTGTACAGGTACAACAAGACAACTGTCATGTTTCTGCCATGCAACAACCACGGGGTAAAGACTTTGGCTGTTCACTCACTGCTTCTCCATCTCCTGCTGCTCCTTCAGGATTTTGTTGGTCTCCAGTGCCACCCTCTTCTGGTGCATCAGCTCCTGCCTATCCAGCTCCCTGCGGGCCTGCACCGCCAGGCGCTCCTCATCTGTCATGAACAGCTCTCTGCCCTGAGAGGCGACAACAGCCAGAGACAACGATCAAGGAAAGATTTTGAGGAGAGCAATCGTCCTAAAAGTGTTTGGGCACTGGAGAACCGGCAGAGAAGCCCAAAACAGTCTCCCTGACCAGGGTGAGAGAGGAGATGTCTCTGAAGCCTCACTCAAGATTAAGGCCCACCCTAAGAATCATTGTTAGATAGTAATTCTATACTGAATAGAAATTGGTATGTGCAGGAACAAAAATGTATACAATATATACAAGAAGCACTGTACTGCATACATTCTTATATGTTTACTGTTGCAGGGTTCCCTGTTTATTCAGATGAAAATAAGTGACTGCATTAGAGAGGCATCAATGAAAACCATGAATTAGAGGAGACAACTTGTCTCGCCGTCTCAGAGTCCCGAGGCAAACAACCTGCAGAGTGACGTTGCTGATGATAAATGTTGCTCCTGCAGACAGCTGAGGCACAGGCAACGTGGTAATGTGATGTCTGCTAAACAGACTGGCAGATTACTCTGATTACTCTGGATGGTGCAGGAATGCAAAGGGGAGAGGGCAGAAGTGTGTGTTCCCACAATTTATAACAGATAATCAATCCCTTATTCTCTGAGAGATCTGATTATCCTTATCTAAATATTATTATGTGATATCCAACACAATACAAACAACAATTCTAGCCATTTTATATGCACCATTTTGTTTGGCTATCACCTCTATGTCTTATAGATATCTCTGGGTATCCCTTTAGATGTAAATAATCTAGATGTAATAAAAACACTAACTGGTGTCACTTTACCAAAGATAAACCATTTTGAAAGGGTTGAGTGTCTCATATGCAGATGTAATAGTATCTGTAACTTAAAAGTAGTGTTTCCTGTTGAGTTTTTGGGTGAATCCAATAATATTCACAAGAGTTAATTGCGAAGAAAATACAAGATCGATGAGGGGAAAAAAAGACAACATAATATTGAATGAAATATTGAGTCTTAAAATGATAATTTGTGATTGTATTAAAAAGTAATTGCATGTACTTACAGCTCCAGTCAGAACAGTAATAGTCAAGCTCCTGCTGCTCTTTAGGACTCTCACAGCCTGGGAATATAATAACAGAACACTTTGAAGATGTGTTTAATGAAATCAATGTAGGGTAATACATTAACAGCCTCTTGAAAAAATATCCTGTGTGAAGTATGTGTTATGTGTATTTGGTCGGGTGTAAAATTATCACAGACTCCTGCTAAAAACTGGCAAATTAACTACATGAAGGACTTTTCTTTTCGACATCAAAAACATTTTTTCTGGTGAAACGCTAATTTGGCTGTGGATCCACAGCTCATCGAGCTTCAGCCAAATTAGTGTTTCACCAGCCAAAAAGCTTTTGCAGTAGAAAACAAACCTCACAGCTGAAGGGCGTTGAACAAACACTGAAAGTCACACAAGCACCGTTAAAAGATAAAAAGGACAAAATGTACACAATTGTAAATTATGCTCCAGTTGCCATTGTTGGAAGTGGAAAAAGAATTAAATTATGCTAAATTCACCTCTTTGTGGTCCGCATTGGTGAAATCCACCCCGTTCACCTCCACAATCTGGTCTCCAATCTATATTTTAGGATAAGAAAAAGATGCAGTCTGCAGCACTAGGTATACGATTATCACAGTTTAAGAGAAGTATTCAGTTTGAGCAATCACCTCAAGTCCAACTTCGGCAGAAAGGGAGCCTGGCTTGACATTACTGATGTAGATACCAGGTTTCTGGGTTGGACCACTGGAGATGCTGATGCCCATTCCCTTGGTACCCACAAGGCTGAGAAAAACCTTCTTCTCCTTGATTTCTTTGCCACCAATGGACATCAAGCCTGCAATGCTGCTTGTTTTCTCCTGGGGCAGTTACAGAAAGTGCATTAGCTGTCTGTTTATGGGATCAATGTGATCAATGTGAAGCAACATTAAGCAAAAATGAAAAATGCCTCATACCCCCGACTCAGACACAAACTGGTCGACAAACTGCCACTTAAGGGGTTCATCTGATGAGCTGGAGAAATGAAAAAAGGTGAACAAAAACAAAGCAATGTCATTCTAGCACATTAACCCATTTCACTATGCTAAACAGCAGATAGGTTATCTTACCCTTTCACTGGGATCATCCCCACATCTGCACAGAGAGGGAAAATAGAATGAATTGAGGCCATCAATAGTCAACAATATTCATCCATCATGCTAAAGTTGTTTGAAAATGTTTGTTTCACGTACGTCTGACTTTGAGTGACACAATCTTCTTCGTCTTGATGAGACTGATAATCTCCTCGTGGATACAGGAGGAGATGGAATATCCATTGATGCGCACAATCTCATCTCCAACCTATAAATCAAGACCGGATGGGATGCTATGTGTGACACCTTCACTTTCAATATATCAAACACACATAGTTACTGCTACTCTTACATCCCTGTCTCTTGGATATTCATTACATTACATTACATTTCATTTAACTGACGCTTTTCTCCAAAGCAATGTTTTAGCCATTCACACAACTGAGCATTGATACAACACATTTATGTCAATGTCTACACCATCATGTGCAAACCTACACACGTAAACAAATGCATTATATGGTTATCTGTACGGCCCCTATTAAATTAAATAAATAATAACTAACAATATTATTTTTCTAAGTTAACCGTGCAACCTGTCTTTAACACTACAAACTACAATATTCCTTTGAATGCAGAATAATATTGAAAAAGTAATTATTTCCTCCCCTAACATTTCCATCATACCAGAAGACTACCCTCACCTTGGATGTTATAATACACTATGACTCACAGCGGGTTATTTATTTTATTTAACGTCCATCTGGGTGAAACTGGACAAGCAGTGACAGACGTGCAAGCTCTGTAAAGGTTTTAAAAACACGGTGCTTTGCCCCACCTAGTGGATCCTGGTGTCACAGAGACACATGGCCACAGAAAATGTATTTGATTGACTCTACCGACACAACAATGGGTCCCTTGCCTGATCTTCACATTAAAAATATATTGATTAATGGATTATTATATTCAAAAATAAAAATATAAAATATACTATATACATATGCAGATACCATGTAACTGAATAGTAAGAAAAAAACAAATAAACAACAGTCACAACACACATATGTGCATACCTGAAGACCAACATTGCCGGCCTGACCGTCTTTGACCATCTGAGATATATAGAGACCACTGCCAAACTCCAGCCCCCCTCGGACACTCAGACCCAGTCCATCCCGATGTGTCCGATCCAAACGCACCTCTTTCAGCTTCCTACACAATCAGGAGAGAGAGGACCATGCAAAACAGGACGTATGAGCCATGGAGGATGGTTTCAGTTGGGAAACGAGGAGAATACAGAGAGTTTGGGGATGCTCAGGGATGTTATGGTATGAAATTGTCTTTGTAAGGTGTCTTCATTGCGTAGGCACATACATTTGTAAAACAGACCAGATATACACCAGTACCAGGACATGAGTCCATGCTGTACTCACCGTGACCTCTTCGGGGTGAGCAGGTCGTACTCCACCTGGTGTTTGAGTGGGATAAGAGGTCGGATGGCATCAAACAAGGGCAAGCGCTTTGGTTCGTTGATGACCAGCTTCAGGTCCCCCACCAACACTGCCAAATCCATTGACCTAAAAGAGGAGGGGCATACAAACTTTATTTTATAGTTTAACTTTTGTATGTTTTTTGTATACACAATTATAATACAGCACATGAAATGGGGTTTGTAGTAGAAATACAAGAACTACCAAAATGTTTTGGTATGTGGCAATAAATGTCAATATGATGCACATTTCAGTGGCATCAGCTACATTAAAAACAGAAGAGATAAATTGAGGTAAAAACCTGACAATATAATAAAATCTGATAAAACAACAATGGAAATTACACCTCAAAAACTACCGTAGACTTATCCAAATTGTTTGCTTTTTTTATTAATTTCAATCTGATATTGTTTTGTTTCTTTCTAAATTAATTCTACATTTAAGGGCCTATTACAGCCCAAGAATTCCTCCACTCAAAAGCACTGCACTGCAGAGTTGGAGGTTCCCAATGGTCCTGTTTCAGAGGCGTTTGTATCCTGACGAGAATGTAGGTCTGGAGGAAACATTAACCCCTTGTATTGTCATTAGTGTGCACATGGCCAGGCTTTATAATGCCGAATGGTCAGATTTAGAGATACTGAATGAGACATTGACTCTAGTCAAAAGTACAAGTAATTATAACTGACCTCTGATGATCAATATTAATAAAGTCCCTTCGTCACACTTTACATAGCTCCACTCTGGAGGGCTTTATAGAACTCTTCATCACATATGGAGTAGCACATTCCCTTTAATATTACATTTTAAACAACAGTAGAGGTATAGGACTATAATATATAATTGCTGATGGAAAAACATGTGCTTATCTTTCTTTCCCAATTCAAAAGGAAGCCAAAAGACAACTAGAACAGCAATTAAAACAACAAAGTAAACGCTACTGTGTAAAATCTGTCCACCTGGCCTCCTCTTTAAATTATTAACAAGTATCATTTCAGTCCTGCTTGGAGGATGAACATAAAAAGAGCTTTTGTGGATAACTGGCCAGGCTTGTCGGAGCACAGTGGAAACTGATCAGAGGCGGTGGGGCCACAGAGCTCTGGCTCTTTTCAAAGATTAATTGAAACCTAGACCAGTAGCCCCCACAACCTAGACCCTCTGAGACCAGGCTGTTATTGGAAAGCCTGATGGAGCACACCGTTTAAACAGGAGGTCTGCGTGCATCAGAAATGTGTGTGGAGATAGTAGAAGTTAAGGCATTTGGGCATAATTGTTCCTGCAGCTATCATAGAACAAGAAGAAATTACAGCATATGAAAACAAATGTAGCCTTTTATCTATTGTCTTTTTTATATTTGCATGAATATAATGCCACATTTATACGGTTGTGTTTTAAGGACGCAACCTATTCCATAACCATCAATAATGTATTCATGTAGGAATATAGAGGTGTGACTATACGGATGTGTGTGACAGAGACAAAACAAAAAAGGAAATGCAACGTTCTCACAGACACGCACACCATGCTGAGAAGTGACAGATGGTACTCACTGGTGATACATGCGAAGGACATCATACAGGTAATCATTTTCAGCTTCATTTTCAATCAGCAACTCCACCTGCAAGAAAGGAAAAACATCTGAGGACATCCGTCTTCTCATTGCTGAATCAGAGAAAATGTCAGCCAACTGACACACACTGTCCCTCTCCTGTGGTCCTGTCAACACTACAGGGGGTGAGCCGACAGTGTGTGCCTCCTGTGTGTGCGTGTGTGCGTGTGTGTATGTGTAGGAGTCATACAAACCTGATGGCGGCTCAGCTGCAGCAGAATAGTTTTGAGAAAACGCTTCGGCCAATCAGTGATACAACACATTTCACTTTCCCCCCCGACTAAACTACAAGCTGCAGGCTTCAAACCCAACCTAGTGGTAGTTCAAACTGGGCTTTGAGGACGATGAGGCTCCTTGGACTAAAGCAGGTGTAATGGACAGCCCTTCTCTAAGCATCAAACCCCTGGGAGGGAATAATGGCAGTCGAGGTGAGGAAAGACTCCAGTAGGAAGGTCAGCAGTGTCATCTTACATCTCAAATACAAACAGAGGTGAACATTCACACCCAACATTCACACCCATCTCATCTTGAGCAGCGTGTACTCAAAGGTACACTAGAGAGAGAAATAACACATTCAGACCTTCAGGTATCTTTTTAATATAGGAATTAAAGCATTGCAGACTCACTAAAGACATTTTCAAACCTGACAACTACATATTTTGTAGTTCCTGTTGCAATTTTTGTTAATTCAATTCAATGACAGGAAGTAAACTTGGACCAAAGCCGTTGTCCTAGCAACATAATGGTAATGAAAAGGTCTAGGGTAATCATAAATGCAGGACAGCACTGTATGGACCCTGCTTCAAGGTCGCTGGGAGGGTGTGTGCGACATTATCTTTATGACTGTAATAAATTTCGCTCCACCCCTCCTGCAGCCTAAACTGCATGCAGACTTTGGCACCATATACCAAAAGGCCTGGCACTGTTAAATCAACATAATATATAATAATGCAATTCTTTACAAATGTACAGTGAAACTCTGCACACTCTCAACCAGAGAGACATACAGAGACTATGATAATACCACAAAAGGAAACAAAACCTGATTGTGCCATTCTGGCCCCTCAGCCTCTAATTAAACCCGTAAATTGTCCCATCTCTTCCGCTCAGCTGCTCATCTCTGACACAATCTACATTATCTAATGCTGGGTTGGCCTTTGTGAAGAGCCTGCAATATGTGACACTGCCAGCCTGTGCGCAGCACAGATGGCTGTGTGATGATCTCACACGCTCTGGGGCTGAAAATGCCCTGAACATATCATGTTCCTTTCCTCTGTTTTTTTTTTTAGTTACCTTTTCGGGCTGTTGTGTTCCAACACCAACTACACAACATAGTAAAATGTGTGCTAAACACATGGAGCCACATACCATGGATTCAGACAAGATCTTTTTTATCTTGGACCTCAGCTGTATGTTTCTTAGAATACTTTTAAGCTTTAAAGGAAAATAGATCTACTGCAGCACATATTATGCGCATAAAGAACAAGAGATCAGAAGAACATGACCCTATGATAATAATGTCATCCTGGACAGTCCATGAAAATAAGTTATTACCTCTAGTTTTGTTTATTATTTTTCTATGGGCTTTAAGTTAGGGACCACTATTTTATTTTAACCCAGAGGCTACTTCCGCACACTTTCTAATTTGTGTTTGAATTATATAAATGCTTTTTGATTTACTCTAAGAAAAGCATCTTATTGAAAATACATTTTGATTGATTTTAAATGTTGTATTTTTCGTGCGGCTGTCGACAAGGCCAGGCCTCTGTCTGCGTAACATCCCACCGAAAGAGACACCTGAGCCAGCTAGGTGACAGCCAGGTGAGGAAATGGCTTTTTAAGGACTTAACGGTATTTAAGATAAATGTCATTAATATCGCGAGAAGACGATGGTTGAAACTTACCTTGTGCCGAAATTCCCGAGCAACTTTACGCTCCATCGCTGCGAGGCGGCAACAAACGGACCGATGAGAGATCCCGGTGACGGTGAAGTTGGGCAGGAGTGGACCGGGGTCAGCGCGTCAAGCTCCTCGCTGGAAACTACAGCTTCCGGTGAAGCTTTTCACAGTAAGACCATTATAACGAGGATTCAATATTTGGTCGTGAAGGTTTCTTCCTTTTTTTCCCCGTGAAAGTTTTTTTTCTATTTTGGAGGAGTTTTTCCTAATCCGATGTGAAGTCCCGGGACAGAGATGTTGCAATTTTGGTATATACAAAATAAACAGAATTGAAAATTTAATTGAATACGATTAAGGAGACTATTTACAAAAACAGTTTATGTTACTTTCTATTCTAGTAACGAGGCCTGTCGTCTGTGTCTAGCGTTAGTTCTCCACACATTTCCAATTCAGGCCTTTTCTTATGAAGGGATCAACGTTTACTTTCTGTATTTCAGCAAACTTAAAATAAAACATCGTCAATATCTGTGTTGCCCGTAATTTGGACAGTTTAAAGCGAGTTATTTAACTAGAATATATATATTTTGAAACCGATATAAGTCACTTGACCCTCAAGGAGCGTTTTTTTTTAACCAGAAACCAAAAAAACAACCAA
Source organism: Cottus gobio (assembly GCA_023566465.1). Taxonomy (NCBI): domain Eukaryota; kingdom Metazoa; phylum Chordata; class Actinopteri; order Perciformes; family Cottidae; genus Cottus; species Cottus gobio. The sequence continues at coordinate 11,032,437 of CM042223.1, read as the reverse complement.
TGGAACCCTGACCAGCATTTATTATGATAAAAACCAAGTTTAACATCCCTTAAATGCATCGTAAGTGACATTAAAGTGGTGTGGTTGTTTTATTTGTCGTTTCGCTGCCTGCCGTTAATTATATTGACGAAGAAGACAAGGGGGCGTAAACTTCCGGGTTTCAAAAGCTTGATCCCGGCGAACAGAACAACGCCGAGCAAACGGTCGAAGGACGGAGGGTCTCTGAAACGTATTATTAACGGTAATATGTCAGGCCAACACGCCGATATACATGTATTATATTATATTGTTGTAATGTTATGTGCATACTTTATTTTCGCTGTATCTGAAGTTTCACCGGTACATGTCTCATTAATGATAGCATGTTTATTTTGCGACAGGACTGGACGTGATTACAACTTCAGTCTGTTCTCCTGAGTCTAGTTGTGTTATTTCTGAGTGTGTGTTACAATGTGTCGGCTATACTTTTAAGAATCTCGTTAGGATACTTTGCATTCAAACGTCCCGCTCCGTCTCGCGGCCAACTCACGCCAACTGAAAGACACGGGGCCCTTTCATCCGATCAAATGTACTGTGAACCTTTCCCCTAACGCCTCCTTGTAAATATTGTCAAACTGAAAGATGGCAAGCAATTTTGGACAGAGCTTTTGATGTAAATAATTCAGTATTCAGATACTGATTGCTCACAGGGGCTCCCCAAGCTGACATCCTTGTTATGTATTTCCATGAATTTTGCAAAACTTTGTCTGTGTGGCCTCTTTTTGCAGAATTAGTTGCAGAAAGTATGTGATAGCTAATTGTTACAACAACAAACCATTTTGGCACTTTTGATGACAGGGACTATGTTTTCACTTCTGTTTTCAGTGTTGTGTGCTGGGATGGCTTCGCCAACTAAAGATGCAACACCACACAGGTAAGCTCACAGTCAACAGGACAGACACTTTTGTGGTCTCTCAGCAAGAGAAAGATGTAATGCTTTTAACTGTGATCTCCCTGAATTATGCAAAGACTTGTTGTGTCAATCTGGTCTCCCACTGTTACAGTCCTAAGTCTTATCTCGTAATCATGTATTTAGTCTCACTCCTTAAGTGGGTTTAAATGCTTGGTAATCATTCATTTAAATTTCTAGCCATTTCTAAAATTGGCCGCAGACATGTACTGAACTTTTTCTTCTTTTTTTTACTACAGAGCCAACATTCGTACTCCTGGTCGAGAACCTGACTCCCCACTTCCCCCCATCCATGAGCGGCTAGCGTACCTGCGTCCTTCCAGGGAGCTACTCGAGTTCTACCGAGAGAAGATTGCCCAATTTGACGGAGAACACGAGGACCTACTGAGGATGCTGGATAAGTACAAAGGCATCACAGAAGACCAGGTGAGACACAGCGAGCAGTCGTATGTGATGCTGTTTTCCAGGTGTACCGGCGTATGTTTGAACTGATCCTCTCTCCTACCTGGATGTGCTCTCAGCATAAATTGCAGTGGGAAGTACGACAGCGTGAGGGAGAGACTGCAGAGCTGCAAAACGCTCTGAGTGACATGCAGGTCTACCTTTTCCAAGAGAGAGAACAGTCTCTTCGGCTTTATGCAGAAAATGACAGACTAAAGATCAGGTTGGTGCACGGTTGATGATGAACCCAGATATGTAGACATGTGATAGCAGGAAAAGTACAGTTGTAATTAATAACATAAATAGGGGCTTCTTCCCCTCTGTGTGTTCTAGATTCATGACCCTGATATTGTGCATTACTGACACACTTAAATCAAATGGGCCACCATTGTTTATTAATTCCCATTAAGTTCCCACCATGAATGTTATTGCAACCCTAGTAGTTACACCTGTGCCTTTCCTCATATTTACTGTTTAGAAAAGGCCTATTAGATGTTAATAACAATAGATAACTTGGCTATATGATTGGCTGCTGCATATTACTACTGATTATTTAAAGCTTGTAACCTATGGTACATCCATACATGAGTTTTCTTCATAAGGCTGTCTAGCCATGTACAAAAGGTATAATCAGGAGGAAAGGAAGAAAAACACTGATGTGGGTGTGCAGCACCTTTTAATATCCATCTTCTGTATTTCACTTCTGTACATACAACCATCTTACCCAACCTAATGTTGTACAGAGAGTTGGAGGACCGGAAGAAAATCCAGCACCTTCTTGCCCTGGTGGGTCCTGATGTGGGAGAGATCACATATTTCCACCGGGAGCCTCCTCACAAGGTACATGTTTACTTCAAATTAGACCTTCCTCACAGCAGACGTCTTGACTTGTCAAACACAGAGGCAAATCATTCTAGCTGACAAGCAAATGCTCATTGCTTGTTACAACCAACAATAACTTATTCTGTAAGAGGGCATTGAAATTGGGATATTGTGTTTTCTGACTCGCTGTTTTCTTGACTGTATGACTTCGCTAGCCGAGCTCCAGCAGTGACTCAAGATGTCTCCACAAACCTTTGCATGCATATTTGAAGGACTCGTTCAGATTTGTCAATTTCAATACAATTTAAATAAAAAGACAAAAGTTTATATTTTTCAGGTAATTGCAAAAATGTGTTTCTTTCAATGTTATTTCATTCTGTGCCAGCAAACAAAAAACTGTTTTGAAGACGGCTATATGTGATGACTATATTTCAGGTCACTGTCACACAGAGGAACACTGAGTCCAGATTGGAGGAAAATCTCAACCTAAGGCCAACAATGTTGAGACCTGCTGCAACCAGGAAAGGTTTGCAAATGCTTTTTCTATATTCAATATTTCAATTTTGTCTAATGATTTTAAGAAAGATTTGAATAGGATTCATATTTGTGTTGTGCTCCTAATAAACGTATCAACAGTGTTAGTGTACAAACTTATTTTGAATAATGTCAGTATCTGATCTGTTAATGTTTTTTGTTTCGTGAAGCTCCAACACAGGAAGCAATGTTACTTGTGAAATTTGGGAAGTGAGCCCTTGGTAGACAAGCAAAATTATGAATAATTGCAGGCGGACTGTGCCCCCTTGATTTCATGTCTGCTTAAGCAGAGAGTAGCAGGAGAACAAAAGCAGCAGATGGGTTAAATGGAGAGAGCCTGGAACAATACAAGAATGATAACCAGACATTGTTACTACAGGTAGGACACTTTTTGCCCCTTGCCTCTCTCGTCTCTACTGTTTTGGTCATGAGTGTACCAAACTATTTTTTTGTTGCTTGTGTTTCCAGGTGGAAGCTCTGCAGGCTCAGATGGAGGAACAAACCCGTCTGGCTAAAGAGCAGGTAGAGTCTCTGCTGGAGGATCGACAGATCCAAACAGAGGAGGCACTGGCACAACGGCAGAGAGATCAGGAACGATTTACAGCTATGACTGACAAGTGGGTCTGAGTATTTAGTTGTTCACCATGACTGAACTACCATCTAAGTGTGTTTTTGAAATGAAACTCCCTTTCCCGCTCGATGTATAACTCGCACCTCCTCTCACATTTGACACCTCAGGCTCCAGCGAACACAGAACCTGTTGCATGAGAGCACCAGAGATTTCTTACAGCTAAAGTTTGACACGCAGGCTCATGAGAAGGGCTGGATGGTGGAGAAGGACCGGCTGCTGAGGGAGCTGGACTCCTGCCACAACCGTCTGAGGAAGACTGGATATACTGGGCCAGAGTCTGGCCGGACATGGCAACCCAGCAGCAGCACAGCCTTGCTCCTGCCTCGGCCTCAGCCAGATTCACAGCAGACGCACAAGGAGGAGCTTAAAGTAATATTTCTTCTAAAAACTAAAATCTTATCTCACTTATACATTTTGTAAATATCGAAGCGCTTTTTGTTTCGGCTTGTGAGTTTTTTATTTATTTATCTTATTTAAATGAATCATCATCAGGCAATGCAGGAGGATCTGAAGCAAGCCCACCGACTGGCAGAGATGTACAGGGAGCAGTGCATTACATTAGAGACAGAGCTGTCCCAAATCAGAGAGAAAGGGGACGTGGGCAGGGAAATATTTAAGGTACCTTAGTTGGAGAGATGCTTATGTCTGTAAAACCATCATATTTTATGGAGATGCCCAAGTTTGTTACTGATATTTTCTTCTTACTAAATCTGAATGTGTGCAGGAGCGTTCGGACAAAATGGCCAAGCGTCTTCAGCTGATGACTCAGCGCTATGAGGCGCTGGAGAAGAGGAGAGCTATGGAGGTGGAGGGCTTCAAGACAGATCTGAAGCACCTCAGACAGAAATTCAAAGATGTGGAAAAACAACTCCTCAAGGTAAGAAGCCTTTCCAAATAGTCAACCAATATCTTAATCTTTTCTTCCATCCCATTTGTCTGTCCTGATCATGGGGAAATTATTTTGTGATTTCAACACGTGTTTTGAGTTCTTTAAAAAAAAAAAAAAAATGAACATTGAAAATATCATAAGTTATTTAAAGAAAACAAAATGAGAAATTATTTCACTATGGTCTCCTCCAGTCTTGGATACTGCTGACATCATAGTAAACATTTAACCTGGTGTTTATGTGTCCACTGTTTCAGGTTACTCTTAATATCGGGCCCAACCAGGACTTAGCCATTCTGCATGAGGTACGTCAGACCAACGGCAGGACAAAGAAGGTTCAGAGTGAGCTGATGGCGCTGAAGGCTAAGATCTATGGACTGGAAAACGAGCTGAGATTTAGCTGAGGACTGGACTGTGCCGTCTACTGTCTGCATATGAAGGACAATCAATGTGAGGTTTATGTTTGTGCCACTGTGTAGATTACTGAAACTTTGAGTGAATGTTTTTTCTATTTTGTACTTTGGACTAATAAAGATGTTTTTCTACAACACTAGCGGCATCTTTCCGGTTTTTATGTTCATCGCTCAGAAAAGTAACAAACCTTTCGTTTTCTCTGGAAAAAAACTAGACATAAAACCTGCAGTTGTGATATGGAAGGGCATAATTCCCTTGATTTCTGTACCTCAAACACTATTTTAAGTGGACGATAAAGAGCAAATAAGTATGGTAACTCATCTCACTGTTTTTTCCCAATACAGTGTTCTAAAATAAATAGCCATTTCACTAGTATTTAATAAAAACTATACTATACAAACAATCAAATAGTCTAGCAGTTCCAGTTATAAACACTTCATTACTGAGTTTGGCTTGACTACACCTTTCCTCTAGTTTGTGCTATTTAAGTGTGTGTGGTTTCTGCAAAAGGAGGAATAAAACAATAAAAACAGGCTTTGTAAGGAACTGAGTGATGCGCTGCTATACATAACATTGCCACAAGGGAGAACCATATGGCCACAATGCTGTCGGCTACACAAAATTAGTTCATAAAGGGAATCAAGATAACTAACATTAGTTATAAAGCCCAGAAGTAGGATACCATGACTACAGTTGTGAATATAACAAATGCTAATGTATGGTCATATTATATGAACTTATTGAAAATGAGTACAGATTTTACAAATGAATAAACACAGACACGCAATGAATAATATGAAGAACAGGCTCTACATTAACATAATTAACATGACCAGCAGCTGTGGAAATGAAAAAGGAACTCAAAAGGGAAGAATATACTGTACATTATTCAATGAATAATATGAATAATATTCATAGTACCATGCCACGTCATGTTCTTACAGTTCAATGGATGTACACAACAGTCAAACAAAGGCAGTAACGTCCGTTTTAGGCTTAATTGGCCCAGCTACTGGAACTCAGGAGAAACTCCTGAGGTCTATACACCTGGGACAGACCTGTGAAGGTGGAACATACCACTCCAAGAGGGGAGATAGAAGAGTCCAAGTGGTGCTGGCCTTTTTTAACAATGTCAATCAAAACCTGATCAAATCATAATACAATTTTATCATAACCCAAGAGTAAAACAGTTTCAATATAAGGCACATTCAAATTGTATGAAAGGAAATATATAATAATAATGACGAAGGCAATAAAGGGAAAAAAGTAAATACAGGAATTAATGAAACAATTAAATAGATGCACATTGAATTATGTTCAAAAACGTTACATTTGTTTTTATAAAACATATAAGTAGTCTATCAGAGGGGAAGTATGTACGTTTATAAAAACATAGTCAATTATTTAATAAAAAACGTCATTGTGAATACATTTAATTTAATGAATTAACCAATTAAATCACACATGTACAAAGAAAATCAATTTCATAACTATTTTGTTATTTTGTAATATAACTACATTGCTTTACACGTCGTATGCTGTATTATGACATCCTACAGAGAGTCGTAACTTTCGTTTATAATGTGTTTAACTAAAATGTGAGTATCAATTGCGAAGCTACATTAGTTAGTGATTCACTTTCATTTCTGCAAAAACTCCGATGACTCCAACCTGCGGAGTTTCCGGTAAATAAGCGGCTCTGCGCATGCGCAGGAGTTGTCATTGGAGGTCGCTGGTGAATGATGGCAGCTAAACATGAGGAGTTAGCGCAGAGTTTAATAGAGGCTCTTTCTGTTTGAGGTGCCATGACCCATTGCTCCCGTCGTCAGTAGACAGTCACCGATAGCTCAGCGAAGCTAGCGAAGCTTGTCTAGTCTCTTGTTTACGCGCTTGGCCACAAAACATGCAGAGAATAAAGCCTCTGAGAACTGCTTGGCAGCTGCTGAAATCAAGCTGTGAGGGAGCAGCAAAACAAGTTAACACCTCGCCTCCGACCTCACGATATTATAGCAATGTAAGTAGATGTTGTTTTCTAACTTTATTCAATTTAAGTTCAGGACGAATGAAAGACAAAGTTAATTTTGAAGTTTCCAACGTCAGTGTTAAACCTATATAGATCCTATAGATCAGCATGTTTAAAGCTAATCCCGGCACACACACAGACAGAGGAATACATGTGGCACGCACCAGACATTTACGACCTCAGTTATTACTACTTTGTTCATCCGGGTCGCTCATCGAGGAGTTATCTACTCCAATAAAAAGTGTGCGGTGTGTAATTGATACACTCTGGGAACAAAGTCTCCCGCGGTCCCCTGTGTCTGAAAGGAGGCGATTGTGCGCAGTGCTCGACCTGTAGTATCGCAAACAGTTAATGAACAACCGCACAATTTCATGCTGCACATGCTGCACCATTCTCTGGCCCAGCTCCCCCCTCAGGGCCCCGGCTCCTTCGGGCTCCTCTTTGACATTGACGGGGTGCTGGTGCGGGGCAGGGAGCTGATCCCCGCCGCCAAGCAGTGCTTCAGGAACCTGGTGGACAGCGATGGGAAATACAAGGTGCCGGTGGTGTTCGTCACCAATGCTGGGAACTGCATGAGGCAGGCCAAAGCTGAGCATCTGTCCGATTTGCTCGAGGTGGAGGTAAATATCAATTTTAAACTTCATCTTGCTTTGTTTTGTGTTCTTTTTTTTCTCTCTGACATCAATCTTTTTTTTTTTCTTTCTCAGGTGTCTCCAGACCAGGTGGTGCTGTCCCACAGTCCTTTGCGAATGTTCACCCAGTTCCACAAAATGCGTGTGCTGGTGTCGGGACAGGGCCCCGTTGAGGAGGTCGCACACAAGTATCCTGTCTTAAATCAGAGAGTCTGCTTTTTCTGCACTCAAAATGTGTGTGTTCTGTTTATTTAGTGGAATTTTGTTCATGCTCTATTTTGTTATCAGTATTTAATCTTTGCACCCTTTGCTGTTTGACCGTCTCAGGGAGACCCCTTCCACAGATGTCCTGCTTCTGTTCTGTAATTTGTCACAGTGGATTGGTTTGTGTTGATATTTAAAGCCTTGGATTTTATTCTGACTTTATTTTCAAAACAAATCTATGGCGGTTAACACCATATTAATGTATAAAGACATATAGTAAGGTATACCTCAGGAAACATCCCATCAAAAGCAAGTGATATCCGTCACTCTTTTGTGAGACACAAGCGTTTCCTTCATTTGTGATTTGACTTTAACGCACCAAACTTCAGCCTTGGCTTTCAGGATGTTGTTACCATCGATATGCTCCGAGAGGCATATTCCCTTCTAGATGTTGTAGATCACAGCAGAAGGCCCAAAGACAATGTAAGAAGCATTAATGTTGCTGCCAGTTTATGTTCACGTCCGGATGAGTGAGACATCTCATCAGTTGATATGTCTTTCAGATTCCCTCCACCAAAAGCTTACCACCAATAGACGGTATGTTTCCACACACAGTCAACTAGTGTGATGTGTAATAATTGATGGAACAATTTAGAAAAAACACAGGTATGGCTGCCTTATTATGTTGTTTATTTCTTTGCCTGTTTGTTCCTACAGCTGTCATCTTATTTGGTGAGCCAATCAGATGGGAGACCAACCTCCAGCTTATCGTTGACGTGCTGCACACAAATGGGAACCCAGACGACGCCTGGAGTTCCATGCGGTACCCTCACATCCCGGTCCTGGCCTGCAACATGGACCTGCTGTGGATGGCCGAGGCAAAGAATCCCAGGTAGTGTGTGTGTGTGTGTGTGTGTGTGTGTGTGTGTATATAAAATAAATACACACAGAAAAAAATGTTAAAGTTTTATTTTACTAGATGTCCCCGCCTCATAGGTTTGGTCACGGCATGTTCCTGGTGTGCTTGGAGAGCCTGTACAAGAAGGTCACAGGCTACGACCTGAAGTACGAGGCTCTGATAGGTAAACCCAGTGTGGTGACTTATAACTACGCTGAGCTGCTGATCAGTCAGCAGGCGGAGAGACTCGGCTGGAACACGCCTGTGAAGAGGCTGTACGCAATAGGGTGAGTGACTCAGTCGTCTCTTGACTTGAGGCACACATTTGACACTTCAGAATTTGTCCTTTTGTCTGACACAAAGATGTTGATTTCAGAATCAGCTTTATTGGCCGTGTGTGTACAAATACATGGAATTTGACTCTGGTTACACATTGCTCTCGTCATACATATAAACATATTATATACAATAAACAAGATAAATATAAAAAAGACATTAAAGACAACAGAAGAAAGAGCTCCTTTTAATTGTATTGTCTGTCCCTCCGTCTCTTTTTAAAGCGATAACCCCATGTCGGACGTATACGGCGCCAACCTCTACAACCACTACCTTCAGGCTTCCCAGCGAGCCAATGCCCAGGTGCAAGCTCAGAGTGGCGGAGGAGGTGGAGAAATCATTGACGTTGCCCCAAAAATGACATCGGCAGAACTTGGCGGGGCGTCTGCAAAGTTCGGGGCAGTGGAGGACCTCCCAGAGGGGTGCAGCTCCATCCTGGTGTGCACAGGAGTGTACAGCAAAGACCAGCAGGAGCTGCACTCGGAGCACACTGTCACGGAGCAGCGCATCTTCCACGGGCACCGGGACTTCCGCTTTGACCCCAGCCTCACACAGCCATCCTTTGAGGTGCATGACGTGAAGGAGGCGGTGGAGCTGGTGTTTCAGCAGGAAGGCTGGCCTCTGGAGTAGGACGTCTTACTCATCCATGGGCTTATCACAAGGCAGAAGTAGCCGTTTCGGTGGCTTGTTCTTTGAGATTTTCACAAAGTGCCATCGAGTCGGCGGCAAAAAGCAGCAATATGCAGTTTTACACTAAATACAGGAAAATTGCGCCTATTTTATGTCTGTCAGGCATCGTAATGTGACACAGACCGCTGCACTATTATTATTGGTTTTATTCGTATGAACACATCACTGTTTCTAATGCCCTACCTACCACATATATAACTGTATATCAAGAACTCAAGTATATCAAGAGGGACGTTGTGTCCTTTCTTGCCTTTGTACAAACAATGAATTTGCACATTGATGTTGTATAAGTCTAGGTGTTGAGTTACATGCATTTTTACTACAATCAGACTTTTCTATAGTATTGGTCAGTTCATGGACAAAGTTCATACTATGGTTTGTCTGTGACATGTGTCCCCCCCCCCCCCAGCAGGTCTTCACTAGACCAGTCCTGCTGTTTGTTTTTACTGCAATCATATTTCAGCTTGATTCGTTTTTAAGATTGGGCGACTGCAAAACCACTAATGCTGATAAGATTAAGTTGCCAGTTTTCAGTTTGGATTCAAGCCTCAATCAAGAGTCTGATCATTTAAATTGTTTCTTAATTTGTGAAATTGAAAAAGTACCATAGTTACAACAAAATGGAAAACAGTGCTATTTTTTTAAATGGTTAAAGTGATGAAAATATTATGAATGGTTAATGTGAATGTAATTGAAGACTTGTATGGGAGAAAAAATTCACTTAGCACAAGTGAAGGGTTCACAGTGCTGGTTTCTTCTATTTGTAACTGACAGGTATAATAACAATATAGGTTTTGCAGGTGACTTGAATTGTAGGATAAAACTGTGGAACTCTGGTAATGTACCGAAAGAAAAACGTACTGAATAAAAGAACAATTAAAAAGCATAAAAAAGCGCAAAAACTTGTCAAGTGAAAACATTCTTTATACTGCAGTATAATCTTAGTAAAGAGACCTCCAGTAGAGGTGCGGTTTGAAATGCTGGGGTCGCTATCACATTCAGCAGCTCAGGAGAATATCACGAAATACGTTTGATAAGCAACCACCTTTTAAAAACTGTTTCTGATTCTACAAACTGTATAAATAATAAAAGTCAAAATATGTACAAAACTGTCACACACACACACACAATGTGACATTATGTAGTTTCTCCTAAACTGCAGACACTATTTTTCAAACAAGTCTTTAACAACATGTCCGCTCAGCATCCGCACTTTTTATCTGAAGACACGGGGCCGTGGACCGTGTGGGAGCTGTTACTCAACATGAATTGGGGCGAGTCTTGGGGAATCTCATCCATGATGGTCATGCCGTTGCGTGCCAGCAGCTCCCGGGCCATGAGGATGAAGGCCGCCTCCACGTTCTGGGCCTCCTTGGCCGAGGTTTCCAGAGCAGCCAGCACATTGTTGTTTTCTGCCAGAGTGCACGCGTCCTCGAACAACACCTGCCTCTGAGCCTGAAGGTCGGACTTATTACCTGCAAGGATAAACGAAACAGGACGTGCACAAAGTCATCAATCAAAACCATAAAAATCTGACACCATCAATTTAGCTTTTGCTCTATAAAATGACAAAGAAACGTGAATATTTATTTTCAAATCTTCTGACATTTTTCACAGATCACCAGATCCCAGTGTGACGTATTGATATTGCTTGTTTTGTCCGACCAACAGTACAAACTCCAAATGATTGAGTTCAATGGTAGTATGCTTACTACCATTTGTACTCTTAGATGCTGTTGGAAGTATTTGTGTTCTCAAACCTTAATAATCTAAAACACTTCAGACCTATTTCATAGAGCTAAATAGGAACACATTACATTACATTTAATTTAGTTGACACTTTTATCCAAAGCGATTTACAATAAGTGTCAGATGCGATGAGATAATCCTTTATTCGTCCCACAGCAGGGAAATTTGCAATGTTATTGATAGTTAATACCATGTATATACTTTTAAACAAAGAGTGATTTTTATTCAAATTGCATTTAGACTAAACTTGCAGCATTTATAAACTTAATTTAAATGAATTTATTTCTGTGTGAAACAATCATATCAGATTGGCCCAAAGCTCAAAGCTGACAAGGGTGGGAGTAATAGGCACAACATATTTAGTTTTATTGGTGCAAATGGTCCCAATCTGTAGATATGCGCCTTTTAATAATAGAGCATCATTTTGTAATTGACAGCCACAGACACCTGTGGGTTCCTGGACCTCACTATGAGAATCACTGATTTAGTCCACTGATTGTTTTAGCTCAACCGACCAACAGTCCAAAATCCAAACATATTCAGTATACAATTGATGTCAAAGATGAAACCATGGATGATCAGTTTTTAGTTGAGAAATGGCATTTTATAAATGGACAAAATATTTGCAGATTATCTGTCAGAATAAAAATAGTTGGGAACCACGGTGTATTGTGTCCTGCAGTCTAGGATTTAGTATTTACTGACCGACTCATTTTCCCTGCTTACCAATGAGTATCAGTACCACGCTGGAAGCTCCAAACTGCTCCACCTCCCTGATCCAGAGGGGAACAGATTCAAAAGTGCTGCGGCGTGTGATGTCATAGGTCACCATGGCCCCGTGGGCACTGCGGTAGTAGCTTTGAGTTATGGTGCGAAAGCGCTCCTGTCCAGCTGTGTCCCACACCTGCATCTGCAATAACACAAAACGACTTAAATAAGACTTAAATGGTTGCAACGTATAGGTGAATTGTAAGTTGTTCGAGACGTGCTGTGAAGGTGATCCGTCCTTTTTAAACCGTGCTTATCTGTACAGAGCTCCAAACGAATTACCATAACAACACATCCAAGCAGTGAACAAATTAACACACCCAGAAAGCTAACACACAGATGATGTAATTTGAAGGAAGCAGTCTTGTTCTCTAAAGGCAAAAAAGGCTGATCAACTGAAACAAGAAAAGAGGAGTAGTGCATACCGCCTATAATAACGCTTTTGTTAACACATGAAAAAGCCCACGATTAAACTAAATGATCCCTAATGTATGTAGAATGTAAGAGCAGAGTGCATGTCACCTACCTTCACCTTCTTGCCATCAATGTCCAGGGTACGAACAGAAAAATCCACACCGATGGTGTTTTGCTGCTTCTCCATGAATATGCCAGATTTGAAGCTCTGGACCACGCAGGTCTTCCCCACATCCGAGTCCCCAACCAGGATGATTTTGAAAAGAAAGTCGAAAGAGTCCTCAATCTCCGGCCCTGCAGGCTGCATGGTGGAAAGAGGAATATGTATACACAAAAAACACACAGAGGCTGAAACACTAGCTCCAAGACCTATGTGCCTCTATGCAACAGAACTGGTTCCTTCCCAGTTGTGTCAATAAAAAACTGAGTATTTACAGAAACAGCATCCTTAACAGAGAAGGGGGCTGATCAGGTTTACGCCAGCTGTAGAATAACAGTTCATGTGGATCTGCAAACGACACAAAACTGCAAAATCAACTTCATTATCCCTTAGCAGAGGATTCAAATCCCTTTTTTCCTGGAAGTAAAAGTCAGCATCCAAAAAGTAGTTTCTTCATTCTGTGCTAGTTTCCATGTCAACGCAACAATATCGCACACAAAAAAAGCTTGAAGTCTTAAACTCAAGTTCAGTCCGCACAGTTGCCCCGTAGACTGCCAGTCTTTTTGCCCTCTACAACTCTCACTTTCTCTCCAAGGTAATTATAGACACACCCCTTACCTGTCTTTGAAGGCGTGATCTCCAACTGCCGGCCCACCTGCACCACTGCATCTTGGGATATGGGTTTTTATATTCAGGCTCCGTAATAGGATACAACACCTGGAAGAGCCAGAAATAAAACTCAATGACCTGAAACATTGTTCATTACCGAAGTTACTGGCTCAGGAATGTAGACGTGAGAGGGTAATGCTAATTTAGACACTCTGCTCTAGTTTTATAACTAACTTATGACTCACCATTTTAGTTAGACCTCTAACTCTACGAGTTTAGAGTTAGAGGTTCAGGCAGCCACAGTGCTGGAGGTCGACTTTGAACAGTTTGGTAGATCTTTATGAAGACAGGTTTTGCTTACAAGAATCAGTGTGCAAACACCCCTGAGTAAACAGCTTCAACTGCTTGGGCAAATGAACTTCTCCTGACAGAATGTAAACACTTGACATGTGTCTTAACAGCTGTCCTTTGGACCCCAGAATGTTATTTGTACATTTAAAAATGCCTTACGCCGACTAACACATTCCACAGCACTCAACAACAGAAAGGGGTTAAGCGCAGCATAAGCGCGGGCGAAACCCCCGACAGACACAGTAAAAGAGTGTAGTTAAAGACATTATAATCAAACATTAAGTGTAACTGAAATCATTTTACCTCAGGCTGCACACATTGGTGTCACAGTGTGATGTGAACACAGAATGAGCACACTGCTCTGATGCTGAATCAGTCTCTCTCGCTCTCTTTCCACCCCCTCACTTGTTCTGTCGTCATCTCAGCCCACAGAAGAACAAGGCACAGCTGGACACAGAACAATGTGCGAGTGTGAGGGGCACTTGACCAAGCTGGGTCTATCTTTGGCCATGACCACCAGCCACCTTCTTCCTGTTGTGTGAGTGTTTATGCCTTAATAATATATGCAATAAATGTGGTTTTCTTGACCATTTATGAGACAAGCACAACAGGGGAAAATTAATTTGATATCCAAAAAGCAAATTGATTCAATTAACAGGATAAAACTAAATAAACTCCAGGCTTTTAAATGTCTCAACATGACAACATTTATGCTCAACATTATCGTGGTATGAAAGCAGACTTCATAAACATATAATCGTCTTTGTAAATTCATGTCAAAATTCAAACATCCTTATGTACAAACTAATTTAAGCTCCTGTATCATTACAAAATCGCTCCAGTGTACAACAATATAGCAAACCAAAATATAGTTATGGTAGCTAAATTACCACATTCATATTAGAGTACAGAAATATTTCTATGATTCAACAGAGTCTCAGCTCAGGAGCTGTGGTGGAGTGGATGAGTGCCGATGAAATCATTTTTGAGCCGTAACTAAGCTCCCGTATCAGTCACAGACGTCTGTCTGCTGTGTCATCTTCTCTGCGCTGCACTGGTACAGTTCCTCAGTCTTAAAGCGGTGCTGGGGCTTTGTTGGCCTTTTTGTTGTTTCTGAGGTTTCTTCACAGATGCCTTATTTTGTGTTATTTCCTGAGGAGGGACATGAATCGGCTTCCAGGGAATTGGATTGTAGAAGCTGGGGGATGAGTTGGATTTGTCGTAGGGATCTGGAAGAAATCAAAGCAATAGAATATTGACACATAACAAATATCAGCTGGGCAAATTCAATTAATAAGCTGCCTTGACATCTGAGGCCAACATTAAACAGTTATATTGCTACGATTGTTTCAATTACATGGTGTGAGTTAGTCCAAAATTGATAAAGCCACAGTAATAATTCCCAGATTACTTAAATGATCTTACTTGTTGGGTAGCAAGGTGATTTAGAACTTGTTCTGCTTTTTTCATCGGCTTTTGCCAGCCAGTGCTTAAACTTCTCCTCTGCCCTCTTGTGGCGCTCCTTCTCCTGCTCCTCCTTCAGGGCAGCTGCCTCCTGTCAAGATAAAAGGATCTATCAAAATCTGTCCATTTCTGCTCATCAAAAATAACATTTAAAATTAAAATATCTGTATTAAAAGCAGAATAACTCCACATTACGTTCTCCTTCTTCTCCAATTCAATTTTTTCTTGGTTCTTCTTCTGCAGCCAGGCTTTGTACTTTTGTTGAGCTTTCTGTTCAGTCTCCCTCTGTTTCTCCTGCTGCCTCTGCATCTCCTCCTCCTCCTGGCTCAGTTTTATGAGTTGCTCCTGCTTCTCCTGGGATTGCAGGAAGAACACAAATGACAGACATCTCAGCATTTGATAATGTAGCATTACTGTGTAATCAAACACAGTCTCGCTGACTTTAAAGTAGCAAGGGCCTACCTGTTCTATTTTCATCTTTAGCCATTCTTGGATCTTCTCTTCCATAGCAATCTTTTTCTGCGCCTGCTCCCTTTCTTGTTGTTCTTTTTTTTCCTTCCGTAACTGCTCCTAATTTGTAAATAAAAAGGATAGAATAAAAAAAATTATATAATATATTTGATAAAAGGGAGAGAAAAAACTATGGATATCTGCATGGAAACCATAAAACTTACAAAAAGCTAAGGAATGTAAGAAAAGTAACAACTGCTGTAGTTGCAGTGATATATAGATAATAATTAACTGTGGCTTGCCTCTTCTGCTTGTTTTTCCAATTTGAAACGGTCTTCTTTGGCTTTTTTCACCAGCCACATCTCCCATGCACTGAGAGAAGGTGAACCTGCTGGCTTAACAGCATCCAACATCTGCACTGAAGGTGTTCTTGGTAGCTCACATCTATAACAAAAACAGATGTCAAAATAGACACATTGAACTGTATACTTGCTTTTATCTGCCTGAATTGTACACTCTTTGGCTTTGAACACGTTTTGTAAAGTATCTTAAGCTTGAATGATACAGGAGCACCTGACTGGTGAAACGCTGAGCCTGGAGTCGTCGCTACGTCTGGGCTCCAGGTCTTCATCGCTGTCAAAGCTGTCGTGATAGATGGGAGAAAGCAGAGAGAATGTGTCTTCGTCGTCAGATAGGACGCCGTCGTCCAAGCCCTTAGATGTGAAGTCTTTCCCCTGGCTCATTTTGACAGGGGTCGAGCAGAAGCCCTTGGACACAGAGGCAGGACAGCTCGGCATCCTCCCTCCAGACATGGCCAACCGTTGTCTGGACACAAGGTGGTCACATGATAATGCTTTACATTACATTTCATCTAGCTGACGCTTTTATCCAAAGCGACTTCCAATAAGTGAGAACAACAAGAATCAAGAAAGTACAATTTCTTCAAGAAAGCAAAACTACAAAGTGCTATAAGTATTGCCATTTAAGTGCTACTAACGTGCTACTTACTTTATTCAAGGTATAGTCGGAAAAGATGTGTTTTTAGTTTGCGGCAAAAGATGTAGAGACTTTCTGCTGTCCGGATGTCTTTTACATTACATACAAGTTGTGTGCGTTTTGTCTGTTACTTAACCTCATGCACACCCATGCAACGTTTAAGTAACACAAACTACATAAACATAACTTCCTAATGTTCAGCAGCTCGTTTTAACGGTTCGCAAAGTGGGGGCTAACAATAGCCCTTAAAGGAAACTATCAGCTAGCGTGTTAGCAAACGTAGCTTGAATATTGTATCTAACGTGCTACGAAGGTTTAATACTCAGTATTATGCGAGATAACTCCACGGTGCATGTGTGCTGGGGCTCTTGCTGTATCCGAAAGAGCTGTGAACATTTCGTAACTCACCTTCTAGCGTATATTTTAAGAAAAGTCTCGCTGTTGTGTTCGTTTTCTTTCACCAACGGTGAACTGAGTTACATACAGTTTATTTCCCATGATGCACCACGGCCCAACGCTGCCTCTGTAACCATGGTGTCGCTTGACGCTTACACACGTACGTTTTTTTAGAGACGTCATCAGCGTGAGAGTGAATATGACTTTGCACTTTGTGTTCATGTAAAATATTTTTTTTAAATCATATGTTTAAATCGGTAAGATATGTTTTGTATATTATAACAATGATATAATTTACAAAATAATAATAATATAAGTGGATACATGTATATGATTGTATGATTGGTACTTTCATATTATTATAATATATTTATTATTATTATATATTTTATATATCTGAAAGGCACCTGATTTAAGGTGCAATTTTGTTGCTCAAGATAATTACAATAAAGCTCTATGTTGTTTGGTGAATGTTGACTCTGTTCATTTTCAGCTTGATTATAAGTTTACCTCCAATTAAGAATTATATAATTTCTAATCAAATAAAGTTTTAACACCTAAAACAATCATTCAGGCCTGCAGAAAACAATCTTCAATTCATAAGCGAGGCCTCTAATTCCTCTTGTCATACAAGCTTGTAAGATGTTAATTTAACAACAGCTCATGTCTCATCATGAAAGAAAGCCTAAGGACATTCAGAAGACTAACAAGTTTATTTTTGTTTGTAGGTCCTACAATATTATTCAGATTTGTAAAAAGGATTTATTTTATCTTATTTTGGTGATACTGTGTGGAATTTTAACATTTTCATCCCGTGGTTTTTGTGATCAGGTACTGTTTTATTCCAGTGTTATTCTGATCAGTCCTGGCTGGGCTTTTTTGTTGTGCTTCAGACAATGAGTTCACTCCCTGTAATAACAGGCAGTTATTCCTTATCTAGTAGCTCTGATCCAGTTTAAATTGACCTGCTAGTGTGCTCTGTCTCACCCCCACTCCACATTATCAGTTTAATTACCAGCTGGTGTTCTATTTAGAGCGTGCACACTAAAGAGCTGCTTTCACAAAGACATGTGGCATTTTGTGAGTGTTTGTAATTATTTGCAGCACTAAATTAATGTGTTGTCTAGTTTATTGTCTCTTAATGCTAAAGCCAACTATAAGCAACATTGTGCAGTTTCCTTGAGTTGTTGATTATCAATTAACCTCTGACTTTGTTTATTGCAAACAATTATTTAGTTTCAGATGTTTCAAATGAAGTTTCAAATGAAGTGCCAGCAGCAACTCAGTGGTGGAAGAAGCACTCTGATCTTTTATGTAAAAGTAGCAATACCACAGTGAAATACTAGTTTGCATTAAATGTCCTGCTTCCTAAAGTAATGGAAGTAAGTAAATGTACAGAAAATTAAAGATAAAGTCTATAGACATATCAAAAGTAAAAGTACTAGTAGTATTATGTATGTATAATGTTAATGGTTTGGAATTATTGATGCATAGGGGGATTTTTAACAATGCTTGTCATAATTTAATTGTTGATTACATTTGTATTAAACCTGCATATTTGTACCTAAGTGCAGTAATTATGTACTTAGTTACTTAACACCACTGCTATGAATAAGTAATTAATGAAAACGCACCACATGTCTGTATCTTGTCGGTAATCATAGAAATATTTCTGGGGCGCTCTCTAAATCGCTCCCATCCATCACTCCTCCTGGATACAATTTTGTCTTATGTGTCAGTTCCCTGTGAGGTGTCCACAGTTCTGAGTAAGACCGCGACACAGGAGGATAATCAGCAGCCAGCACGGGAAGAATGCAGGTAGGTGTGTCCGATCCAACGTGTCTCCAGAGTCACACCAGGGTGAAGGATTCCAGCTCCGGCCTCTGCTGGACCTCTCCCCGAAGGGCAAGAGTTCTCATTTACAGCTCTACACGTCCTTTAGTGACTGCATCCAGCCAACCCAGCAGCCCAGCAGCCAGCTCACTGGCCAGGTGGTATGGTGACAGGGGACCTTCAGATACTGCCAGAGCGCAGAGGCCGACTGCGTCGACTTTCTCAGACCCCTCGCCCAGACTCTGGACCACGGAGGAAGTCCCGCAAGAAGCTCCAAGTTATCATCTGTGTACTGCTTGTGGAGCTGTGTGAGAGATTCACTTTCTTTGGCATTGTATGCAACACGATTCTCTTCTGCACGGTAAAGCTGGGCTATGATAACTATCTGGCTGCCACAGTCAACCTGTGCTTCATAGGAGCCAGCACCCTGACCCCTGTTCTGGTTGGGTGGTTTGCAGAGACCTGCCTGGGAAGGAGCAAGGTGCTCTACGTGTGTGCTTTACTTCATTTCTTCGGTAAGACACAGTTATCGGTTAATTCATGTTGTATGATGTGATGTGCAATTTGTGTTAAATAGTTTATTTCTGTTTTAAGATTAGATGTATTGTAATGTAATGATGGCTTCTTCAAAAGACACAATATTTATCTGTGACATGAACAAGAAAGTTGCACAAATATCTGAGCTCATTCCACGAGCGTTATTAATTCATTTAAGCTGCTTAGTCATGGATCTGCTTCTGTGAAGTCACACTCCTGCTTGAAATCTATATACAACCATGTGCCGTGAAATTCACTTGTACTTTCCAGGCACAGCCATGCTGCCTGTGGTGGCATTCCCGTTTGAAGACTTCTACATTGACACTCATCACATGACACACCAGCTGGGACCTCGGGACCAGCAAATCTTGTTCTACATCGGCCTCCTGGCTGCTGCACTGGGCATCGGCGGCATCCGGGCCATCCTCTGTCCCATGGGAGCCTACAGCCTGCAGTGCTACAATCAGCACCAGCTCCTGTCCTTCTTCAACTCGTGAGTGGTGTTGCCGTCTGAATATCAGACTCCGAACAGTCTGCCGATATTGTTACTATGGTCCGTTTCATCATCACATGAGGTTCTTTACAGTTCAGCTATTCTGCATACAAGAAAAAAGAGCACCTTGACAGTTCCGTGTTGATTAAGGAGAGCAAGCAAAAAGTCAGGGGATGATCACAGCTAATATAATTCATCCTGAGGCAACATGAATGTTTGTGCCAAATTTCTTGAGAACCCATTCAATAGTTAAGATATTTCACACAAAACAAAATGCAACATCATTGCGGAACTAGAGGTAAAGAATGAGCAGTAAGTGGGGTTCCTCTTCTGGGGACCATGAACACCGTTAGATAGTTTCACGGCACTAGCATGGCTAAAAAATAATGTGTCAACTTATGAGTGGATGGAAATGTGTTTTTTGTTGACATCTGCAAACAGTACGTTGATGCGAAGTGAGTGTGATATTTGTTTTATTTATGTTTAGGTTCTACTGGCTGGTCAACCTGAATTCCACTGTCGTGTTTTTGGGTATTGCTTACATCCAGCAGTCTGTGGCCAAAAACCTGGGCTTCCTCATCCCCTTCACCTCTGTGCTGCTTTCTCTAATCGCCATACACATGATGCGGAACAAACTCACCTATAAACCAAATAAAGGTAACGTACATGAAAAAGAGAGACAAAAAATAAACATGTATACAGGCACACTACATACAGTGCCACACACACTTAATTCTCTACTTTTGTGTGTCTGTCACACTGCAGGTGGATCCCTGTTGACCACATTGGGAGTTTTCTTGAACTCTTTCAAGATGTGCTGCCTCCACTATCGTCACCTGAGTGGAGACGTGGGATCTTGGCTGGACCGGGCCAAGGAGAACAATGGCGGGCGTTACAGCGAAACACATGTTGAAAACGTAAAAGTCCTGGCCAAGCTCTTCCCTCTTTATGGCCTCCAGCTGCTTTACAGAGCCTGCATCACACAGGCAGGTCACTGAGATTACTATGGAACTTTATTATAATGCATGAAATAAGATCATGTACATGTTTTATCACACGCAGGGAGGCTAAGAATACGTTTTCTACAGATTCCCTCAGGTTACTACATACAGACAATGAACTCAAACCTTCACCTCCACAACCTCCTGTTGCCCATCGGCGCCATGAATGTGATCAGTATCCTTCCTCTGCTGCTCTTAGCGCCACTGATCGAATGTGTGACCACTTGCTACCTCTCCAAGGAAAAAACTCCTCTGGCCCCTGCAAAAGTCATCAGTGAGTATCTCTATGTGCACACAACCCCACAAATGCACACATCATTCTAATGTCTCTCTTGCTCTTCTGTCTCTTTCATCCTCCCTATTTCGTCCCATAATTATTCTGCAGCCCCCTCTCTTATCAACCCCTCCCTGTCCATCCTCCCCTTCCAGCTCTTGGCCATGCGTGTGCCACCCTCTCGGTCCTGGTGGCAGGTTTGTCTGAGCTGCGGAGGAAGGCGTACCCCCTGACAGAGCAGACTCTGTCTGGAAAAGTTCTGCAAGTGTCGTCCATGGCATGTTTCCAGCTGGCTCCTCAGTACATCCTGCTCGGTCTTGCAGAGGCTCTCGTCACTCCTGCATGTATGTGACAGACGTACGGTCTCCATAATTTCACTTGTTGCAGGTCTCACATGGCGCATCTTGCCCCAAAACTTCTGATTTATCAAATCAGCACAAAAAACAAATCCACGGCATTATACTTTTCCCCCGGTCAGAAATGCTGCCCTGAATGTCACAAATACACAGCAGGAAAGATGGTCAAACGTTTCTGCTGTCACTTTCTCTCTGTCAGGCTCCCTCATATCTTTCCAGCTGACCCCGAGCCACATCAGAGGGATCTCCCTGCATTTCCTCACTCTGTCCTACGGAGGAGGCTGCTTTCTGGGAGCCTTCCTCATTCAGCTAGTGTTCTTTCTTTCTGGAGGTAAAATGAGCACCAATACTGTGTTGCCTGTTTTCTTCCAATAACACTGGAATTTGATGGGAAAAACGATGCTACTGATGCTGATGTGACCACGTTGATACTCGTTTACAGGTAACTTCTACCCAAACATATTGCATGATGGGAATCTGGAGAGGTTCTTCTTCCTCCTGGCCACACTGATGGCTGTAAACACTGTCGTGTTTTGGAGCGTATCTAACAGGTAGGCCTACAGCTTACATAATACATACAAACATGTGGAATACAAGTTACAATTAGATAATTAATTTTGCATAACAAACACTGTCATTCTCATCTCACTGATGCTGCCCAGGTACAAAGACCTGACTGTGCAGGGCAAAGCCCTGACCATCAGCCCTCTGACTGAGAAGCTGCTGCATTACAAGGCCTGTCTGCGGTTCTACGACACTATGGATTGCTCGTACACAAACAAATCTGTTGAATCCATTTTATGACAGCCTTCATTGTTATATCTACTGTTGGTGGCGCTGGCGCTGCATGTTACTACTGGAAAATTGTGAACTATATAAAATGTATGTGGAATTGTATTTGGAATGAACGATCATAATGTAATATCATAATTTATGTATTTAATTGAACATGTCCCCAGACTGTGACTGTGCACCGTTATTTGACTTTTGTGAAAATGGCCTGTAAATGAGGGAATTATGTTGAGATGTTTGTAAATCATATTTAGAACATTGAATGTAAATATTAGCACATTAAATCAAATAAATGATAAACATGTCATTGACATGGCCCTTTATTTGAGTATGTTAAACTAGAGCAAATACATCGTGCTTGATTTACTTGTTTGATAAGTAAAAATACATAATAAGCATCAAGAATTAAAACAACAAACTTGAAATGCCTTATTTCCATTGCGATCATCCAACATCCAACAGGCAACACAAAGACAAACATACTACATGTACCGAGATATTTTCAGAACATAACTCCGGCTACAAGTTAGAGAGAAACGCTCTTTTGAAGATGTGCTCTAACTTGATCAACTTAGGCTTGAGGGAACATTATTCCATTGTAGAGCAAACAGAACAGAATGAACAAATGGTTTATGTCTTACAAAGAAACTATTTAAAGTTTGTTCAACTACCTCATATAAAATAGTCTTTTATCAGTGGTAAAAAAACAACAATTGAACAAGGTCTTTTGATAATGTTTTAGGAACATTTGAGCAAAAACACACACACACATTCATATATATATATATATATATATATATATATATTTATTCTGTTTTAATATAAACTGGCTTAGATGTTGCATATTTTCAGCGTTGAACCCAAATCAACAGAAAACCCAGGAAAGAGAGGTTCAGTGAAGGTGGTCTGGATTTGGTGGAGCCGTGTCAACGTGTCAGAGTTGGAAACACTGTAGAAGCTCAGCGTTCCTGCTTCGTGATTAAGGTGTATGCCCACTCTGCAAGAGCGAACTGGTGGTATCTGGCCTTTGTGAAGATTATTGTGCCAAAATGTGCAGCCGGACGAAGAGCAGGTTAATTTCCAGGAGAGCTCATTGTGACCGAAACAGCCCCATCTGCCTGAACCCTTTCTCTGAATGCCTTTGTATGACACGGCCAGGTCGACAATGCCACCATCCCACTCCACCTCGTAGTAGTGGCTGTCCTCGAGGCCCACTTTGCACAGCGCCTGGTGAGAGAAAGTGAATCTGTCGGTGTGATCAGGATGAGCCTGGTCCCTGTCACTCCACGATATCTCTCTGTTTCTGTCGGACAGGCAAAGACATGCAGCCACCGTGTTGGGATCCACCTCCACTGTGGAGTCTGCAGGGAAAGATGAAACATTCATGTGGCTGAGTGAAGCTTTTCATGTTGGTTATTAGTGCAAAGTGAATTAGCATTGTGCTTACTCTTATATATCTTCAAAAGGCTTGTCCTTGATGTTCTTTCCTCAAGCAACCGTGGCGCTTTTGACACTGATGAAACAAAAAAACAAAACCCTGATGATGCTGTCTGTACAATAATAGGAAATGTACAGATCAGACTTCATTATGAGGTTTAGAGATCCAAACTGGTCCTACTTACTCAGATTTTCTTCAGAGTGACTGAATAATTCTTTTTTTTCTTTGCTGCAGATATTTTTCAGTTTATCCATTTGAGCGGAGGTAAACTCTGTCAGCTTGTCGAGTCTTGCAAGAGAGTCTGTGAACACAGGGAGGCCACCCAGAGCACGGAAACCCTGCACAGGGCAACAAATACATTTTGTGACAAAAAATGTTTTGATTAAGAGGCAAAAATGAGATACAAATTGGTAAATATTTTCTTAGACTCTAAGACTGTCATCACCTGCAGAAACTGAATGGGCTCCTCTGTCAGTGAGAGCTGGTCGAGCTCCCCCTCTCTCCTCCTCAGCTCTAACACTTCACGCTCCAGGTGGCCGAGATGCCTGTTGGTCCAGTCCACTCCAGCTTTCTCTGCTTCTCCAACCTTCTCTCTCATCTCAGAGCGCTTCCTCTCCACAGAGCGGATGAATATACGGATACGTTCAACACACAGTCGCTCCAATTCATCACACGCCTCCCATGCGGCACCCTTGTAAAGGAAACATGCACCATTTGTCTCGTTAGGATTGATGACTATTTCGAGTTACAGCGTGGGCTACTTTTAAACTCCCTTAAGTTCTTCTGCAACATATGATAAATAACTGAAAACATGTATATACCTGTAATAGTGGTCTAGGTTAGTAGTTCTCAACCTGGGGATCTGGACACTCCAAAGGGGTTGCGAGACAAATGTTAGAGATTGCAAGTATGTCAATGAGACATACCACCTCATCATGACATGGAACCTTGTCCTTTGACCCTCGTGCTCATATATCTGCTGCACAGACGATTATGGGTCAGAATAGCCAGAAAAGCATGCTGGCTTTCATATTGCAAAAAGTGACCGGATGTTTGGACATCCTGGTATTTTTAGCATACTGCATTTGACTTACTATGAACTAGGACATAGTAAATCCTTTTTCTGGTAAACTAAATAATATGGTAGTATTGAACATGTAAATATACAGTCTGAATGTATTATGCCTGTTTTTCTTTATTTAATTTTCAGTCTTTTCAGGCTCAATATCTTCAGCATTCTTCAATGTCAAACACTTTATGTGCACAGAGAGAAGGGAAATTCCACTATTGCCCTCAGTGTACACCCGTTCTCCCCTTTTCTTTGTGTGTCCGTTAAACAGCAAATGTGTAATCTGCCTTATTGTATCAGGGGTTTGAAAGTAAAGAAAAACATTCATGAATAGTAGTAGAAGTAGTTTGCGTTTCCACTCACTCTTATAGAGTCTGCAGCCTGCCTCAGCTCGGTCATTTTCCTCTCAGAGTTCAGCACTCTGTCTGCAACTTCCTGTTTACCTCGCTCCAGCTGTCTCTGTTGAAACACAAGCCCAGGATCTGTTCAGAACCTCCTCGGTGACATTAAAAACGACTTCAGCATGAGGGACGAACTAACTTACCTGCATGTCACACTTTTCTGCCGCTACTGTCACCGTGTCGTGGCCCTTGTGCTCCTCCATGACGCACAGCAGGCACGCGAACTGCTGATCGGAGCGACAGTAGATCTCCAGGAGTTTCCCGTGACGGCCACAGAGGCTGTCTTTGACCCTCGCAGAGGCTTGAATCAGATTGTGTTTCTGCAATTGGGGCACCTCAAAGTGAGGCTTCAGATGAGCCTGGCAGTAAGAGGCCACACACTCGAGACAGAACATCCAAGCTTTTCTTTTTCTCCCTGTGCAGGCGTCACATTGCACATCACCGGACGCAGCGTAGGTGTCAGCAGCAGCATCTTGACTTGTTGAGCCCGCGTGCTCCTCGAGCAGGGCCGCCAGCAGCGTGTTCCTCTTCAGGACAGGCCTCGGGGAGAAGGTCTGCCTGCACTGAGGGCAGCTGTAACCCTCTCTGCGGTTATTGTGTACATCCCAGAAGGCATTGATGCACTGCAGGCAGTAACTGTGTCCGCAGGCCGTCGTCACAGGATCATCCAGCAGCTGTAAACAGATGGGACAGTCGAACAACTCCTGACTGTAAGCCATCGATCCCCCGCTGAGACTGACGGAGTCACTTTCACTTTCGCTGTGGGAGGAGTGACACGTGTGTGTTCAACTAACGCAAAAGAGTCACATCGGACTGGTTGGTAGCTCATGCTGGTCCCTCCCTACGTCCCTATTACTTTTACTGACGCACGTGCGCGTGAGCGAGCGAGTAAGAGTTACAGAGGCGCCTCATTTTTTCAACTGTAATTGTTTAGGCCAATGATTCTCAATTGGTGGGTCCAAAGATTGTCAGAAAAAAAGTCGTGTGCTTTTATTTTGAATGTAATTGTTTTATTCTGAAAGGGAGTTCCGTCTATTCACAGTCCTTAATACTTAATGCACACTTCGCTTTCCTGCCGTAAGTTTACTCGCCAGTCTATTTGTGCTCCAGAATTTAAGACTCTCAGGAGCAAAAAGCATCCCCAGTTATCCCAGTATGACTCAGGATGAAGTGAGTGCTGCTTCATGTTTTTCAGTATTTAGCTACTGATAAGGAAATCAGAAGAAAAGTTGATGTTGTATACGTTTAATTGCACTTTGTTTAATTTATTTTGAGTGTGTGGTAAAAGCTGCAACTCAGGCATTTCATTATTTCTATAGTGCAGCGTTGGTCATAGATTCATTGAGTGGGAATTCTCAGCTAAAGTTACATAATTTTAGTCTTTTTGAAACTGCTTCTCAGTAGTTCGACTTTTTTATTTCAAGTTTGTGCTTGAAAGCTGTTGAGTCTGTTTAAAAAAGGCTGAAGTTACGAATTGTTATGCATGTTGTAATACCGTGTGTCCTTAAGATGCAATTTTTGTTTTTTAAACGACTATAAAAGGAAATAGTTTTTTCTTCTTGGCATAATGTGATTTCCTGTACCATCTCAGGAGGTTTTTCTCATTTTCCTCAATTTGGGTCGCGGCTTGTCATTCAGGGGTGATGGTGGGTCCCGCAGCCAGACCAGTTGAAAACCACTGGTTTGTATTGTAGTCTTTACATGCTTTGACAACATTGCATTATTATTTTTATGACAATAAAGCTACATTGAATATAATTGAGAGCTCTCAGATGGACATAATCAATAATAAATGAAAGTGGTGTTCAAATGCCTCGTGTGGAGGATATCATAATATTCACACAATATTTATGATTGATTAAAGTTGTAAATCGGTATATTTGACCCGAACACGACAGGGGGGATATATATCTTTATTTTATTTATTTTTTACCCTTTCTAAAAAAGCTTATGAGCTCATCTTATACTTAAAAAAAAAAGATCTTTCCGACTGGGTTGGCGTGCCAACAATTTAAGCTGATTGTCTAAAATAGTGATGAATAATACTAGTAAAAAAATGAAATACAATAGCATGTTTGTTGTACGTTATCATTTATACAGATTTAGGGGCAGGACACGAAGGAACAGGCCTATAAAACGAGAGGACACTTTTCCTGCGAGATTTCAGCGGAGTGCGAGATTTCTTTGGTGTCCAAGGAGACGACGGGAGTGTTTTCAGCGAGGAAGTGTTTTATCCTCTGGTGATGTTCGTGTTCAGCAGAGAGCATTGTACACGATGGACCTGCCGGAGGCGCTCAGAAGACGTCTGGAAGACTTCTCTCGGACCGTGTTGTTCGACCAGAGCGGGACTCAGCCCTCCACGAGAGAGAATGACGCGTTCGTGCCACACGGTAACCCACGAGTGGAGTTCCCGTTGTTGACGAGGCAGCTTCGGTGTGACGGGTCGCCTCTCTCATAGATGTTGTTGCTTTGCTTTCAGACAAGCGGGTGCTGTCTAGTCTCCACCTCCAGATGTCTCTGTACTTCAACATGTGGTTCTTCCCCTTGTGGTGGATCAGTGAAACTGTTATGCTGCACCTCAAGGTAAGCCAGATGCCGAGAAAGTGAGACAGGACTGGTGATGTTACATTAGCAGCCTGACATATAATGCATGATCGGACTGTACTGTAGGTTCTGTCATAATTGGAACAGATTTGGACCTCAAAATGAAATGCCACACTGTTGCATGTATGACCATTGTTGCTCGTCCAAAGCTAAAAGTCGTCAAACAGAGCAAGCAATTTCATCTTTTAATATGTACAAGATGTATACTAGCCATTAAAACAAAAAACAAAAATTGGTAATTTTACTATTTTGTAACTTCATAAAAGCCTATTTGAATGAATCAAATTAATTGTAATTCAGTTCAGTGATGTATTTGTCATTTCTGCCAGTATCCTGCCCTGCCAGACTACTACAAGTTCATCCTCGTCACCGTTCTCATCCTGATGACTCTGATAGAGGCCCTTCGACTCTTCCTCGGTTATGCGGGGAACCTGCAGGAAAAGGTTACGCATCACTCACAGAAACACAAAGATATACAATGTGTGTCGACATGACACACACAAAACTTTGCAAGAGATTATAGTTCATGTGATAATTGTGTCTGTAAGGTCCCGGAGTTGGCTGGGTTTTGGCTGCTGAGCACCCTGCTGCAGTTTCCACTAATCCTGTTTCAGCTCTTCAATGAAGCCATCCTCGTACAACCCCTGGAGAGAGGCGTTCACATAGTACTCTCCATGTTCATACTCTCACAGGTACGAGAACATTGCTTTTAAAAAAACAAAAATATTTCTAATCTCCATGTAAAATGTATGTAAATGTTGTGCATGTTTTATCATTTGGTGATTGTCATTGATTTAATTTTAACGTTTTCTTTCTGGAATGATCCAGGCCCTCTCTGGTTTTGTGGCGCTCCGGGACATGGTCAGACACACGGGGAGACAATTTCATCTCCAACAGTTTGATTGAATTCTGAAGCTCCAACGTCCCCGCCACACACACCTGCCGACACAAAATCCTGTGTAACGTTTTGTATTAAACATAGTACATTTTGTATTTCCTTTGCACAAATGAGTATGAAAGAGAAAAATAGGTGTGAACATATTTATTTTTATATTTTAGTCACGTTATATTCCACGATTGTATGTTTTTGTAGCATTGCAATGAATGGAATCTATAAAACACCGTATCCAAGAGGTCCAAAGGTTTGTCATCAATACATCTTGTCCATACCTTTATCAACACTGGATTAGTGTTGCTGTAAATATTGTGCAAAAATATAAATTTTTATCAAAATCAAAAAGAGATTTGTGATTAAACACCAAACATAGTAGATTGCCATTTAAATTGTAATTATTTTAGACCATTTCAAGAGTGTTTCATTAGGACACAAGTTTGACCCGCGTCATGACATTTGTGTGAATGAGGTAATAAACAAAGTAATTTGACCCCTGCATATCTCTTGTTTAACATCTATTGTTCTATCAAAACTCCTAGTCCTCCTGATCACAGTCTGCCCCTACAGCGGGGCAGTGTGATGATTTTGTGACCACTGCTGTACCTATTTGGCTTTCTCTTCCAGAGTAATAGTGCCTGGTGTCCTTAACCTGAAGCCTCTCAGGGGGGTCCCTCTGTGGATGCGGACGTTCCATCTTCATGAGAACTGAGGGCATTGACACTGGGGCTAAAACACCCGGGTGCCTTTTGTCCTTAAATGTCTCTTTGCATAGTCTGAGGAAATAGAAAAATGGTAGAAAACATTTGAAAAACTGTAAAAAATGTGTTAAAATACATAATGCTTTTCTTATAATCATTTCACAAAGATCAGGGCTTATTTCCCAATCGTTGAACTGCAATAGCAACCTGAGCAGAGAGATAACGACTGACAAAGATAGCATGCTCAAGAAAATTAAAGTGAATTTACCGTTTCCCTCTGAGGTCTGTGGCCCTTCGAGCAGGCACAAATACATTCCTGCGTGACTCAGCTTCTTTCTGGGGGATGTCAGAAGTCAGATCTCTCTGGTTCTGCTCTCCAAGAGGTATGCTTCTCAACAGTGACAAACCCACTGAATAGACGACAAGATTGCACAATAAAGAGGAAGACGTGTGAATAGAGAAACACCTTTCTCATGCAACTTGATCACCACAATACATTATGTCATAGTAATCGTTTCAGTTGTATATATTAGTACAATATGTGTGTAAATTAAACCTTCTGAGGAATCATCTTCTTCGTGTTCCTCATTCTGCCGTTTGGTCTTGGCCATGTCCGCGTGTGAGGTGGAGGAATCCTCCGGCACAAAGAAACGTTCTGAGACCTGCAAGGCATTTCTGTCTCCAAAAATATGAGCGTTGAACTTGTCAGGGGAGAAACTTGACAGCAAGTGCTTTGGAGTAATGTCTGGAACCATCGTGAGGTACATGGATGAGGTAGACCTGACAATGAAGAGACGTAACACTTGACTAATCTGAATGTACTTCAAGATGTACTAATCCACCGTCTATTGATGAGGACACAAAGTCTCTGTGAAGCTTACCGGTGTGGCGCTGTAAGGGACGGTAGCAGCCCTGGAAGAGAAAGACGGGCTTTACTACAAAGGAGCTACAATTTGTAGCAGCCTTGAATTGACTGAGAGATGACGATACTTTAAAAAAAAAATGTAGTTCCGTCTTGAATTTCTGTGCATGTGGACAAACCTCTCTGGACTTTATAGGAGACGAAGGATTGTCGGGTGCAGCGAAGATGTTGCCGGCTGGAATGTATAAAATTGGATAACGGTGGAAGGAGAGCACTGAGTTGCAGCAGCTGGGAGGAGCATCTCCACTGTCCTGTATACATCCCCAGGTCATCTGAAAGCAAGCCAGCCATAATGTTCACTGCTACACATGACATTTCCTCATGCATTGATGGTTCAAAATACTTTCGAAGCACCTTAAAATATACTTCATGGGTCTGACAAAATTGCCTTCATATTTGGAAGTCAAAAGGCAACATTATTAACCATAACCTACGTGGGAAATACGCTACTGAATTGACTGAGGGTGTCAGAAAGGCTGAGCCTCCAAAATAAATGTTACCTGGTGTGTTTACATGTTGACATGCTGTTGCCCTGTATGCAGCTTTCATTTTTCTGTCATCCTAAAACACAGAATGTAGTCCATGGAAAATAGCAAAAGTCAAAATTGCAGATCAATCTGGATCATCTGGGTTGTCTTTACCTTGACAGGCTCGCCGCCATTCCACAGAGTCACCTGACTGATCTCCCCAGGGTGAGTGGCAGGAGAAGGGATCACAGCTTTTCTTATCAGGCCATTTGCCTTCACAAAGAAAGAAACATTAAAAAGGGACAAGTCAGGAAGTCTGGCTCTGTCTCCTAAACTCATTCCCTCTCACTTTTCATACCAGCCATTTCTCCCTGTGTCTTCCAACAGGCCTCTCTTGGATGATCTCTTTAACTGCGTCCTCACTGGCCAGCTTGGGCTCCTGCAAAGATTGCTCACTAATTAGTCTTGTTTAAAGTCAATAACCAGAAGCAGTGTGCACTAATTATTGGGTCATTCAATCTCTTACAATATATTTGATGATGCTTTGCAGGACCTTTGGCTGTGTGTTGCTCTGCACTCTCTCTGGTCGCAGCCTGTTCCTCTGTTTACGACTCCTCAAGCGCTTCTTTTTCTTCTTCACTGGAGTTTGCTGTGGTGGAAAGGGGCGGCGTGAGGTACACTGATACAAGAGAAGACGTGATTCAAAACAGATTTTCACAAAGGGATCTAAATGTGATGCAATCGGGTAAAAACACTATTCCACTGGAGAGTAGATTTATGTCAGTGTACCTCTAGAGTTTGTGGCTGGTTCAGTAAATGAGCTGGGAGTCCGTCAGAATCGGAACTATTTGAACCACTGGTGCTGTGAAAGCAAACAAGAAATATTCACATACAAGCTGAATGAGAGTGCATTTTATACATACGCCATATTGCCCAAGTCTGGTTTGCATGTGTTTATGGTAATAAATGCTTTGTTATCATATAAATATGATAATACATTACTATATCACCTGGTTTCTAGGTCAGACACAGAGAAGTTGCAGTCAGTGCCCAAATCATTGCCCAGCCTCTCTCTGACCTTCTTTGTCAACAAAGCTGCCAGCTCTGTCAGACAGTAGGTGGTCTGAAATCAAAAGTGCACACACACACAGGCACACACACACACACACACACACACACACACACTATAAAAACCAGTGTCTGTGTATATTTTGGTGCATACAATAGATCTTCTCTTCAATGAAAGGATTTCTAGATAACTTGTAGATGTGCTTCTTTATCTCTCACCTTTGTTGGATCTGGGTCACAGTAGTCCAGCAGGGTGTCACAGAAGTAAAAACCAAGGGACTTCAGATCTCGGGTGGTAAAATGTGTTCCTCTTCTGTCGCCTAACATTCAAACACGTGATCTTAATACAAGAAACATAAACACACAAACACACATTTGGAAAGTCGAAACTCACCCAGAGTGGAGCCTCCAAAGGTGGCCTCCATTGTGTAGCTGTTCTTGATGCCAAGTCTCCACATGGCGATTCGCCCTGTTCCCTCTTTGCTCCTCTGCACGCGAAACTTACAACTCTTAAAGGAGAACTAATGCAGAGTGATTTAGATGTTGGAGTTGACATGTTGAGTATGCACAAATTAATACGAAGAAAGACACAATATGAAGTGTTTCACATATTGTTAAGAGGGGTGCTGTGTGACAGATTGGTGACTGCTGATTGGTGCGGCATCGTCATGTAAATAGAAGTACAACCTTAATATAAATAAAGGTTTGATAGTGTTTTTCAAAAGCAGTGTATTTACCTTATTACTGGCATTCTTGCTCATCATTAGTGGAAAGACTCTCTCGTGAAGTTTCAGCGAAGCATCGCCTCGATTGTTACAACCGTACATGAAGACATTGTTTTTACGGTTGTGGCCATGAAAGTCACAATAAAGAAATACATCCGTCTCAGCCATAAGCCTGGGGGAGAAAATATATCATAACATGGAAAAAAATAGATTGACAATTTACTGGGGTGAAAGTTAAAGTTCCACAAAGCTCAACAGACGTTTGTGTACATTGTACGCATCAAAGACCCCGGTTCCATCAGCAGCTGACCTCTATTGCATCTCTCTTTCATCTTTCAGTTGACTTTCTACCAAGTGATGGCATCATAATAATCTTTCTGGTATCCATCCATTCTTTGTATAACCTGCTTATACTACCATACCATTTGATCTGAAGGAAATGTGCCTTTTTGGACAGATAAAGTCCAACGGAAGTGCAATTAAGTAATTCAACATCTGGACCGCTTTCTGCTTTAAAGTTAGGGACTAAATGCAAACTAAATAACACAATCTGTGTTCATTGCAAAAAGCATGCATGCAATGAGTTTGAATTTAGTTGGTTTGTTTGTTGTATTCTAAAATGTTCACTCATGATCCAGTCTGCCACTGACACAGAGTGGAAGAAATTATTATTTTGTATTATATGTATGCTTTAAATGAATAATTAAACTAAACTTAAATTGTCTAGCTTCTGCCCTGCTTATAGATATAAAGACCCAATAATGTTTACCTAAATTTAAGGAGGGAAAGACTAATGAAAACACTGCATTGCCGAAGTTTCAACTAAATGCAAAATGTACATGAAATACAAGTTATTTGAAATGTAGCAAGTGTTATAATGTGTTTGTTTATACATGTGTACCGTCTTACCTTTCCACCATGTTTCGGGTGTGCCACACACAGGGGAAGGAATCCCTGAGCGATGTCTTGTAATTCCTGTTGAGATCCCTGCCTGCCAGAGAGCAGCGGTAATTACCCACAATGACACCATCTGGGTTCAGCATAGGCACCACCTGCAGGCCCATAAATCAAATTGGAGACAGAAAGAAAAACGGTGTTTGATCACAGTATATAGCATTACAACATAATAAATGGCAACACAACCTCATCCTTCTACTCACTCACCATCAACTGCATAAATGACTACTCAAACCCATCACAAATAACTGTAGTATTGAAGTAATGATCATGATAATGAGACAGATGTGAAACTCTAAGCTTGGGGTCCCTCACCTTGAAGACAAACGTATCCCTCAGCAGCTGAGCGTCTTCCGAGTCCCCGAGCAGGAAGTCCAGGAACCCCTCCATCATCCAGGATCCATTTGTTTCTCCAGGGTGCACTCGGGCCGTCACCACCACAGCCTTTTTGGTTCTCCCCGCCACCCTGCCGCCCCCCCGGGACGTTATTGTCACCACGTACACGGCGTTCCCAGCAAGGCTGTGGCACAGCACCCGCAGTGTGCAGTAGGACGAAACTGCTGAGTTGGAAGAAATGCGCCTAAGGTAGCGCTGCAGGTGGGTATAGGTGTAGGGGTAGCAGTGGGCCAGGTAGCAGGTGTCGGAGTCATGAGGAAACTGGAGAGTCCACGTTAGGGAGTACGAGGTGATTGTGTTGCTGTTGTTACCCTCTGTGTTCTAAATAGAGACAGAAATAATGTTTTTTTTAAGCGGTGAATGTCCATTATAATTAAAATTGTGGGAAGTCGTGTTGTTCTTGAGTGCTTTTTTTCGAGTGCTGCTGGAAAAGTATAAAGCGGGCTTTACTGGTTTTACTGACAAAAGGCAGTCGAGACACCATTTCTGAATTTTCAAGCATGTCAGAAAGATCACCCACCTGGTTGCAGTTGCGGTAGTATCTGATGTTGGAGCCGGTGCGTTGCCATCCAACACCTTTCTCGTTGGCCCTCTCAGAGTAGAGGAGTGGTCTCATCCCATGAGAATACAGGCTGTTGCTCTTCATCAAGTTGATGATAGTGAAGCGGTAGGTCACTCCAGCCTTCATGTTCCTGACCCTGAAATAAAACCACTGCGTGTGCTTTCTGGTGTACATGTCTGTACGCAGGGTCAGCTCATAGTTGTAGATACCCCTGAAGAAGGAAGAAATATGGGAGGCGAGAGAGAGAGTGTAACTTAACCTAAAGCCACTGTAAGAACTAACAGGGAGAAGCTGCTGCAACTAATCAGTACGTTTGGCAGCAGAGACTCACACTTGAACCGCCTTCTGAAGGTTCCCACTCTCAAAGCGTGACTCAAACTCAAGGGGGAGGTCCGTCTGGTTTTCATAAAAAGTGGCGCTCTTAATGGGCCCCTTGCTTCCTCTGACGCGGGAGCAGGTGAAATAGGGACGTGTCGTGGCTTAAAGGAGAGAAAACAACATGACAAGAGTAAACATGGACTTGCATTTTTTATTTTCAGAGAGTAGTGGTAGAGTATATCATGTTTATCTAGAAAATGAATAATTGTTGATATCTAGAATAACACTGACATTTAAACTCTCTAATGGCTCACCAACATTCCTAATATTGTATATTAAACAGTAAGCAAGGCTTGTATATTGTTGTATAACACTTACATTGTAACATTAATATGAAATGCAAATCAGGATGGGTTTGTCCTCACTAGCATACACATTTCACAATAAGATCCCTTTAAATTGAAGCATGAATTAACTCAAAGTAATAGGTTCCTATCATTATCTCATGCTCTGAAGAATTTGTCAACAACTCTGTGCTGATATAATGCTGGTGTATAATGGTGTAATGGAAAACTACTTCATGTTATAATTGTTGCAGTAATCTTTTTTGGGCTGAAATTTCTTGAGTTAACACTTTTGCAGCCTGTCTTCTTTTGATACATCAACATGGGGTGATGTGCGCTGTTGCCTTCAGATTTGTCCTTGTCCTCATCTGCTCCATTTTGTTATACTCACTATTGTCAGACTTTCCATAAAATTGCATGAAGAACACAATATTTTGTTACCCCCCATCAAGTTTGCGATCTTGTCTGTCTCCTATGGCCTTCAGCTTGTGAATCTGCCGCTGGGACCCAGAAATGTATAGCCTCCCTAATCATAAGATAGCGTTCTCTCACAATGGCCATAATACAGTGAATTACCTCTCTTACACACTCCCTATCTGTGCATGTTCGTGTGCTACCCAACCAGTCGGAAGGAAGGGTATGACTGAGCCCAAAAAACAATGTGCATTTGTACTTCTCTGCTGAGCGTTCATTGTCTTGCAGACTTGCTCCTTCTTGCAAGAATACATACTCCGAAGCTTTAAGGTTGTTTGTTGGATCTCATGATTTTAAGCATCTCATCCAAAACTTGTGAATAGGAGTTACACATAATTCCACCACAATAGAGTCATACATTACCATGGTCAATGCAGTATACCACATTTGCTTTCTCCTCTCCTGCTGGAATGGGTGTCCTCTCCTGTCCCGTGAGCTGATAGAAAGGCTCTGGCTCTGGGGGGTCCCACTCTACAACACACACTCTTTTAGTGTTAATACGTGTCGACAATAACAGCAAAATGGCATGCCATGTTTAACACAGATTCATTCGTTGATATTGTGTTACTTGTTTAAGATTGGAGCATCTGATCCTGATTTTGATGCAGTGCTTACTCTTGGGCTGATTAACACCATAAATAAATATTTGAGCAGATCAGTAACATACTCAATAACATAATTGTTTCAGTAAAATGTGTAATTACCTATATGATGGATGATGTCGCTGATGACCTCACACTCTATGGGCCAACGGGGGCAGGACGTGGACGGGAAGTTAACCAGGTCCAGCGGAGCCCTGAGACTCAAAATAGGTTGACCACCATCAAAGTCTACAAGAAGCTGCCTGGTCCGCAGAGTCTGATTTAGGTTTATAGACACTGAGAGGAGACACAAATCACTCTTTTAGTGACTGCTCTTACCTGCTCCTGTTCGTCCAGTGGTGCCCTATACATTTTTCATCAAGTTTGCCACCGTACCTCACCTTGACCAAACAAGCTGGTTCATTTAAGAAGGGATAATGCTGCAACTTGATTGCTTTAATTATCTCATTCACAAAGACCTCGATTAATAAATAATGATGTAGCATGAGGGAGGCAACACTATAAATCCAAGTTTTGACCAAGTCTCTTTCAAAACAGGATAACCCAAGCCTTTACATTACAGTCAATAGTAGGATTCTCACTCTACATCAAACATGAAACAGTGGTGTCAGATTAGCTTGAACAGCAACAAGTTGTCTCTTTGCGATGAAGTTACATTAACAATTTCAAATTTCAATAGGTAAGGCTTTACACAAGGCTACACATGCATGTTATCCAGATGCAGTGAAAACAGCTTACACTGCCTCCTTCCTGCCAATTCCTCCTTGTCCTCCACCGTGTTGGAGTCATTGCTGTCAGATTTGTCCAACTGGTGGGTATTCCACCAATTCCTGATAGCAGAGACAGCCATGGTTGGTGTTTTCTCTGCCTGATTGGGAAATATGCAAGTCATCAACGTTGTTTAACCAATTACCAAGCAAGTGTCAGGTGTAGTGGCTTGGCCTATCAGCCAATGCTTGTAATCAGGAGACTGCAAAGATGACTTATGTTATGTTATCATGAACCTATATAGACGTGAAGCCAATTCCATTCAGGTATTTTTTTCACAGAATATCAGATTTACAACAAATTTAAGTCTTCTTACAAATTATGTTCAGCTGATAAATGAGGCTGCAGACATGTTTAACCTGTGTCTACTACACAACAATGATCCGACAACCCAACGATGAACTGATACATTGTCAAACTGGCCAATTGTGATGTATCTGTAGCTCAAGGTCGATCAATAACCATGTGATACAACTAAAAAAGAAAAATACCTGCGTATGACAACTTTGAATGATAATGAAATAATAAGGTTCATATGGTTGAGTGGAAAACTCACGTGTGAGCTGTTGAGAGCGGACTTTCTCACAGGCATCATGCTGCCTTCCTGCTTCAGGGGGAAGACCAGAGACGGCCTTCCTCCAGCCGAGCAGGGGGCAGCTCCTTCAGACCCGCTGTCTTCAGCAGCTCCGCATGTCCGCATTAACTCAGCTGGTTGAATGGAGACTAATCAGCCTGAGGGCCTTGTCGCCCCTTTAGCTCGTGGCGTTAATGCCCCGCCGCTCTCCGCTGGTGGGACACAGCGTCACACATGAACGTCTGACAGACACTTACCGTGCTCATGTTTAAAATCCATCACACACACTCCTTCATGGACACCAGAACGATACGTAAACTACGACGAGGGGACGACTTTCCCAAAGTACACGATGTTGTCTCAACACTACCACGTTGCCAGGCGACACCTTCCCCCCTGAGGACTCAGCCCCTCCCATTGCTTTTCGTGACGCCTCTGTGTCCATCAACGTGTCTTTGGAGGGGTGTTGTGAACAATGAGGGGTGTGTTAAAGCCCATCTTATCTATAGTAACTCTTTACCTTAAAGCCACAATTAAAGATACGTAGCATAAAAATGAAGAAAAGAACCTGGAAAAACTGTTTAATAACTTTTTACAAAATTTACAAGTTCAGTGACACTCCCTCCCCACCCCTTTCCAAAAACATGGCTTATCCCATAAAACATTATATGAACACAGTTGTAAAAATTCTCAATAAAATAGACAATCCCTCCAAAGAAACTGTGGCGGTCATCTATGACATGAAGCTCTTCAAAATGGTGGTGAAGCATTTCAGACGAACCCATGACTTTTGGCACATTTACAATAGTGGCGACAAAAACAAGAAAAGAACATTCAAACCCCTCTGGTGAATGGCCGGCCATGTAAGGACCTCAGATGTCTCCATGGTTGACAAGTAAAATGTTAAAGAAAGTCCATAGATCATTAAACAAAATTTTAATCTGGGGTAAGATCCATTATAGATTGAAACAGAGTAAAAAATAAAAAGGTGACTGGGCAATGTGTGACCCAGTTTGAATGTTACGTCTTATTCATTGTCTTCCGTTTCTTCAATCGTTCCCGCCAGTTATCGGGCAGTAGCTCGAAATTGGCATTCTTTGAAGCTTTTCCTCTGTAGAATAAACCAAAAACAGTTCATGAAGAGTCATCAAGATGGAAAAATACAAGAAACTCAAACAACAGAATGGAACAGTGTAGCTTCATCCTTATACAATCATCATAACCATTAAAAATGTACTCAAATTCAAACAGGAACATACGTTGTGAGCTGCTGTTTCCTCCAGTCCTCGATATTCTTCTTGTTCATCTGATCTCTGTCCTCGTCACTGGAGCTGCTTTTCTCCTCTTCGTCCAACTCCTTCTGGATGCTCTGCCACTTCTTCACCAGAGATGGCATTTGGATCTTACTCTTCTTTGACTATAGAGACAGAGGAAGAGAACAATTACAATGCAGGTTCTTCTTATGCGATATCTTAGCATTGGATTACAAAGATGGGCCGACTAGAAAAAATCCAAGCAAAGAAAATCAACCAATACGGTTTACAATCATTGTCTGGAGTTATGGCAGCAACATTATAGTAACAGTATTCAACTCTGTCCCAAATCATTTGTATAAGGCAGACATGATGGAAATGTTTCTATGATGGTTATGTCACAAGTGTTGTACCAAGTTGTAAACAAGACGCCTGACAAAGCAAAGTGGTTTAGATCACATCTCTGCTGGACATAGTAAATATGCCAGTATGAGGATAGATTCTCTCCTTGCCAGACTTAGTGTCATCTGTTCTGTTAGGGCTAGTCATCAAGGACAAAACTGGTAAAGTTGGCAGACAAGATAATTACAGGTGCATAGCTTTCGCAAAGAAATAATTCTGCTAGACAGATTAAATGGTTCTATTAACTCCAATCAGTTTGGTGCTAAAGCTACATGATAAACACATCACTGACTTGTGTATATGCTTTCAAATGTAAGAGTAAACTAATTTATAATTTTTATTATAATTTTTAATCTATGAGAATATTGCTGAAGAGACCTTGATGAAGTAGTGCAAGGACAATATTTGTAGCTGCAGGAGTCTATACTTTAGAAGCTGTTAAGAAATGTCCAGATGTACCCGCTGGCTCAATGACTGAAAACAAAAACCTTTTTTTATGTTAAGTACTACAAGCTGCTTTTGTATGTAATGTAATGTCTTTCTTATTTTTTTTTTAACAAAAGCTACAGCCCTGCTTTGACAATTGATGTAAACTGTTAACGTCAATACTGACCTTATCCTTTTTCACTTTCTTGGTCTTCTCTGTGGGCAGAACTTTGGCTCCAGGGGGATCAAAGGGCGGCTGGGATGGTGGCAGTGGTGGCTGAGGAGGTAGGGCCGGGACAGGTGGGACAGGAGGTTCACAAGGGGCCATGGGAGCGGGGACAGCTGGCACACCCCAGTAGGCAGTTGCAGACATTAGAGGAGCTGCACAAAGAGAAACCTTCATTCAGTAAACAGGGCTCTAGTCTTGTTTCAGGGATTGTGTAATAATGCTGTTTAGACAGGTAACCACATTGGGAAAAATGTGCAATACATAATTTAACAGCACATAGTGTGTTGAGATCTGTTTTTACCTGCACTAAAAGCAGGCTGGGTGTAGAGTATGGGATTACTGCCAATCGTTATGGATTTACTCAGCTGGCTGGCTTTACGTTTCTGAGCCTTCCCAAAGGGGGCAGCCGATGACTCCACAATCTGTGCAAGACAAAGTATAATAAAAGTTGAAAGCAAATGTCCTCTTTTATTCTGAATATAAACATATCGCATTCTCATGCACAATATTAACTGGAGTTCACAAACAAAACTTGATGACTCCCATACCTTCAAACTAGCAGTGCCTGGAGGTAAAGGAGGCCTCCCAGAGCCATCTTCCTCCGTTCCAGGAGCAGGAGGCTCACTGTCAATATCATCGTCCATTTCCATCTCTACCTCCATGATATCTCCATCGCTGTCAGGAGGAGGAGGAGGTGGAGGTGGTGAGCCTGGGGGGAGAGGCGGAGGCGGGGGGTAGTTGGAAGGTGGAGGTGGGCTGTCAGGAAGGGGAGGTTGAGGTGGGGACCAGAGCGATGATGCACTGGGCTGAGGAGGTGCTGGTGGGGCAGCGGGGGGTGAAGAAAAAGATCCTGTTTAAAAAAAAAATAAAATAAAAATTTTAATAAGATCGGGTGAAGCATGGATAGACATTGTCACACAGTATGCACTTTAACATCCAGGCATATGTTCAATAGGATTAACACAATGTGTTTTTCTGAAGTCACTAAAGACAACACTGAGTTGGCAAGTCTAAGGATCAGCAACAGCAGAAAAAAGGACTGACCTGTGACCCCTCCAGCAGAAGCAGACAATGTTTTGATGTCCCCTGGAATGGAAGTCTGTGTCTGGGTACCTTGGCTTCCTTTCGGGTCTTCCTCCTTGTCGTCCTCTTTTGGAAAATCCCACTGGGAGGCACTGGTCCGGTCGTTCACATAGAAATACCGCCTGTGCTCTCTAAAGAGTGGGACAACAGAGATAGAAGGCAAGAGTCTCAACGACTGTCCTAGCAACTGGATGAGTGGCATGATACCCTGGGACAGTGGGGCAAGGGAGTGGACATAATGGCCACAGTAAGGGGCAGGAGTGTTGGTATGGACAGCGACTTTAGCTGTCCAAAAGAAGAGCCCAATTAGGGTGTGGTTATGGGTGTGGATAGGGAACCCACCTTGCTCTCAAAATCAAAGAAAGCTAAACAAATCATCTCTAGGTCCTGAAAGTAGCATTCAGCAGCTTACACCATGGTTGTCACAATTGTCCCGTTTTAGACAACCATTCCCTCCCAGACACAGGAACGCCAGAGAGGAAACACCATCATGATCATCAACAAGCATTGGTCAAAAATTGCAAGCACACACTCATTTTACAGCAGAAAGAAACAAATAAAAACAGGAAGACATATGAAATAGAGTAGGTCTGACCTGCTGGGTTCCCGTCATTGCTCCATCTTCACCTTTTATTTGATGCGTGACACTCCTCGCTTCCTCGGCATCACTGTCTGCATTGCATTCTGGGTGTTGTAGTCCTGTAAAGTGCAAATCTCTCCCACGCAACCAACCTTCTTACCATAACCCTCTCCCAAATTTTCCACTGACTGGACCCATAATCAGTCTACAAATGCCCCGACAACAAAGGGCTTAAGAGTCTGTGTTATGGGGACAGGGAGCTTTTGGTGGCAGGAATATTTAACAGGAAGCAGGCTGGCCCAGAGTGGATGCTCCCTTATCAGTATGTGCATCACAGAAACCTGCAGAGTCTGGTTCTGGCAAGTATTCTGATCCTCTCAGACTCGTTAAGCTTCTCCCCAAGTCATGATACAAAGTCTGCAACCTCGGCAATGAGAAGGGTGTAGTCACACGGTTTTTGGGGACGAGGGAGTTTAGAGATGTGAAAGGTAAGGAGCGCGTACCTGTCCCAGTGGCAGGACCAGCCTTTAGGGGTGGCGTTAAGTTCGTAATATTTTATGTGTTCGGCAGCTTCCTGAAGCCTGCGACGCAGATAGACCCCGTTCAGAGCGCCTTCTCGCCAGTCAGCAATCCGAGTCTGGGGGGAAAAAGAGAAGGGAGGACTTGAGTGAGATAAAGCCCAATGACATAAAGACAAAAGAGACAAAAGATAGATGTGAAACGTGGAAAAGTAATTACATTAAGTTTCCAAATGACACCCTATGATGGATTATGAGAATTATAAATATTAAGTACTACCACATGACTGTGTGCAAAATGATATGAAACAAAATTAAGCGTTAAATATTTTAGCCATACTTGGATTTCTACATTTGGAAGCAAGGATCATATTGCCTAGAAAATGAACCATTTTCCTCTCACCTCAGTTTGTAACAGAAGAAACTGAAAGTTTGAGATCGCCTTTTTGTTTATCCCCAGGAACTCCATCTTGCTGGTTAACGTGTTAGCCAGTTGTCCAATCTGAAACTACATTTTCTTCAGCATTAAAACATGTCCCAAAAAAATACTGACAAAATTATTATGGTTAGTAATGTTAACATTGTTTTTACCTTGAGCTCGGGCGTTTCTACTTTGAGCTCCGGTGTTTCCACCTCTTCTTTTACCGGAGGATTTGTAACTTCTTTCTCCTCTGAATTGTCCGCTTCCTTGTCATCTCCTTCCTTAGCACTCTCTTGGACTTTAGAAAGTGCTATAAGACACAAAATAGGCATTTAAATATGCAGGGTTGCAGAGTTTAGACTTTTAAACATTTAATAATTAGAATATAAATTTTACACCCACTCCTGTCATGCATGCAATCATTTGGACTCACTCGTCTCTGTGTTGTCCGGTAGGTCTGAGCCTATGCTGTTTGAGTCGGGGCTGGGAGCACTGGGGAAGGCAGTCTTCCACCGTTTTTTCTTCAGTAGAATGCCTCGAGAACCAGCAGCTTCTTGGCTCGTTTCAGAACACGGACTGGAGCCCCCGGCGCTCGCATCACCCTCCTCCAGCGCCCGCAGCTCAGCCTAAGAGCCAGATAACAGGTTAGGGAAAGGCTAATCAGTCCAGTTGCAGGTTACACCCACGTCTGTCCAAAATATCACCACTCCACTTTCACTTTGTGTGAAATAATGTCATAATTAGTTAGTTATGACCAAAAATATGTTTTGTGAAGTCACAGTGACCTTCCTTAAGCCCACCCCCGCCAAAAAGAAAAACACGATTAGACCTGAGACCCACCTTTTTCCTCTCCAGGGCCAGTTCCAGCTCTATTGTGTCTTCCTCCGTCTCCTCCTCTGCATCCGAGTTGTCTTCCAACTGCCTCTTGGTGCAAAGATCTTTCTGGACAGTGGGGATCGGATCAGGGTCCGACGGAGGGGTAGAAGGGGATCCTGCATTGCGAACACCTTCCTCATCAGAATCTAAATTGTTCTCAGTTTCATCCAAGCCTTTATTCAGTTTTTGTCTCCATTTTTCTTCCGCTTCTTTCACTTCAGACGGGATCAGAGGACCAAGCAGAGACGCAGCCACGCCATGGCGCTCCTCTTCTTCACTTGTGAGGCCTACAACACTCTCAATTACCTCCTATAATAAAACATGAGAGTGACATATTAAAGCTCAGAAAGAAATCTTCAAACCACAGTCAAATTAATTCATGTTGGACTTGAAACTTGCCTTCACTTTGGTCTCTTTCACAGATGGCGGTGCTGCAACAAATGCAACAGCATTTTCCTTGGTGTGATAGGCGACATGCGCAGTGCCGTTGCCATTGACAGTAGAGCTACAAAGAAAAAGACATCATACACATCTGAATTTCTGTCTTTGAGACAAAACCAAGAAATGTGTAAAAGCTATTGTACTGGACATCAAATGGGTACAGTGGCATCAAAGATGAAGCTGCTGTTCACAAAGTTGTGATCTCTCCGTCAGTTCCTCCTACCTGTTAGTATTCTGCCCTAGGCTTTTCATCTGATCAGCTAGATAGTGGGGCAGCTCCCAGGACACCTCATTGGTCTGAGTGTTCCAGTAGTAGTGGCAGCCAGAGTTATCGTCCCACACCTCCTGCCAGTCTCCCATCTCTACACCCTCTGCAAAAAACAAAACAATCATGAGATGCTTGGAAGTCAATCAAAGAATATTTTACATAATTGTTATTTTTCCAAAAT
Source organism: Cottus gobio (assembly GCA_023566465.1). Lineage (NCBI taxonomy): Eukaryota > Metazoa > Chordata > Actinopteri > Perciformes > Cottidae > Cottus > Cottus gobio. The sequence goes on along the minus strand of CM042223.1, from coordinate 10,988,374 downwards.
CAAACAATCTTCATCCATGTTGAGCAATTTGGAAGGCTGAAACAAAATATCATCAGAATTCTGCAATACTAAGAAGGTGGTTGATGGCTTTCAATATCAAGGCAGTTCATTTGTCGACCAAATTTGTAACCCAGTACTGACAAGTTGTATTCCAAAGAATAATTGATTAATATTAAATATCTTATTATAATATGCAAAAAAATAAAAATAAATGCTGCTTCATTTGGTTGTGGGGGAAAAAAATTATGATACAGCACACAGACAGTTACCTCCAGCAAGTGAGTACTGAGTATTGTACTCAAACTCTGTGCTTTGTTGGTTTTGGTCTGCACTAGCAGCTGGCTGCTGATTATCAACCTCCGGTCTGGGTGGTGTGGTAGTTGGGGCAGAAGGTTGAGATGTATCATCTGAATTTGGCTGGGTGGTGATTGCATCAATTTCCTGTGGGGGAAAAAATGGCAAAATTAACAAAAATTTGATTATAAAATGGGTAAAACAAAACCTCTTTGTACTTGTTTGTCACCAGTGACTATCCATGATGGATTAGCCCTGAAGATCTAGTTACAATCTCTCATTTCAGGTCACAACTACATACTGTGCTCATCTGCAACTGTGGGCAACTGTGGCTCAGGTCTGACTTTCAATCAGACCTAGCGTCAGCTAAATGTAATGTAATCTGGAATCCTTACAATATCCCTTAAAAAAGAGGCACCAAGTATTATATATTTTTTTGCATAATCAACTGTCCTCTCACTTCATCATATGATATGATGGTTAAAGAAATACATGTATAACGTATTCTTCATTTTTGGGGCTAAACTAGGTGCACTCCTTGGACAAAGATAAATACAAGTTGGTTCATTTGTACCTTAATTACATTTATGACAACCAGGTTAACAGATTGTGTTTCTGCTGTTGTAAACTGTACATATGTAGATGTTATGCAGTAGCCTGAACCACTAATATATATAGACAAGCAAACATATCTCTTTAAGTTATACATCTTATTCGAAAACATACATGAACATCGGTTCAGATTCCAGAAACCAAAACAGATGATTAAGACATGCAGCAAATAATACTCACAGCCATGAAATTGGCCAATGTACTGTCGATATCCGTTGACTTTGCAGTTGAATGCTGAAGAGAGTCTCCAGCATCCTCTTCATCACTATCCTCATAGGCTCCGAGCAAGGACAACCCCTCTACAGGAGACAAATCAACGTGTTTAATCATATGGAGTAAAAAAGAAACACAAACAGCTCCTCGCATATACACAGTCACTCTACCTGTGGCCTTTGCTGCGGAAGTCTTGTTTGTGAGTCTCTCTCTCCCGAATCTGAGCCCATCAGCATCCTGTTCGTCTGCAAAAAAACATGTCAGCCAAGAGGTTAGCCTTGAGTTTCACCAGTATGTTGCAGCTAAGCTGACGTTTATTCTCCCATACGGTCCTCACACTCAGATGAAACCAGTCGACTGTAATGTTAACGTCATTGGTGTGAGGTTCATTGCGTTTCGGGTAAGCTGGCTCGGCCATTAGTCACCAGACTATGTTGGCATGCTCACAAAAGCGACTGCCGCTAGCTTAGCATGCTACGATAGCTACTGTTAGCTTACCGTAAACAACTGGTTCGTATCACAAGCTAACGTAAACTGCTGCCACTTAAAGTCAGCGTTATCTGTGTTTGGTCATGAAGCATCTTTTCACCCAATGATAAACTAATGCGGTAGCTTTATTTCGTGAAGTTAATCTAAAGATAGCCACATGCTCCACAACTCCAGCACTCAGCTAACAAGCCACTGATATAACATTCAGAAATACCGTCGGATCCCGAGGGGGCTTCTTCCCTCTCTCCGACATCCCCACCGCGGAGCCCGGGAGGCGAAAGCTGAAGGATCGTTCTCCGACCGACCGCTCCTCCTGTGAGGCGATTTTTCTTACCCATCACTGAATGTCGGTCTGGGGGCCTTCACCCTTCCCTGGCGTCGTTGTTGCTGCTCGGCTCTGCTGCTTCGAAGTGGCACAAAAGATCATCAACTTCCGGTTCACGTGGGCACGTCTCGTATCAGCCAAGGTTGTGTCAAAACGCTCGCTATGTTCTTAACTTAGACGGAGGGGAGCGCGAGACAAACGTTCACCGGGCCATAAAACAAGTTCGATATTTTGGCTTTGGTTGGCATTAACTGGTTTGAGACTGGATTCAGGGTGGAGACTCAGGAAGTGGATTGTGATGGCTGGACCCCAGTCTATTGTGGAGGAGGACTAAAGAGGGGAGAGCAGTTTGAAAAGGAGTGTCCACAATAGAAGAGGTTGGAATGGAACGCAAGAGGCGTAAGAGTAAAGGGCCAAGAGTTTAAATGATTTATTTAAAAAAACACACAAAAAATGATATGTGTTCAGGAAACCTGTTTTATTGGACTTTGGTAAGACAGTATTCGCAGAGATAAAGTGGGGGATAATATTTGTAAAATAAGGAATACAGTATTACGTTTTGGTGAAAGGAACAGAGATGGAAATTGTGAGATTTGAAGTTTGGACAAGAGAAGGAACTGTCAGAATTGCAGACCTTTACAACCCATGTAAGATGCAGCTTTAAGTTTGGAAGATGAAATTTGGAAAGCACAGGTAAACAAAGAAAGTTTTGTGGCTGTCTTCTTCAACAGAGAAGGCATATTATGTGGAGAGAAGGGTTATTATTAGACCTTGCAAGTTGGGTATTAAGGGGCATTTGACACTTGAAGGAATTTTTATTAAAAAGATTTATAGAAGTCAAAGTAGGAAAGAGTGATATCAAGACTTGGATTTGGACACACTGGGCTTAACAGTGCGACTATTGTGGGCAAATAACTCAGGAAGTAAGTGTTATCAAGTACTATTTCAGTACTTTATGTCTTAATTCATTATTTATTTATTTTATTTATTTTATTTATTTTATTTATTTTATTTATTTTATTTATTTTATTTATTTTATTTATTTTATTTATTTTATTTATTTTATTTATTTTATTTATTTTATAATGTAAGTACTAGACATCAGGATTTATTTTCCATACCAGTTGGTGGCGGTCATGCACCAATTCGTTGTTTGCCACCGCCAAATATATTAAAAGAAGAAGAAGAGAAGGAGGAAGAAAAAGAAGTAGAAGAAGAAGACCAACCACAACAACGAGCTTAAACACTCTCCGAGTAAGACAGGTAGATACCATCACCGTCCAACCGTTAGAAGCTTTTTTTCGAGCAGGCTTACATCCCGGAAGCTTGTGGGCCGAACTAGTCTCAGCTTATAAACCATCTCCGACCTCAGCTAGCTAGTTGTTTCAATGTGAAATAGCTGAATAGACAGACTGAATAGTCATGGGAGGGCAGATAAACAATTAGCTACACAGTTTCGGAGGGGAGCCGCCCACCAATGTATGAACATAAGGATCCAGCTCGGGGACTGCAGCAGCCGAAAGGGGTCGAAGGAGGAGTACCTGCCCAAACCAGGACCAGAAGACAGTCCGGAGCAGACTCGTCACTTGTGAGTACGATGGGAGCTGTTCTGCACTGGCTCCGCGATGTGGCGGCTGTGACTCTCCTCAAAGCACGGCGGACTTTATTCCAGGCTGCCATCCTGTTTTTTGTCCTGCTGCTGCTGCTGTGGGTGTCCATCTTTCTCTATGGAAGCTTCTATTACTCCTACATGCCCACCGTGAGCTTCTCCACCCCTGTGCACTTCTACTACACCTCTGATTGTGATGCCTCAGAGTCACTGGTCTGTTCCTTCCCCACGGCCAACATCTCTTTCATGAAGAATGAGAGGGACCAAGTGATGGCTTACGGTCAGCCTTATCGAGTGTCTTTGGAGCTGGAGATGCCAGAGTCTCCAGTGAATGAAAACCTGGGTATGTTCATGGTCAAGATGTCTTGCTACACCAAGGGTGGGAAGACCGTCTCATCGGTGGGCCGATCCACGATGCTCCATTACCGTTCCAGCCTTCTGCAGAGCCTGAGCACGTTGCTGTTTTCTCCTTTCTTTCTGACTGGGATGGCTGAACAGAAGCAGCTCATAGAAGTTGAGCTCTTCTCGAACTACAAGACGAATGCTTTTCAGCCCTCCATCGGTGCGGTCATTGAGATCCTGTCCAAACGAGTGCAGATCTACTCCTCTCAACTCCGTATCCATGCTTACTTCACTGGTATACGATATTTTCTGTACAACTTCCCCCTGACGTCTGCTGTTGTCGGCGTAGCCACCAACTTTGCCTTCCTCAGTGTTATTGTGCTGTTCAGCTACCTGCAGTTCATATGGGGCGGGATTTGGCCCCCGAACCAAGTAAGAGTCAGGGTCATGATGGGGGACAACACCCGCATCCAGCAGAGGAGAGAGGAGGCTCGTAAGCGCATGGACAAGGAAAACTCGCAGAACGACCTCTGTGCTCCCGAAGTGATTGGTTCTGTGGCTGAGGCGTCTGACTTCCAGGGAAATGACACGGTGGCAGGGCTGTCGTCAAAGAGGCCCTCAGAGACCATAGATGCCTCTGGGGCTGATGTGCCTGACGCCATTAAGGAAGAGTCCCCTGACTCGAAGGAGCCCGAGGAGGAAGACAGCTCAGACGCGTTGGATGAAGGCCAAGAGCCTCACCCAGGGGGGACCACCCTCCGACAGAGACCCGGGCCGTGGATGAGCCTGTGATCGATGCCACGGCACCCAGCAAAAGCATTTATAGTATATGCCTACTGTTCATGAATATATAATACATGCTTTGTTTTAGCTAACAAACTTCTGTTTATTGTCTTGTGTTGAGTCGTTAAACTAATTGTAACTTTGACCTCTTCTTATTTCTTCCTGCATATTGTCCACAGCACTTCTAAGTCATATGTTTCACCATCTTGAGTTTTGACAATGCCCATATCAGGAGATACTAAATTCCAGCTCTGGCTTCTCCAACAAAATATGGCCTCACCATTCAGGTGTTAGTTAACATTTTTACACACCCTTTGAAAGTCAGTTTACCTGTGATGTTGCATTTTCTCATACTCCGGCCAGCCGTCAATAGCTGAATGCACACATCCTGACATGTATCTCATGTTGACGCAATGAGACAGTAACTCTTTATTACTAGTTAATATGTTGGTACAAAGGATTCTGTTTATGAATGTAGCTGCCAAGTACTTGGAACAGAATTGATTGAGTTTTTTGTATTTCCAAGAATGTTTCACACCCTTTTAAAGGATACCAATAAACAAGCCTCGTGCTACTTTTTCCACAGAGTCTCTTTCAAAATTAGATTTGGAAGATGCAGTCAAAATAGTGTCTTTGTTTTTGACAGCTGGCTGTAAAACTTGTGTCCAGCCTGAGGGACACAAGGAATGTGTTACATTTATTTTACTTTTTATTGGGTGATTTAACAGTCATGGCATACTTGGCTAAAGCTGCAATGCTTTTCTAAATGTCATTGTTTTCTTTTTGGTTTTTATTCCATCATCACTATTCCTTTGTATTTAATATCTGTTACAGTGCAGCTTAAACACTGCAATTTATTGTTGGGAAAGTGTTATTTATGTTGTTTAAACAAATGCACCAAGCTAACTTCAATGGGTATTTTAAGTATTATAAGTCTGTTAATTAAATATGTTTGTATTCAACATTAAGGAACAGTATAAGAAGGAAAAGTGAAGTTACTGTTTAAAATAATTGTTGTTAAAGCAGGAATTGTTGGATTTAAACGGCTCCCATGTATTTAACCTAGGGGAGCAACGGGTTGAAGCCTTAAGCGAGTTTATGTAAGAGTTTGTGCAGGTGACACTTGTTATGTTCCAAAGAGATTGTTAAACATGATGCACTTCTAATCAGTCATGATACTATCCTTGCAAATGCCTCTGAAGTTATGTGAGTAGGTGTTATTTATGTCTTAAACAAATAAAAAAATATGCAGTGGCACACTTCTCAAGTTTCATTGTCTCTTGTGTACATTTTGGTGACATTCCTGGTTTCCCTATCAAAAATTAACTCAAAATATGAATTTGTCTCTAGAAAAATCTAATATTTCTTGCTCTTCAAAGAGAGTTTAACAGAATAATTACATAAAATCCTAATGCATCTGAGTTTGTCGCATTTTTGTGTACTAGATGAAATTTGGAGATTTTGTCAGAATGTTTTGTTAAACACAAGGAAAAGATCAATTTGTATTTGTCTTTGTGCAAATTTTACATTTGACATGGTGGAAACAGAAGGGTTTTTATAGTATTACATTTTTTTATATTAATAACATATGGGTCATGAATAAAATCAGAAAGCATTCTTAAAACAATGGCTATCCAATATGATATGATTATTACACCCGATGGTTGTCAGAAATTGTACCTTTACACAGACAAATACAAACCATCTATCTTAAAAGGATTATTATTGAAATTATGTCAATTTCGATAAAGTCATTACTGTTAACATTCTACAATGTGAGGAACCTTTTGTATCATTTTGATGATATACCGATAGAATATGAAAAAGGATTCATGAGTTTCAAACAACGGTGATGTTAAATGCACAGGACCAACATAGTTTTGGCATTTACTGTGCCCTTTGCGGCTTATTGTAAAACAAGCGTGATAGTGTGGTAAAACGGCCCCCGTTAGAGAAGTTTTGGAATTTCAGTGTGCTAGTATGAGAGCTGAAATGTTTAATCTTTGATGCACATTGTACAGCGTTAGATGGATGAAACCGAATGACCTCTGTATGTTCGTAGAATCTCTGAGAGTTACATAAACGCACAATTAAGTAGGTCTTTTAATACAGTAGTTCAGTGAGTTCACAATCATCACATTTCCAGTTAAAAGATGGGTATGCAGATATTTTAAATCCTTTACCTACGCTTTGCTAAAAAGGATACAAAATTCCTCAAAAGACAGATTGTGGAATAACATTTTATCTTGTTTACAGAACATTTTCCTGGTATGCTGAGGAAATGGAAAACATTTACGATCTGTTTCGGATCCAAACCTTATGGCGATGATATTAAGGCCCATTAGCAGCATCTATTCAAAGCCACAGCCCCAATCTATCTGATGAATTATGCATTGGTCTGGATAAGGAGTGCAGTAATTGACTTAAACCATCCATCATTTGTATTAAAAACCTCACTGTACTTAGCCTCAGCAGGTGCAGATATTATCTCCGACTCTGCTGGAACAAGAATCTGTGTAATGAATCCTTTGAATGAATCCCAGTATCCCTGCTATACTGACCAACTCCATAGTAAATTTAATAGAATAGTGTTGTGTATACACACCACTAATATTTATCGAGTAGAAATACATGCACTGTTTTCATCTCCTAGATGTCCCACTACCTGTAATATTCTGTAGTCAGAGAGTTTATGTTGTGTACCATAAGATTGTAAGAAAATCTGATGTTGGATTTTTAACAATTTAGCAATTTACAACATCACTGTTGTTGCAGCTAATCATTTGAAGTAATTTATAGAGTTTTACTAATTCAAATAAGACACTAACATTTCATACAATGTAAATATCCAATCATGTTCAACACTTTTTATTTCTGGATTAAAATTTCCCCTTTCACACACGTTTGTGTCTAACATGTACAACAACTTGGCGTTGCCGTATATGGACCAAATGCCATCCGCCTGATGTACAACACTTTAAGTGTTCCACTTGAACACCATCCTGTACTGCCAGGCCTCAAGGCTGAAGGTCACTTTGTTCCTTGACCCTGAATGTTGTGCTCCTCCTCGGGGTGAACCTCCGTGACCTCTGCCACAGTCTCACTCGCTGCTTTTGACCCATCATCTTCCGGCAAATCATCTGGGCTTTCCGCCCACCGCCCGACTCTTCTGACTCCCTCGCCCACTACCGGGGCATTAAAACAGGGGTTGTGGTCATAGATGACAAGTTTCAACCCTTGCATGTGAGACAGGGCTGGGAAGACGCGTATTTTGTTCCGATCCACATCAATGACCGCTAAAAAGTGCATTTCCAGCAACACTGGTGGGAACGCTGCCAGTTGGTTCCCAGCAAGCCAGATACTTCGAAGCTCTTCCAGCCCTCTTAGCTCTGTTGGTAAACTCTGTATCTGGTTATAACCAAGGTGCAGGGTCTTTAGATTAGGGAGCTCACAAACCACCTGTGGGAAAACAGTGAAGCAATTAGTCTCCAGCCACAGAGTATTCAGTTCCTTGAGCTCTCTCAGTTCTCTGGGGAGGCTGTAAAGCTTGTTGTTACCCAGGTAAAGGATGCTGAGCTGGGGCAATCTGCAAACAGCTGCAGGGAGCTCTTCAAAGCAGTTAAAGTCCAGAGCTAAGAGCTGCAGCTTCTTCAGGCCCTGCAGTTCAGCAGGTAAGCTGCTGAGGTTGTTGTCACTCAGGTAGAGCTTCACAAGCTCATCGAAGGCACAGGCAGCAACAGGCAGCCGACGCAACTGCCGGCTGCTCAGGTCCAGGGTCCGATCAAGTGGCATTTCCTTCAGGTCCCCCACGAGGAAGCGCTGACAGCGTTCTGAGGGAATGAAGCCAACGACGCTTCGCATGGCATTACCCATCTTGCTGCAGTCTCTGACGCACCACTGGTCCTCCACATCAATTGAGTGCCTAACACGGTGTGCACTGAAGTAGGCGGTTGGTGCCTTCAAGTCAATTTCATGGCATCCCATTAATGCTCCACCACGGCCCCGCTGGAGTTATTGATCTTGAGAAAAAACAAACAAGTTTGCAACAATGTAATGCATATTTGTAATACTGCATCAGCAATTACAGGATTATGATGCTGAATTACACCCTTTCGTGGGATAAACACTGTGAAAACAACAGTGAAAATAAGCACCACGACTTGTAAACAAGAAAACAGAAAACATAATCAGCTATAGATAATCATAATTGAAAATTTAAAACGCACCCACCTTACAATGTTTTCCTGTTGATGTCCACGACACTGAGCATCTCCCACAGTAAGCCATTTGTTTATCCAACTTAATGGGCTGAAAACAATTGTATTCCCTGGGATGATATTCCCCAGTGCAGTCCTCTCAGCATCTCTCACTGTCTTTGAGCTTTGCCCTGACTTTCATGGCGATAGCAACAGCTAGCTACTCTCTCCTCCCTATTTGTGCCTAATGACTTTCCCCCTTCTTCTCTGGGATGACAGAGGTGAGAGAGAGAGCGAGAGAGAGAGAGAGAGAGACAGGGAGGGGCAGGGTGCAAAGCTGAAGAAGTGGCTTGTGATGAAGGAGCAACTATGGTCATTACATCCTGTTTTAATCTGCTCAGACGCAATTCTGGGTCTGTGTGCCCTGGCGAGTCAAGTGGGCCTGTACTGTGGAATAATCTCAAGAATTTGCCTGTGTGCGCAGTGAGACTAAAGACAGAGTTATGTGTTGATAGTTTGGACATAGATTGTGGTAATTCATTTATTGTTTTTGCAGAGACGAGAAATTAAGTTACAGGATCACGGAAAAACTAAGGTGTTGTGAAGATTGGTGGAGGGTGCATGGCTCTGTACAATTTGTAAGGACCACTTTTTAACTGTGTTGTCAATCATTGTAGAGACAGACTTAGTGCCAAAACCACTCTAAAATACTACAAATGCATGTTGCTTTTAGTTTTCCATACTGTTTTAAAAGCGATATATATTTTCCTCTTTTTCTTTCTTGGGGGGAAGTTCTCCTGAACCGTCAGAGATGTGATTTGCCTATGCTATCTTGCATACTTTCATTAGGGCTATTTTCCAACTAGATACAACTGAGAAGGAATTTCATTGTCCTTATCAGAAGGGTACTGTTAGCCCCTTGTCTGTTTTCACTCACTGACAGACTGTTTTTAGCACTTGTCCTTCTCCTTATCCACTGCTTATGGGCCTCAAACAGGCATCAGTAGGCCTACAACCCTGTAGAACCATGTGACTGCCATTATAGACCCTGTTCATGGCAAACAGTTTAAAATGCGATAGCAGGGAAAGCACAGGAGGAATTCATTGTTTTATTAGGTGATTACTGGAGCACTTAATGTAATGATGTCATCATTGTCACCACTGAACTGCTTTCCATGTCATAAGTCAAAATGTCTGCTGTCAAAAAGGTCTATAAAAGCTTATTATTTCTTGACAACAATAACTCAGTTTTTCAAAAACACGAAAAAAGCTTTCAAGTTAATTTAAAAATAGGATGAGGGTTATAAAACAACATTTTGATAGAGAGCCACTCTATAGGGCAGGACCTCAAGATCATATTATGTTGGCAGACATGTGTTTTACTTGTGCCTCCTACCAAACTGATTTGTAATTAATTAATCACAAACCAGTTGAAAAGGTGAACCGGGAACTTCAGGGCCCCGAGAGCGGTTTGCTGATATGTCCGGGGGCGACTGTGGGTCAGTGGTTAGCAGGTCTGACTTTCAATCAGAGGGTCGGTGGTTCAAACCCCAGCTCAGCCAGTCCATGTCGTTGTGTCCTTGAGCAAGACACTAATTGCTCACCGTTGCTGTGTCTACGGTCTACTGTATATCATGTAAGTCGCTTTGGATAAAAGCGTCAGTGAAATGTAATGTCTGGTTGGTAAGGCCATGGGACAACTGTAAAAACATGATTTTTATGTCACTGGCTTGGAGGTACTGAGTTAAACATATCTGTACTCTCTGAATATTGTGACATTATTCACTAAAGAGGCCTCCTCTGTAGGGACTGCAGCTACAGACAGCAGTGTGTCCATAATGCAAAGACACCCTGTGATCACAGGAGGGAGGTAGAGGCCTCCTAGTGGTGTGCTTATTCATATTCACTTCAAAATATACATAATTTTTCTTCTTTGCTGTGTTTTCTTTTGGTGGGGGGTCTGACTGTTTCGCACCCTGACCGGCGGAGTCCACTTTCTGTTCCTGGCATGTTGGGTTTTGTGTACGGAAGTGGTCAGCAGGTTGTAAGGTCAGAGGGTAAAGGCTATCCCTCTTTGATTGAGAATACACACAGCCATCTTGGATCTAACGTAGAGAAGGGAAATTGATGCGGTGAGGCTATTTCACTTGTTTTTCTGTTGTCAAACTAAACTCGTCCGGTTCGCATTTCAGCCCCTCGGTCCGAGCGGTTTACGGCGCTGCTTCCCTCCGTTTTCGACACGTAGCGAATCTGTCTGCTTTCGCTCCGGCGGCTTGTGTCTGCTGCTCTCCGGCTGCTGCTGCTGCTGCTGCGGCTGCCAGCGGAGCGTCAACCGAGCCGAGGAAGCCGACAGCTGATTCCGGATCTGTGGAGGCAGAGAGGGCCCGAGTGTCTGCCGTGTAGTGGCCGCTGCTCGGTAGCTTATTCGGGTTGCTTTGGAGCGGAAAGGTGTCGGTATGTCGTGGCACTCGGCTCCTGGTTGAGGCTCGTGAACTCAGGCGAGCTAAGCTAACACGGACTGGTTATAAGCACTTAGCCTGCTAGCGTTGGCTAACTAGCATGCTAGCACTGCTGCTGTTCATGTTCTCAGCAGTGTTAAATTAAATAATCATTCAGCCTCCAGGGCAAAGTAACTCCCTGTAGTTTATCGGGGAGAACACCAACGTTTAGTTTGGCTGTCACTTGATTCGTATACAACATGTTATGGACAGGGTAAATAGTTTTTGTTATACAAGTTCAACATGCTCTTCCCTTGTGCGTGCACATCATTACAAAGTAGGCACACACTTTAAAAATAACTTTATTTCAAAACCCCAACATGCCATTGTGATTTACCCCCCAAAAAAGTGAATACATGATACATCCATAAGTTTCCAGTCTATGTGAAGGGTGCAATCATACAAATCCATGTCCTGTATAAAAAGGTGGATTCAATGTTGGGGCTGTTTGGTGTCAGGGGAAGTGCTGGAGCAATCACATGCTTAATCCATGCCATGCAGTGTTGTCCGTTATATTGTGAAGGGTGGCTGTACAACATTGAAACAAACTCAAGGCAAAACTTTGGCAGATTCATGTGAATACGTTCAACCAAAAAGTTTTGAAGAGAGATCAGTGTATTTCGATAAGAAATGTGACGTTCACTCTGAAATGTGTGTTTATGTTCCTTACCTCTTTAACGGCAACTCTGCTCTCTCTTCCTCAGGTGACTAAAGGCATGTTTGGTGCTAGAAAGAAATTTGTAGAGTTCGTCGAGGTAGTCGATAACGACTTCTCCGATGACAGCATGTACTACAGCCAGCCGTCGATGTTCCCACATCGGTCGGACAAAGATGTGAGTTTTGTCCACAAATCTGCCCACTGCTGTCATTTCTTGAGTCAACACCAGTGGACGCATCTTCTAGTCATCTTACTCTTTCTAGTCCTCAAATGTTTTCCTTCAGATGCTGTCCTCTCCCTCGCCGTCGTCGTCGAGTCAGCTGTCGCAGCTCGGTGCAAGTTTGTACGGTCCACAGAGTAAGTGTTTTTTTTTTTTTAACAGTTCTCTCATGTGTCGCACATTTGGAGTAAAATAATCCTTGTGATTTAAATACTGGTAGTGTGTCAGCTAGAGTGCAATTGAGCATAGCAGGTATTTAGGGGGGAACTCTCGCTAATGTCACTTGAAATCTACGGAAGTTGCGAATGTTGGACTTTCTCTGGGTTGTATGATGGTATATGTTTTTTTTTTCTTCTTTGTCTTTCTGCAGGTGCGCTCGGCTTCTCGGTAAGGGGCATGGGGAACAGTACGCCTCAGTTAAATCGAAATCTAACGCAAGGCACGCAGCTACCAAGTCATATCCCCCCCACAACAGGGGTCCCCACCATGTCCCTCCATACCCCTCCATCACCAAGCAGGTGGGAATGAAGGCAGACTCAGTTAAGACGCATGCTTGTGTGCTTTATAAAAATAACTGGGAATAGAAATGACAGTTGGTGTGACATGAGCAAAGATTTAAATGCACCTAATCGGATCTAATGATGTTTTCATAGGGGGACGTTGCCGATGAACACAAGGAACATGTTGAACCACTCTCAGGTCGGTCAAGGCATTGGGATGAGCGGCAGGACCAACAGTATGGGCAGCTCGGGGCTTGGCAGCCCCAACCGCAGCTCGCCCAGTATCATCTGTATGCCCAAACAGCAGCCAGCACGGCAGCCCTTCACCATAAACAGGTGGACGGATCCTGCAAAACTCACAACTGTAGAGATCTGCGGTTCTTCGTGTCCTCTACACTTCCTGGCAGACCTTTTTAAGGAAAAGTAGTTTTTTTTTAATCCTGCCTAATCTTTTTGTTTTGTTTTTTCTATGCAGCATGTCGGGGTTTGGTATGAATCGCAATCAGGCGTTTGGGATGAACAACTCATTATCAAGCAACATCTTCAATGGCACAGGTTAGTGTGTTTAACTCAGGTGGGTACATCAAGGGATCATTAGTTTGAAGTATTTAAATAAACACTCCAGTGTTTATTTTGAATACAAAAAATTGATTCTACATGAAACGCAGTGAGAATTACCTTTGCTAATACTGAGACGACAAGATTACCGTGTTCACTGTAAAATGCAGTGAACAGTGTCTTCTTAAAGCAGGAAGTACAACTGCTTTTAGACATAGGCAACATACGGTCAGAGTAAAAATCAGTTTAAACTGACCGGCTCTTGAAAAATCAGGGTATTTCTTTGGGTCAAACTTTGAAAAGAAAAAACGAAATTGTAAAGATTTGTCAAAATGTATGCTGGGAAACCTGAAAACATTGTATCAATTTATCTTTGACTGCTGAAACAGACGGTGAGTAACTATTATTCAAATAAGCTTTTGTGTTTGGTCAGCAGTTTTTACTTAGGGGTAGGGCCATTTATTCATCCAATTACAGGGAAACACAATAATAATAATTGACACATAACACAGATACATCGAGTTGAAGGTGACATTACATATTACAAGTTCCTAACCTTCCTATTACTGCAGATGGGAGTGAAAATGTAACGGGACTGGATCTGTCAGACTTCCCTGCGTTAGCAGACAGGAGTCGGAGGGAAGGGACTGGAAACCCAACACCGGTGCTCAACCCACTGGCTGGACGGGCTCCTTATGGTAGGCCATTAGGCCGTAGAAAGTGTCTTATTTGTACACACATCAAGCTATAGGAAGTGGGTTCCCCTAGGAGAGGAAATCAATATTAGCTTCTTGATTGGGTTCATATTATTAGCCACGGTTTTGTTTGAACAGTCAAGAATAGCTTATGATACCCGTTTGTTGTGATTTTATTGCTCATTACACTTTGGGGAATTATAATCTCTACTTCACTATGTTCATCATCAAGTTGGCATGGTGACGAAGCCATCAACTGAACAGACACAGGATTTCTCCATCCATAACGAGGACTTCCCTGCACTGCCTGGGCCAAACTATAAGGACCCCACGTTGAACAACGATGAAAGCAAAACTGTAAGTGTGAGCCATTAAGAACTCGACAACACAATCTGACAGGATGTGTGTTTTCTTTTTTTGTGTCAAGGTTACTCATTAAAGATCATTGTTCTTGTTTATTTTCTGTGTATCACTGGTTTTCTTTTTTTTCAGAACTTGAACTCCACAAGCAAGAGCACATCCAGTGCAGATGGGCCAAAGTTCCCCGGAGACAAGACGACCTCAGCACAGAACAACAACCAGAAGAAAGGGATCCAGGTGTTGCCCGATGGTGAGACCTCTCAGCCAATCGTATCGCTCCAATTCCACTGAGACATCCCTTCTTAATCGCACAACTTGGGTGAGGCAGTTGGGCTCTCTACCCTGCATTTGGGGTTAGATCATTATTGCATAGGCTGCAGTGAGGAAACCAAAAGAAAATGTTCAGTATGATACAGACCATCATCATTTTTCCATTAGTCTGTCTGTGACCATCACTTGTTAAGAAATGATTGGCTTGGTTTGCTCTCCAATGCGTGCACAAAGTGTGGGTTAAAAATGTGGAGGTAATGTATTGGCAGTAAGTATTAACTGTAGTTCACAGCCCCGTTGCAGCGGTTTGTTGAACTCTGAATCGTCCTGCTGCTGCAGGTCGGGTGACGAACATTCCCTCAGGAATGGTGACAGACCAATTCGGCATGATTGGCCTGCTGACGTTTATCCGGGCAGCAGAGACTGATCCGGGGATGGTCCATCTGGCGCTAGGAAGTGACCTCACAACACTGGGACTCAACTTAAACTCACCAGAGTAAGACAGCTGTTCTACCCAAAATACAGTAACAGTTAGTTTCATTAGCCGGCATGTGTACGTCCATCAGCTGATTATGTGAGCAACGAATCAATTGTCCTGTGTTGAAACTCAAGCGCCCATTTAAATGCTACGTGGCCTATAATAGGTGTTGCAGGCACGGATGGTTACGATGGTTACCGTTTTCACAGCTCTCCTTTCCACTGAGTTAATCGTATTCTCACTATGCCCCTGCCTTCTGTACCAGTATAATGTAGACCTCCGTTTACTGGTATCTTTACACTGGGAAAAAACATATTGCATATTACATAGTGACTTTACCAGGATATTAAACATATTTTGAAGCCAAACAACCATAGTCTGTCCAGAGATCCAGTTTAATATATTTGTCCGTTTTTTACACCATGAACGGATTCTGCCCTCAATATTGTTATTACCGGTGAAGCCAAAAGATGCCAAATTGTCGCAACAAATTGTGTTTCACACAGTACGCAAAATATCAGTTGCAAACTTTAAGAATATCTTCCTTTCCCTTCGTGCAATTATTTTAAAATCACTCAAACAAATCACCTGACTCAGATGTGAGCGTTTCCCTCCCATTGACTGCGTTTTCAACATCTATGCATTAGTCTCAATAGTTTGTTTGTCTGTTACTTTCCGATCTAAAATGTAATGAGCAAATGTTGTGTTTTCTGTGTCTGTAGTGCGATTAACTTCCTGCTTTCTTTCTTTCTTGACAGAAACTTGTACCCCAAGTTCGCCTCTCCTTGGGCCTCGTCGCCTTGTCGACCTCAAGACATTGGTAAGACTTTCACATGAATTATGTGGGGGAGGATGGCTTATTAATCTTTAGAACAACTTTCATTTAGTGATCCTGAAAGGCCTCCAAGATCTTTGGCTGAGCCAGAGGCAAAACATTTTTTATAATGACAGGCAGGTTGTTGGTAACCAGGTGGGATGATGACGAAAGATTATTTGTTAGTGCAAATTCCAAGCGGGGACCAAACCAATAAGCAGCGAGAGCTGATCCTTCAAACCATTCACATATGGCAGTTTTGGTATTGCATCATGATTTCTGAGTGTAAAAAAAGCATTAATCGCCACAGTGATAATTATTATACTAATAATTAAGAGTACATGTTTTAGTCACTTCTATGTTCTTGCCTTTTCAGACTTCCACGTTCCGTCTGAATACTTAACCAATATCCACATAAGGGACAAGGTAAGTCTGAGCGTCAGACCAGTGCCATGATAAGTGGTTTCAGTCTTCAGGTTGTACCTGTAGATACAAAAGTAATACTCCTCATTCTTTGCTCTCCTGCCTCCAGTTGGCTGCAATTAAACTGGCTCGATATGGCGAAGACCTGTTGTTCTACCTGTACTACATGAACGGTGGAGACCTGCTACAACTTCTGGCAGCAGTAGAGCTGTGAGTACCTCTAAAAACATGTTGTCTACCATGAATAGTTTCTACGTTTGATCTTGTTCTCTCCATCTGGACTTTGACGACTGCTTTTCAAGGCGTTTTAAAGTTTACACATAAGTATTTAAGTGTGTGGCAGGCTGTCGGTAGTTCCTCCCATCTTTAGTGGTTTTTCAAGGTTCTCGGCTTCTTCCCTTTTGTCTTATTCCTCGCCTGTAACTTTACTCTCCAGCTTCAACCGGGACTGGAGGTACCACAAAGAGGAGCGGGTTTGGATAACGAGGGCGCCTGGCATGGAGCCTACACTGAAGACCAACACCTACGAGAGGGGAACCTACTACTTTTTTGATTGTCTTAACTGGAGGAAAGTAGCCAAGGTGGGAACTGGTCTTTCACACGCTGGCGAAGTGGCAACAACTCTGTTTGTGGTTTTCCTAACGCGTTTAAAATTGTGTTTGCATCTCAAAGGAATTTCATCTGGAGTATGATAAGCTTGAAGAGAGGCCTCACGTGCCAACGACGTTCAACTACAACCCAGCCCAGCAGGCCTTCTAAGGCCCGACCAGTCCAGAGGACCGCAGCGGCTCCTGCACACAACACTGTTGTCCAGGAGGGGCGTTGTGGTTGACATGGCTTGGTTTTTATTCCTCGAGGATTTGGCTCTCTGACTGTGGGGGTCGTCGCCACCATCAAAACTGCCCTGCCTTTCCAAAATTACATGCTGCCCGAAACACCAACACTTGTTCAGTTTTTATTCTTTATGTTCCTCCTGTTTTTTTTGGTCTTGTTTTGAGCAGGGTCTGTGTTATGTTTACGTCTCTGAATCTGAAGCTTGTTTTCTTTTAGAAAAGAGGACTGACCCTGTGGCACAGGATAGCGACAGTACAAGGTTTACGCCTCACCAAGTGTTAAGAACAGAAAAAGGCGTGGGTTAACATCCTCAGACGCAAGTGAAAGGGTGAAATAAATGCAATGTTTATTGTTGCACTATATTTAGTAATAAAAGGACACAAAATTTGTTTGTGATTTTTATTTTTTTTATGAACACTCCCTGATATATTTTTTTCCTTTTCTGTTTTATGGGTCATGGGGGGTTGATGCAACTTTTCCACATGCATCCCTTTTCATCTCACCCTTTTTTCCCTTCTTTTTTCTACCATTTACATTAATCTCAACCTTTTGTATTTGCACCACCAAACCGTTCTGTCTCATACTCTGCTTCTCCTTCTGTCCGTCTCTCTCTGAGCTCTGTGCCAGTTGAACATGGACACAAATGGGAGATTACTTTGGTTTCCACAAATGTGGACAAATCCTCGCAGAGGGTAAACAGCTACACGGCGTTGCTCCAGAGCAAACAAAACAATTTTCAGTCTTTGTTACAATTTTGTAAGAAATGTGTACATTTTTTGTTTCTTTGCATCACATAAATTAGTATATGTATGTACGAATGTGTATATATGATTGCTATATATATATATATGTATGTATATATATATATATGACATCTATTTTGGAAGAAATTTTGCCCTGCCTTTTACCTCGTTTTTATGAGGTGAGCATGGATGCAATATGTGGACGCAACAGGACATGTCTGGATCTGCTGGACAGGGTGTCACATGGCACTGCGGGCACTTACATCAAAATAATACACAATTAAAATGTAATTTAAGGAAAGGCCTGATTCTCAGCCAAAAAAAGACAAGAAAAAGAAAAACAATCAATACAGAGATCATCCGCCAAGTTTCGAGTCCGACGTAAAATAAGGGGTGTATTTCAATTCAAGCTGTTTGAACAGCAGTGAACAGCATTTCATAGGAAACGGAAAAATTGTCAAATTGAGGAGAAAAAAAATCCAGACCAATCTTGTATTTTCAGAAGTTCAAAGCTTCTTTTCTTTGTATTAAAGCAGAAAAGGCTTTCCTGAACCACTGTGTGTGTGTTGTTTATTGCTTTGTTAAAGTGAAGGGACTCAGTTAAACTTCTTTCTTGAAGCCATTTATAATTATAATGTAGAAAACTAAATGTATAGTTAAGTTTTGTATGTTTACAATGGCAACAAAAAACATGTAATCTGTGCCTTAAAATCTTTTGTAGTATCATTTTCAGTGTGATCGATTTCATTACACCTCATGGAGAAACATTTTCTGTTGAAAGTGCAAGTTTAATTAGTCTTCAGAGACTTTCTCTTCAAGCAAGTCAATTCATGGAATGTAATTTTGACCAAATACTAGCCTCATTTTCACATGTACCACATGATGATGGATACAAAATTGGGAGAAAAAAGAATGTAATGATGCATCACGAGTGCTGCAGAGAAATAAAGACACTTTTGTACTAAGCTACACTTACAGATTAAGAATCTTGTGTTTAGATGTGTTATTTCTAAATTAAGTTGTTGAAACAGTTTAGAAAGGCACATATACATAACTTATACAATGTATAAAATGGATCAAACAAATATGGCACATGAACATGAGATTATACATTGAAAACATTCCTCATAACTGCTATAATGTACACATGCGTTTAAAACAGTTGCCATTAAAGGCTATGGACATTCAATCAAAATTAGTAAATTGGACAAAAACATGTATCAAAGTATTGATATCAAAACCCAGATGCAAATCATTCACAGATTTTGACTGATCAGCAGAGGACTGGCATAGCTGAGATTTCTACTGTAGAAAACCAGTCCATCCAGAATAAAAGTATTTAAAGGCAGTGTGGCTTAAGAAAGCTTAGACCTTTATATTACCCTTGTTACAATACCTGACCGTTTCAAATTGCAGTCGCTTGCGTACATGCTACAAATTCTAACTTTATTCATTAGATGTGGCAAACACTTCAAAAAAAGGTTGTGGAGATGTTATGTTTCTGTAGAATGGAAACAAAAAAGACACTTCCTGCTGTAGCACTAAGTATACATTCTCTACTTAATATTGTGTCATGGGACATAAAGAGAAACAATATCCTTAAACTGTCTGTTTTCCATTCACACACACAGACACACACATTTCACTGCAGTCTTTTGCTTTAGATCTTCTCTTCTCACTCTTCTAGCGAGGCCCATTCTCCCCCATTTTACAGTCCTCCAGCTGTGAATGCTGATCTGCTGTTTTCACAGCAAGGGTAACTTTGAGGCCGGCTCAGTGAGGGCGGAGACATCTAAAGGACCTCCTGCTTTGGCAGCAACTTCTGATGAAAAGAATCAGAGACAGATTATTATTATTATTAGCAGGTATGCATGCACATGAAAAAAACAAAAACATTTATCATACAGATCTATCTATCCATCTATCTATCTATCTATCTATCTATGGCAAGTTATTTTTATTATTATCTAAAAGTGGATAAAAAAATCTTTCATTAATCATAGAACTGTTTCTCTATGATAAGTCATCTCCAAAAAGCCTGTAGAACATGTTGGGTTGCCAGTGGTTTTGCATAATTAAAAGACTAAATTAATCATCACAACACCCCCTAACCTTTATCTTTCTTCTCCTGAGTCTCCTCGGCTGCAGTCTTGTCTGCTCTGAAGAAGATCCGCGCGCTGCTTAACGAGAAGTGGAGCAGCTCAAACTCCTGAAGTGAAGGGAAGACAAAAGAGGTCAGACTGAGCAGTTAATTTACAACAGAGGATGTCAGGCGTGGAGGAAGAGACGCAAGGCAAAAACACTGCTTGAGGTGAAAGGGAAAGGATTCTAAAAACATCAGGAAGCTGGTTATTGTAGTCGGCCTGCTTATTAATACGATCAGCAGCTGGAGCAGAAGCAGCGTCTGTGACACAAAGCTCGGGGAGGCAATTAAAGTACTTAAAAATCCATTAGCTCCCACAGGGATTGTACCTGAAGGTAGATATCCAGCCTTTTCTGAGTGAGGTTCATGGTTTGCAGCAACTTTTCATCCTGGCTGGCCGTCTGGACACTCTGCTCCTTCACCACAGCATTCATCTCTTTCTTGTACTTATCTCTGACGGCCTGGAACCAGTGCAGAGAGTCAAACTCCAGATACTGGTCCAGCAGCTTCAGGATGTACGCCACACCTGCAGGAGTGACAGTGGCAACAGAGTATATGTAAGTTAAAAGCCAGAAAGCGGAGTGTATTGAGCGGATGTTGTTCAGTACATACTCACCCATTGCAAATCCATCATCTGTGAAAGCAGCTCCAGTTTTATTCTTCTTGTTGAGTTTCTCTTTGCAGCTGATGGAGTGCTCCACAAAATTCACCGTCTAATGGGGAGATTAGTTGTGCATCAATTACTGAAAGTGCTGCATAGACTAGATGAACATTAAAATGACGCACTGCATAGAGAGAAGTTTAACAAAAAACAAATGGACAGAGAAAAGTGTGAGTAGTAGCACAGAAACAAATGAAAGGTCTCGACACTGACCAGTGGGGGTACAATCATGTAGAAGTTCCTCAGGTGCATATTCTTGGCACTGCAAAACTCAGGTGCAAACACCGCCACCAGCTTCTTGAAGTACTCCGTGCCCTCGGCAGAGTTGCTGGTCAGATCACCCAACACGGAATCTAGGACACTGGAAATGACCCAACATTTAGCAAGAGCCGTGCAAACCTCAGGTAATGTTTCCTTTCTTATTTTCTTTATACTGTAGCGTTGGTGCCCTCTGCAGGAGTAAAAATAGAAATACACTAAAACTATCTTTATATAATTTGTAGACTCAACTGAAACAGTTGTTTGTGTGCATGAAACATTAAGGCCAAACTGAATTCTAGGGTTACATTTACTGGAGATAAAGCTTAACTTCTGTTATGTTGTTCATTCTGTACACATGACATCTATTGATCTTCTATTCATCCGGAGAGAGGGATCCTGCTCAGTTGCTCCCCCAAAGGTTTTTTCCCTTTTTTTTCTCCCCATTAAAAGTTTTTTTTGGAAATGCAAATTATAATTTTGAGAAATAAGGTTCAGGGTAATTGCCCTACCTAGCAGCTTTCTGGGTCTCCTCTGACAGTCCCTCCTCTTTCACCAACTCCTCAAAGTTCACTATATCCTCCAGGTCGGGGACGAACCTGGAGATGACACAGACACATACCAGTGATATATGACAGAAAACACTTCAATGGACATGAGTTTTAATTGGATTTAACTTAATATTTACAACAACTCTCTTTCACCTGATAGCACTGCTGCAGCAGTGGAGGCCTCCGGAGCGGATCATACGCACGTAGCCCATGGCGTTACCTGCAAAAAAGGGTAAAAGTAGTGTTGGTTTAAATTTGCCTGCACCTGCCGTGACATTTCTAAGATTAAATGCCAAGAAGATATCAGTATTTATGTGTTTTTTCTCACCAATCTGGCTGATGAGCTGTCTGAACTGGTCCAGGTAGCTCTGTCCATCAGGAGTAATGCCCAGTTTCCGGATGCCGCGGTTAAACTTCTCTGCTCGCTCAAATGGATACTAAGACAAAAACGCGGAACACTACAGCTGAACAAGAGCTTGTTAATGTGCCAAGTGATATGGAAATGCTGTATTTTTAAAACAGAAACTTCAGGAGGATTAGACAGCTAACAAGTCTGTCTGTTCATATGAAAACTTAACGAGCCCTTTTGCTGAGTTAATTTAATCTAAACAACTGGATTCAAGTTTCCGGCTCTCACCAGCTGGGGCTCAACTGCCGTTAAAACCACCTGACTAAACTAAAGCACAACATTTTCCCAAAAAAGGTCCACCTAGCAATATTCATCTGTCCATTGTGCTTTTTTGTGTAAGTGGTGGTGAAATTAATTTGGACAGGCACCACGCTCTTCCTACCTTCTGATCAGACTGGTCCTTTGTTTCTCTGAAGAAGCGAATGTCCTTGATGAGTCTGGACTTGATGTGTTCATCGTACATGAATTGGCTGAAGATGTAAAACTTCTTCCGCAAGAACTGGTAGGTGAAATTCACCTGATGAAAGAAGAGAGAAAATGTGCAACAGGTGCAGCAAAACCCTTGATACGCCCAGATCTGAAAGAAAAAGTACAGATGGACCGGAACTAAAACACGCACCACTGCCTTCCCGGTAAACTCACCGTGGTGTTCATGATGCCTGTGCCGTGGGTCCGGATGGAGTTGGCGATGTGACGGATGTTGATGGTGTTCAAGTGCTTGTTGTTACTTGCCTTCTCCACGAAGATCTGTTGGAGAGCAAAAACTGTCTATGGTACACAAACAACTGCTTGGTTCAAGAGATGGAAGGTGAACATGGATGCGACATGTCTTACCTGGTTGTTGAGGTTATAAAGGTAGCGTGAGACAAAAACGTGGATGTTCCTCATGATCTCCAGAACATCCAGGCCCTGATGAGGAAACACACCGGGGATCCAGTTATAACCAATCATCTATCACCTTCACGTCTTTGATCAAAAACTCCACTTGTGTCATGATGTGCAACCACACAGACCTGCTCCAGGGTCTGGCTGGGCAAGTATGCCTCCGTCATGGTGAGTCCATAGCGCTGCGTGGCGAGGTTTCTCATCTCGCTGTAGGTGGCCCAGTCGTGGAGAGCGACGGTGGTTAGGTTGTAGAAAGTTTTATCCAGGTAGTGGGTCACATAGGCTGCATAGAAAAACAAATAGTCTTGTTAATTACACCTTCAGCATTATCTTGCAGTTTTCCAGCAGGTGTCAGCATTTCACAGTACGCCGTCTTATAATGACTTGAGCCGGCCATACACAGTTTACTGATGAGATATCACACAGATTAGCACAGACTCAACTGTATTTTTGCTGAACAAAACAGTCAAACTGAAGTACTTGCAACTAAAAACAGTAACTAAACTTCGATGAACTTCAGACAAAGTTAAATTAAATTAATTTCACATAAATTTAAACCATACATATTGGGACATGTACTTGATAGTTAATAGAAGTGTGGTAGATGCCATTAGAAAAGACCAACAAAAACCATGCACATGTATGGACTTGTGCATCACCTTTGATGAGGATGAAGCGGTTGAAGAATCGGATGGGTTTGAGGGAGAAGAAGTGGGCCAGGTCCTTCATGCCAACTTTGAAAGGGTTCCTGTCGTCCAGCTTCAGGTGGGTGTGGACGGAGAGACGCAGGTCTTTCTCAATCTCCTTACACAGCTTGTCCAGTAGGTGCTACAAGAGTTTGAATGAGAACAAGACACACAAATGCACATGAAGGTTAAGGATGTGACTGCAAAGCTCTTTGATTTGTACAAAACTATTTAAGTCAAATGTCCCCACTCTTGTCCACCATCCTTGTTTCTGCCTCTAACTTTAACCTTCATTTCATTTGGCTACTCTTTTTCATCTGTTCTCACCTCGTTGAACACGTCCATGATCTCCTTGTCGTAGCTCTCCAGTAGCTGGTCACATGATTCCATGTGTTTGGCGTGAGACATGGAGGGCACACTGTCCCTCAGTGCACTAAACATGTACTGCTCCGGCAAATCACAGACGCCATCCAGGAAGGCAGAGTACCGAAGCAGCCAATCGGACACGAGCAGATAGGAAAACAGGTAAAATGTATATATTATATATATAGTAATATTTTTCCCCCAAAATTATTCAGCAAAGTTGTGTGATCCTCTCAAAGTGCGTGTGATCAGTCTGCTTACGTGTATTCGTGCTGCGTCCACAGCGTTATCATATACATCATCTAGGTAGATGGGAAACACAGCTCGGTGCCAGTAAAGGAAACTACAGTCACACTGCAGCTTGACCCTGAGGAATAAAAGGAAAACAGTCACATGCTAGAAGACTCTTAAAGTGGGTCACAGGAAACATCATGAAAGAATTTGTGCCAGAATTTCCACAGAGTTCTGGTGCAACATTAGCATCCGAGTGTCGGATGCAATTAAAAATGTTTGGTTCAACAGGTAATCAATGACAGTCACGTGCCGAAGGGATGAGTGTGCAGACGAGACGTCAACATCTAAATGATTTGGTTATATAAAGCGTTCTCAAAACTAGTGTGCAAGCTCTTTGCCTATGAGACATCACAGCACAACAACTGGCTGTCTATTACATGAGATGTTTAAAGCTGGCTGGAAAGCAGCAGCATCTGAATTGTTCTTTGCTGCCTGGAGGGTTTATCACTTTGCCAGCTCTTGGCAGATGGAAGAAAGGCAGATCGTGTCATGCACTGACTAGCAAATTAGCACTTGGACATTATGTTCAATGCGATCAAAAGGAAGAAAAACCCCACCTCTCACTCAGCTCACTGATCAGATCCAGCTTCTTTAACACGAGCTGCAGTGGAAGCAGCTCCTCATCTTTGAACGTTTTCTACAAGACAGCGAGAGATTTCAATGTCAAGCTGAGAAAGCATACAGAAGTGTTTGTATCCCATCTAACTTCTCCCAACGTACCAGCTGAGTGCCGACACACAGTGCCAGAGACACCACGAGGCGCCGCTCCTTTGTGCTGGGTCCACTCAGAGCATTTTCTGCCAGAACCAAAGACGACAGCACATCCAGCCTCTGCTCACTATACTTCTTGTCAGAGATCACCCTTTTCTGCAAGGAAAAAAAACACAGGAATAAACACACATAGAGCCACATAAAATTAAGTTAACTAGAAATATATAAATATTTCACTCATGTTACAACTCCAAAAACTCCTCCTGTGAATACCAATATTCATATTATTTGTGTATTTACCTTGGCGACGCCGATGGCGTTGAGGGCCTGTGACTGCAGCTGCTGAGTGATGTGAGAAACGGAGTCTGCTACAACCATGGACCGCCTATGAAACATATGCTCCACAGCCTATGGGGAGAGACATATCACATGACCTAATTCGTTTTCCTCAAACAGACAATGCACTGGTGGAAAGTACAAAGACACAAACGCACGCACCTTGAGCAACTCAACGAGTCGACACAGAGCTTTGACAGATGTCTTGGTCATGGGCCGCTGCATCGACATGTACATGTTCATGGTGGTTTTAATAATGGTGCTGATGCTGTATGCATACAGGATGCCCTGTGAGCAACAGAAAACACAGAGGGAACCTTCGTAAAGATGTTATACCTTCAACAAACTTGCATGTAAAGGCACACCACTTTTTAAAATAATCTTATGTGGTCAGTTTATCATGAAAAGACTCTTCCAGAAAACTTCCTTACAAAACAAATACGGGTATTTGTCATTTTTTTTTTTGCAGCTTAATGGAAACATGTGAATGCCATGTGATGAGCTGGTCTTTGTTGTCCAATGTCCTGCTTTGTAGTCCTGCTGAGCCGTGTTAGGAGAAACCATTGTCAGCCCTTACCTGTACAAACACATTACACCTGCTGTTCAGGTCTTCTGCCAACTTGTCACCCTTATGCTCCGTGGACAAGATGGACTCCATCTTCATCATCCAGGAAGTTACAAACACGTAGTAGGACTGCACATCCCTGAAGAAGAGACAAAGGAAACCATCAGATTCTACAAATCGAAAAATACGGAAATAAACAAAGTAAACGGGACTGATCTTTGGCCCCACTGACTTTGTTAATGTCTGTGCTCTTTGCTGTAGGTAGGTGTCTCTATGCGTTCTGATCGCCTGTAGACTCTTCTTATCCATCAGTTTAGCTGCGGCTGGGACCTTAGCAAGGAGGAAAGCGTCGGGAAACCAGATGATGTTTGCAGTCAGAGTGACAGCCGGGACCTGGATGAGAAGGCAAATACAAACCCAGGGGATCGAGACAGTTTCCATTGTTGCAAGGTGACTCTGTCACCGACAGAGAAAAGAGGAAGGCCAAGAGCTACCTTTTTACAGATGTCAAGCAGTGCCTTGTAGAACTTTTTGTCGACACTCCTGAAGATGTGAAAGTGAAGCACAAATAGACCACAGACGCCGGCGTACTTATCCCTCTGGTCAATCTCTGAAGGTTCCCCTGAAAACAACACAGACAAACACACATAAATTACTTGAAGTTGCAGCAAAGAGCAAACTAGTCGATCCTGAGAAAAGAAACTGACCAATTTTGGACTCAACGTTGGTGAATATGGTGCGAATGTTGAAGGCAAACTCCTCGGCAAAGGCACTGTTTTTGGCAACAGATACTCCTTCCCCGGGATCATCGAATCTCTGCTCCACACAGGCCTGTCACACAGTCGTAAACATCATGAGGCAAATGCTGCTCAGAATATATTCAATCCTAAAGTTACCTAAAGGATCTCCGTTTGCATATTGGCACAAAACTAAACTCTGACTTTACAGCAAACATTTCCACCTCAGAAGATTCATTCTACAACATAATAAAGGCCTGAAAGAAGTGAAGTCACCTGCAGTATCATGCCATCCAGCATCTGCCCCTCAAGCTTGAGCAGGAGCTTCTCAAATGGTTTCAGCTTCTCTTCAGGAATGGAAAACTTCCCCGGGTTATGGTGCACAGATTTCAACAACCTACAATTAGAGGATGTGATTACAGAAGACTATATGCTGTACATTATTTATATATATTTACAGCATTTGTGTTGAAATAGTTAATCATAACATAATGTGGTTTAAACAGATGAAATTAGTTATAAATGCAGAAAATATAAGGGTTAATGCAAAAATATATTTCTAGATCAAATTCACGTAAATATAATTTAGTTAAGTTAGAAACAACAATTTTGTAGGATTTGTAGGCGGTGTTTTCTTATATCAAACATGTTTTTCTTGGTTATATGGTTTCAATCCACTTTTATAAATTCAGGACAAATTCAGGTGTCCTTCATGGTCATCCAGACTAACTAACAACTAACAGACAAAGGTTGTCTTCAGTACCAAAAACAATCTCACTGGTTGCAATAGCTGTGTGTGTGTCTGTGTGTGTGTGTGTGTGTGTGTGTGTGTGTGTGTGTGTGTGTGTGTGTACCTTTTATACATCTTCCAGTGATCTTTTAGTGTGCCGTGATTTTCCATTATCTCATCGAGTGTGAGCAGAACCACTAGCAGCTCCCCGAGGTGTTCGTACACTATCTGCAGAGGGAACACAAAATAAATATAATAATATTTAGATAGATTAGAAAAAGAATAGAGATTGAAGACATGACTGAAATTAACCTGAATATTAAAACCCACCTGGAAATGGACACCTGACGACTCAATGATTTTTGTTGTACCCCTGAGATATGAGAGAAGAAATGCTTTTGTATTGTTCTACGTTGTAAGAGAGACAAACATGCAATAAGTACTTAAACTAGAAATGCAGTCTGTGAGTTGTTGCTTTGTCTGCTTGAAGAGCACAAACGCCCCTCTGATAACGTGCGTATTTGAGCCAATCCAACAAGAACAGTACATTCACTGTGCAATATTACTTGTTGCTGTTGTAGAGGGCAGCCAGCTGATGAACAATGTTGACCACCACTTCATAACATCTTGACACAAAACAGGACAGTTCCTGCAAAGACAGAATATGTTATGGGGATTTCTGGAGATGTTATGGCGATTTCTACAGACAGAAAGTATTCATTGCCTACCTGAAGGAACGAGATAAATCTGCCCATTTGAATCTGGGACTCTCCCTCAACAACGCTGGTGTCAGACACTGCAACGCAAATTCACATTTACGTCTTTATTTCTTATCAGTTGATCGAGAATTAGTGTGCACTACTAAGAGTAGACCAAGAATGAGGGTGAGTAGTAATATCTGACAGATTACCTCCTTCTCCATAGTACAATAAGCCATTGTAGAACTTGGTTTCTGCCTGCACGGGAACATAAAATCAGGCCTCATAATCAGAATGTGCAGCTCACAGCACAATGCTGGATTTAAAATACTGGTTCAAAAAAGCATTTGGAAGGAAATGCATTCATCACATTTGTTAGACCTCAAGGACACACAACAACAACAACAACAACAACAACAACAACATCCCGCAAACTCCACTAAGCACCTTTAAGCAAGAGTAGAAAGGTATGATGAAAAACACAAACAAAACTAACTCACAATAGCACAGACGGTACTATTTTGACCATGCTTACCTCATACTTGAGCTTCTTCACTTCACTACAGAGAGCAGCATAAACTGTGATGACTTTGTTCAGAACCTGCACAACACAATATAAAAGTAATTATGAACAAAGGAAAAACATGATATGAAACAGATTCTGTTTGTCTTTAAAGAGCCTACCTTGTTGTCTGTTTTAATCAACTCTAATAAGGATGACTGCTCGTATGGTAGAAGCTGAAAGAGAGTAGAAAGTATTGGGACGGACGTTGCACAAGTGTATATTGTGTAAAGACGATGCCTGTCTTTTTCAGGTGGATGTACAGCCACTAGTGTTTGGTGTTTCACCTTCAGGGCGATGGGGTCCAGTGTGAAGTCCCACACATCTCCGATGGAGTCATCCAGAGCCTCCTCGATACCCCTCAGCTGAGAGGTGTACTCCTCCAGAAACTTGCTGTAGTTCTTCAGTTGAACCTCTGTGTGTATTTCTGCAGAACAGAGGGTTTGATCAAGGACACTTGATCAAATCAGAGGAAGACTGGCCCTGATGCAAACAGCTAGTTAACAGTGCCAGGTCCATTCTGTTTTGCTAAAACCAACAAATGGCCTCTTTATAATTTATAAAACACACACAATCAACATTCAACCCCATTTAGTTTCTGCTGTGCATGGGCATATTAACTATAGGAGACCTGACACACTAAACACTACCAATGTCCATTTCATTTGCTTTCATGAAAGGCATTTGGGGTTACAGTCCGCTGTATGTGCTGTTTTTTTTTTTTTTACTATGCGCTGCTGTCAAAATGACAAGTGTCAAACTGATCAGCTGTGGCGATGTGACCGATGGCGGTGATTAACGTCAGCTAACTTTGCTGTCGCTTCGCTTCGCTTCACTTCACGAAAGTATGCTTTACGTTACACCTGGGCTGCGTGTAGTGGAGGAAAATAAAGCGAAATCATGTTTAAATGTGTCCATGTGACGAGCTTTTCTTTTGCAATTAACAGTCAGGTGTGTTCCAGCACATAGACGGCGCCCAAAGGGAAGGCAGCCGCTAGCAGCGTAGCACCGGGTGCTAACGTCGTCCGGCACGTCGCTTTGTTTCCCTGCAGGTCGGGACGGTACTTACTTTGGGAACCGTCGTCAAAACGGTCAAACTCCCAGTCAGGTGCGATGGTTTCTACCGCCATACCGCCAGCATAGGTGAGCCAAAACACTGCTGTTACAGAGTGGGGTTACACGGTCCCATGACGGGTCTCATGATTTGGTGAGTGATCGCTAGTGCTCATGGGAAATGGTGTTTGTTAGAGAGGTGTCTCGCTTGCTGGCTGGATAGATAGACCAGTGGTTCTCAACCTTTTTTCATTGATGTACCCCCTGCGAAATATTTAAATTAGAATATATAAAATTCAGTTCAGGAACTTACACTTATATTTGATTGAATGCAAATTAAATGAATTAGCCTTTGAATAAAGGCTAATTCATTAATTTCTTAATTTCTTTAAAAATCTCACGGACCCCTTGAAGTGGCTTCACGCACCCCTAGGGGAATACGCACCCCCATTTGAGAACCACTGGGATAGATGGATGTGAAATTAAATTAAAATAACAAAAACATGTGATGCAACAAAAGCTACACTATAATACTGTTTGACAACAGGGTAAAATTGGACTGCTCTTAACAAATATCTGTCGTGTGTGTGTGTGTGTGTGTGTGTGTGTGTGTGTGTGTGTGTGTGTGTGTGTGTGTGTGTGTGTGTGTGTGTGTGTGTGTGTGTGTGTGTGTGTGTGTGTGTGTGTGTGTGTGTGTGTGTGTGTATTCTGCTGTCTGTTGTATACTACTGCTACTGTATTTGAATATGCATACACTAAACATGATAAAGGTGGCGAGGGAGTGGTGTGTGTGCGTTTGCGTGTGCGTGTGTGTAAGGGGTCAGGGTAAGTCACACTGAAGACTCGACACACCATTCAGAGGACGACAGAGTCCACAAGGAAGAGTCAAGGTTGGCAGAGGAGTGTGAGAATAAGATGCCTTCTTCTGCTATGGTTTCACGTTAACGGTAAGGGACTTTTTGAATGTATTATACTATTCTGCTCCTAACTATCGACCACATGTTTATCAGACTATCATGTTGTAATACATGTGTACATGTTGACACATTGATTGTAGCCGTGTGTGAGCAGATAGGCTAGAGAGATGGAGACACGCATAGAGATATTCGGCAATACAAATTGATTTGATATAAGAATTAAAACTTTCTTTTAAGTTCTTATTTTATCATCAACCCTTTGGTCATGATCCTTTAGATGATGTGTGAAATCCCTTCAGTACAGTGTTTATTTGATGTATGCTTTTCTTTAGATACCCTTGTGTATCTGTAGATATATACGGGTACATAACTCCTTCTAGATAACATTACTTAGTCTTGAATGATTTTAAATGTTTTTCGATCAAAATAATTTGGTGCTCGTAACAATTTTGAGCATCCATCCATCCATCATCTGAACCGCTTATCCTCTTTAGGGTCGAGGGGCGCTGGAGCCGATCCCAGCTGTCATTGGGCGAAGGCAATTTTGAGCAGTTTGATGATTATAAATTGATTGACTATGAATATTTAACATAGTAAACTGATGTATCTCTATCAAAGTTTCTGTTTCATAACTTCCAAATATATTATATAAACAATACATCTTTCAAGCCTCTTCATCCGTATCATTGATACAATTAGACACACTAATAATAATGCTTTTCTAAGTACTCAAAGAAACTAATGAAAAGCATGTTTGTTGATGTTTCATTTTTTTGCAGATTGGGTGAAAGAAGGTTATATATTTTGAACAATGCTTCACTCACAGCTCCATAACCTCAGCTGTTTAGTACCTGGTCATCTCTTAGGAATTCCAAATAAAGAGCATTGTCAATGTCAGACAAACACAGCATCAGTGTTGTTGGGAAACAAGAATGAAGAATGATAATGTAGGCAATCTGTGCCATCAAGCTGACTCTGCAAAAGCCAAGCTCTCTACAACACTGAGTTGAACACTTCATTTTTCACAAGTAACATAAGTCTTATCATTTAACAAGACGTCTTTGCTTCATAACGTACAATATTATCTGTATTCACTTTATGTTGAACAGGAGATGAACATATTTTCAAATCTTCTTTGTTTGCACAAGAATTAATGTTGAAGCTGACTTTGACTTGACTTAGCTTTTGACTGCCTCCACCATTTCTATATTTCTTTGTTTGTGACCAGTGTAGGTGCCACGCTGTTTCTTCGGAGCCAGAGAAGCCAGAGTAACATCCTGCCAGCTTTTCACCATGGTTGTCCCAGACTCACAAGATGCACAACTGTCCCCAAGTGGCTCTGTGGGCAGAGGCACCCGCCAACAGCACGGATCCAACCTGTCCCCATCTCAAAACTATGGAAGTCAACAATCTTTGAACTCTAATGGGAATATTTCACCAGCCAACACCAGTCTCCATTATGAGCCACAGGAGACAGACTTTCTGCTCCCGAGTCAACTGTATGGTAGGTCGAGGTTCAGCGGATCCACGAGAGCAAAGGATGCAGGTGGCTCCGGTGCACCTGCTGAGTCAGTCTGTTCTATGGTGCTTCAGATCCTGGTGCCGTTTATGCTGGCTGGGCTCGGGACCGTCGCTGCTGGGATGCTGCTTGAAGTGATTCAGGTGAGAAAACAGTAAAGCGAAGGAGGACAAAGAGGTGGTTTACAGTTTAGGTGTCCTTCCAAATGCCTGGAAGCTAAATGAAGGAGGTTTTGTACAAAAACATCCTAATTTTGCTAGGAAGTAAAGAGATGAAGAGAGCAGAAAAATACAATAAAAAACAATTCAAATTTTAAAGTTGGTGGTTTATTTCTAGTGAGCATCACCTTGGCTGAAAACAAAGATGGTTTATTGTGTGTTGGTTTTGATCTAGTATATTAAGTTTGTGAATTTGTTTTCGAGGCAGAACTGGGACGTGTTCCAAGAAATCCCAGAGATCTTCATCCTGGTGCCTGCAGTGTTAGGCATGAAGGGGAACCTGGAAATGACTCTGGCCTCAAGACTTTCTACTGCTGTGAGTGTGTGCTCTTGTTAACACACAAACACACAGAGACATCTGCACACAAGCCAGCAATTCAATCCAATCACACACATTCCATTATCTACACAAAAGGTGACCTCATGTCAGTAATCTATTTATAATATAAACACGTTACAAAGAAATACCATGAAACGTTGCAGAAATTATAAAATAACTCTTGACAATGCAGTGAATGCAGTGAAATGGACCGAGATGGGCCACAGAGTTGGAGGGAATGTGACTAACATGGAAAATTGATTGACTGGGTAACTACAACCTCTTTCTCAGAATTGTATTTTTGCCTCCACGCATCATGGGTTTTCTGTCCTCGTGTGAAACTCCTCACAGAGCTGTGAAGACCACGGCAACAGATCAACTCGCAGCACAGTATCTTGCAGAACAAAATTATGTTAACGATTCAAATGATCTGAAATAATGTCTTCATGGATTAGAAGAGAATATGATGATCACATATCATCATAATAATCATTTTAAAAAGTCACTGTGGGGCAGAGTTAAGGATGTTGACAGCTGAGGGGAAGAAACTGTTCCTGAGCCTGCTGGTTCTGGAACAGAGATTTATATAGCGCCTCCCAGAGAGGAGGAGGGCAAACAGTCTATAGACGTTCTCAATGGCAGGGAGTGGGGTACCGGTGATGCGTTGGGCAGTTTTTACCTCCCTCTGCAGAGCTTTCTGGTCTTTGACACACTGAAGATAAACAAGTCATACTGGGGTTATATAGGGAGTGAAACAGGATGGGGACTGTGTGATAAATCTTCAGGTTGTTGAAGACAAAAGGAATGTTGGATCAGCGTGGGAAGGAAAACATGAAGCAGGCCCTTAATTTATGACCTTTCCACATATGTATTTTATTACTAACGACAGTAATGCATTGTGTTAATCATGCAGCTGCTGAATGATTCACACAATGCAAGCTTTGATAGTTTGTGCTTAGATCAGAATGTGAAATACAACTAAGATATGAAACTGCTATTAAAGAAGATTAAAACATTCTTGGTATTTTCAAAGAAGTTCTCGTCTGTAAGAAAAATAAAGAATAACATTCCTTAAGGTCACTGTTTTTCAAGGTCATTGCGTGGTAGTAAACAGTTAACAGTTTATGTTTTTCCTCAAACATTCAACAGGAGGAGTACTAATTCTACTAAATTATTAATGTTTTTTATGTGAGTTGTTGTTGTAACATTATGAACAATATTTGTCGAGGTTCAAAATGAATTCTTGACACCAAGATCCATATAGTAGTTGCTCTGAAGCCCTCAATTATATTACACAACATCCATCAGCACATTGAGTTTTCCCAGTTTCTTTATGCGTTAATCCTTATCTGATGTTCTCAGGTGAATGCAGGAAAAATGGAACCTGCCAGAGAAAAGTGGTTGTTGATCGTTGGGAACCTGGCACTCAAACAGGTACCGAATTATATATCTAACGCTTTCACTATCATTACCAGTTTATCTGCATAATTTTGTTGCGATATATAGTGACTTGAGGGTCTTTCACACTACCACCCTCATTTTACAGCTTCAAGCCACAGTGCTTGGCCTGTTAGCCTCTTTGATGGCGACTTTGCTGGGCTGGATGGCAGAAGGAAAGGTGCCCTTACACCATGTGATGCTCCTGTGTTCAACCAGTGTTTCCACCGCCTTCATGGCTTCATTGCTGCAAGGTAACAACACAACCTGTCATCACCTTGAACCGCTGTCCTCAGACAGGTGCATCACATAGACACATCTCAATTACATCTGTTCATAACCTTCTCTGCTTCTCCCTGGATCTCAGGATATAATTAAGCTTAAAAGGACCAGTGTGTTGCTATTATTTGGGAGCTATTACCAAAAATTGAGTATAGTATTCACAATGATGTTGTCATTAGTGTATAATCACCTGAAACTAAGCATGATTGTCTTTGTGTTATCTTAGAATGAGCCATTCATATAATAAAGAGCGGGTCCTCTTCACGGAGTCCGCCATGTTGCACCGTCAAGTTTCTACAGTAGCCCAAGACGGACAAACCAAACACAAACAAAGACAAAAATGCACTTCTGATGAAACTGGTTCAGTAAGATGGTCTCCATGTTGAAACATTTTCTAGAAATGTGAGCATGAACAAAGGGACTGTGGTAGTCGCATCTAGAACATTTAAATCAATTCTGCATTGGGTTTATCACTTTTGGTGGAAGATGGCTTCTGATCAACCCACAGTTTGAATTTCAGCACAGAGTGAGTTTGACAACTTAAATGCAACAGAGGAAGATGTGTAGCAAGGTATTAGGATGGGCCGCATACACAAGCCATTCTTCTCAACTTACCTTTTGTTTTGTCCCTAAAAACCTTTATTTTCTGACTTTACAGCCATTCTTTCATTCAGGTTGAAATTAAATGAAGTGTATCAGGTATTTCCAACAGATTGAATGCCCTCAGGACTGATCCCATAGATTAAGAATATTTCCTTGTCTTTAACCCTCTCCAGGTATTATTATGGTGGGAGTGATCATTGGCTCCAAGCGAATGGGAATCAACCCTGACAACGTGGCCACACCTATGGCTGCCAGCTTTGGGGATCTCATTACTCTTGCCTTGTTGGCCTGCTTCAGTCAGTGGTTCTACTCCCTCATAGGTAAAAAGAAACAAGCATATTGGAGTCCGAGGTCATGCAATTCTCCCTTCTGGCCAACAGATGGTACTCTGGAACTAATGCAGTCATAAGAATCAGGAACCTGGTTGAAAATAATGGTCATATAAAGGCTTTTCTCTTGACAGACCTGTATCCATACGTGTTGTACCTGGTGGACCTGTTATTCTTGTGCATGATTCCTCTTTGGGTGGTCATCTCCTCCAAACATCCAGCCAGTCACATTCTGCTCCGCACAGGCTGGGAACCAATCATTACAGCAATGGTCATCAGCAGGTACTCGTTTCCGTCTTCACTAACTTTTTTGAAAGCATGAACATTGTATTTAAGACTACTTGAACTGTGTATTTAGGTGTGGGTAGATTTTGTAGTATAAATTAAGTGAATTATTGACAGATGCAGGCCTTAAGTTTCAAGATAATACACTAATCATCTTTCTCCATTATTTGCTTGTCAAAATACAAGGAGAAATGTATATTGGTTTCTTTTGGCTGTCTTTCTTTTAGTATTGGAGGACTTATTCTGGACAAGACTGTGTCAAATCCAAACCTTGCAGGAATTATAGTTTATGCTCCGGTCATAAATGGTGAGTTCGAACATTTCAATTCATGGATGAATCCTTAAGCAACACGACTCAGAGCATTACGCTATTTTTCCGATGCCACATACAATAACTGGCCTCACCGTAAGCCCCACCCCCTCCAGACTCTCCACTAGATCCATAAGTCACGTCCCCACTTCAAAGTTTGTATTAGGGCCATACATGACTTCAAAAAGCTAGTGCCTTCAAAGGCAAATTGATACATAACTTTGCCTTTTCTGTTAAAAGTTGCACTGAAAACACATAAAAAAAGTATAGTGAAAAGATTAGAAACATGCATGTTTGTTATGTAACTGGGTTGAGAACAGACAGTGATAGATAGAATGGGCTTAAAACACAATTGTAAAACCTTTATGTGAAAGTTGGAGAATTCTGGTCTATTCATGGTAAGCTCAACAAATGGTTTAAGTCATAAAGAAGGAAGACAGAACAAATCGACTAGCTCCAACTGGTGCATTGCTATTCAAGGTCAAGATGACTTAAAGTCTAAACTACTGCTCCAACACTTAGTCTATTCTATAATATGCAGTTATTGGTATCCCAAAGATGTTTGACTGTGGCTCAGTGGTTAGCAAGTCAGTCTTTCAATCAGAGGGTCGGTGGTTCAAACCCCGGCTCAGCCAGTCCATGTCGTTGTGTCCTTGAGCAAGACACTTAACCCTAATTGCTCACCGTTGCTGTGTCTACGGTCTACTGTATATCATGTAAGTCGCTTTGGATAAAAGCGTCAGCTAAATGAAATGTAATGTAATGTAAAAGAAATCACTGGAAAAGGTCAGAGTTCAATGCAGTAGAGTTTATTCTTGTATAAGTATAAACCCTGAGCAGTCAATGGAGAACAACTGCTTGTTCTGCTCTGAACACTGTATACATCTTCTGTGTGAAGTCTGAGGAATTCCTTTCATCTTATCTTTTCTTTCCAGGTATTGGAGGAAACCTTGTCTCCATACAGTCTAGTCGTATTTCTACTAATTTGCATTTGAATTACTCACCTGGAGAGGTTCCTGAAGACCCTAAGGGCTGCTACAGTCCTTGCCGCACATTCTTTGGCTCAGGTAAAGATGAAATGGTCAAAACCTAGATGAGAATAAAACAGCTTCATGTCATATCCCCCCCCCCCCCCCCCCCACCCCAATCTGATAGAAAAGTAAGTATATAAAATGGAGTAACTTCCAAGATCCAAGAATATTAGAACATGACAAACATGAGATCACAGCACACATGCGTGTTCCTGCATGTTCACTCGCTCCTTTAGTGATATGATGTTAAAGATGTGAAAACACTTAAGTTCATAGCAGTTGTTGAGGTTGCTGGGAATTATATAAACAGCAAGCATTTTTTTTTTGCTGCTATGGGAATGTTACTTCCAGCACTGAGGAGAGAAACCTTTTGAGAGATTACAGTGAATAGAAATAGCAGACACTGAAGCAGGCGCAATTCGTATTTCTACTAGTTTGCATTTGAATAACTCACCTACAGGCCTTGACGCACTTCCTTCGGGTCATGTAAATGGTCAAATCATTCAAATAAAGAATAAAGCCCCATCACCTAATTCCCCCCTCACACACACGCACACACTGATGTTCGGCTTTGTCATGGCAGGAGCAAATCATCGATCTGCTCAGGTTCTGCTTCTCTTGGTGATCCCCGGTCAGCTCATCTTCATACACGTTATCCACCTGATGAAAGGAGGCCAGACTTTGCCCAGTCCTCTCCTGACTGTCACCTTCTTGTCTGCTTGCCTGATTCAGGTGAGTGAGACATCTAGTCATTTTTCATCTGCATACTGTACATCCTCAGTTTCACAACATCACTTGGGTCTGTCTCTCAGGTCTTTTCCCTGCTGTGTGCAGCCGACTGTATGGTCCACTGTCTATGGCGGCGGGGTAAAGACCCCGACAGTTACTCGATACCCTACCTCACAGCCCTGGGAGACCTACTAGGGACTGCTCTCCTCTCTCTTGCCTTTGTCATGCTGTGGTGCATCGGTGACTCAGGCAGTGTGTAGTTCCACAGCAAGAAATGTTTTGAGGATGTGACAAAACACCCTTTATAGGAGTGACATAACAACGACAAAGAAACTGAAAGAAACTTTTTCATTAGAAGCAGTCATCGATTGGTTCTTCATGTTTTCCCCACGTTGCCGTCATTATTAAACAGATGTAGCAACCCTAATCTCCTGTGATGAGTCTACGTCTTTGACAGCTGTACAGTTTTCTGCTTTTAGGAGGTTTACTAAATTGTTTATTGTGGTTCTGTTTCCAAGCAACATGTCAAAGATGTAGATGCACACAACTACAGAGCTGGAAGCGTGTACAGTTACAGCAAAGTGCAATTCATTGTAGCACACCTCATGTTTTTAGGTCCACGGTGTTGTTGCTTTTTACTCTGTTAGAAAAATGATTTGCACTCGACACCGGGTCTTGGTGGTCATTTCAACAGGTAATTTATTCTTTGCAAGGAAGGAGCAGAGACAGAGATACAACGTGTTACTTTACTAATTGCATATGCACGTCTGCTCGAAGATCAGATTGAAAAGTCCTTCCTTCTAACACACAGGAGCCCTCATAACGTCTTTGTAACCTTCCTCCCGCCATAGACAAAACAATGATGCGTTGTCTCCAGTCCGGTGCATACCATATGATAACGGTGATGCGGTGTCTGGCCGTATTATGTATCTGTGTTTATTTTGTAATCATACAGCATATGTAGCATACAGATACTCCTGGTGTGCATATGGCTATGTAAGAACACATCACTGGGTATAACAAGTGCTGATTTATTCATCACTTCTTGTTATCTGTCAACACAATAAGGACCAAAAAGTCTGTACTGAGTATATGATTATTTTAACAGGCAATGTAAAATGGTAGCCTCCCTACTTGGTCTTCTGAATTTCAGCTATTTTCTTCAATTTGTTTTGCATATGAATAAACAGTATACATTTCAAAAAAGGATGTTTAGCATGTAATTGCATGATTTAGGTCCCCTTTAATCCCTGTTCCCAATATGTTGTGTACACTACATCTGTAACCCATTTGATTTTGTAGTTTTAAATATTGTGTGTAAAAAGTTTGTTTTTACCTTTTTACATTTCGGGAAATAATTCTGACTGGAAATGATGCCAGATTTCCTTCATATTGTGGGATCACACGGGGACAGGCAGTGGAGGGGCTACATTCCCACTCAGGAGCAGCGCCCACACCACAAAACGGCTGTTATGGTCGACACTACATCCCCCAGACTGCCTCATCACTCACCCAGCTGCAGGTGCTTAAGGCACCTAATTCTGGCAGGCAAGATTGACAAAGGGCAGATGGGAGAGCACATGGAAGGAGAACAGACAATACAAAGGACTACAAAAAGGAGGACCTCGTAGCCTGGACTTTTCCGCCTTGAGTTTTTTGTTTGTTTAAAGAACCACTTTCTCTTCTGGGACACTTTATGTTTGTTGTTGGACTTTTTTATTTTTTATTTAAAAGACTTCCCTGAGAAGCCGGTGGTATGGTAAATAAACCTTCACCTTCATTTAAACCTTCTGATTGTGTGTGTTTTTCAGCTCTCTTGCACTGCCCCACCTGCTAGCCTGCCCTAGGGACATCCTGTGACACTACAATATTAATGCAGGTACCTCCTCTGCCACAGGCACTTTCTTTGTCTCAGGCAAAGATGAAATGGTCAAAATGTTTAAATAATGAATAAAGCCCCATCACTCATCTTCCCCTTCATCAACTGGCTCAGTCTGAACCTCTCTTCTCCGATGTTAAGGTCAGAAAAGGTCAGAGTTCAATGCAGTGGAGTTTACACACACATGGAATTTAAGGGGCCTCCCTTTAGAGGTTTTCCAGGCACGTCCATCTGGTAGGAGGCCCCGGGGAAGACCCAGGACACGCTGGAGGGATTATATCTCCCAGCTGGCCTGGGAACGCCTCGGGATCCCCCAGAATGAGCTGGTAGATGTTGCGGGTGAGAGAGAAGTCTGGGTCAGCCTGCTTGACCTGCTGCCTCCGCGACCCGAACCCGGATAAGCGGTGGAAAATGGATGGATGGATGGATGGAATTTAACTCCACATGTTATTTACATTTATTTTTTGCAGCCGAGTGTGAAGCGGCGGGGATGAGAGTCAGCACCACGAAATCTGAGGCCATGGTGCTCTGCCGGAAACCGGTGGATTGCTCCCTCCGGGTGGGGACAGAGTGCCTACCACAAGCGAAGGAGTTCAAGTATCTCGGGGTCTTGTTCACGAGTGAGGGTAAAATGGAGCGGGAGATCGACAGGCGTATCGGTGCGGCTGCAGCAGTAAAACAGGCGTTGCACCGGGCCGTCTTGGTGAAGAAGGAGCTGAGCCGAAAGGCAAAGCTCTCAATTTACTGGTCGGTCTACGTCCCAACCCTCACCTATGGTCACGAGCTTTGGATCGTGTCCGAAAGAACGAGGTCGCGGATACAAGCGGCCGAAATGAGTTTCCTCCGTAGAGTGGCCGGGCTCAGCCTTAGAGATAGGGTAAGGAGCTCGGACATCAGGAGGGAGCTTGAAGTCGAGCCGCTACTCCTTCGTGTCGAAAGGAGTCAGCTGAGGTGGTTCGGGCATCTAATTAGGATGCCTCCAGGACGCCTCCCTTTAGAGGTTTTCCAGGCACGTCCATCTGGTAGGAGGCCCCGGGGAAGACCCAGGACACGCTGGAGGGATTATATCTCCCAGCTGGCCTGGGAACGCCTCGGGATCCCCCAGAATGAGCTGGTAGATGTTGCGGGTGAGAGAGAAGTCTGGGTCAGCCTGCTTGACCTGCTGCCTCCGCGACCCGACCCCGGATAAGCGGTGGAAAATGGATGGATGGATGGATGGATGGATGGATGTTATTTACAATAAACAAGATAAATATAAAAATACATTAAAGATAACAGTAGTCCGAGTAGTGCAAGTAGTGCAGATGGAATATATATATATATGTATATATATATTATATGGCCTGTGACTCCTAAGTGAACTCCCTCCTAAGTGAACTCCTTCCTAAGTGAACTCCCTCATTGATTATAACTTTTGTATGAACTTTCACCTAATTATGACTTATGTGAGAACTTTCCCTATACAAAGCATGCCAGTTTAGGAGTCAAGGGATCTCTGATATCTGTATGTTCCTGACTGAAGACAAAATCAGAATCAGAACCATTTATTGCCATATATGTTTACACATACAAGGAATTTGTCCTGGCGGGAAGGTGCATACATTTAACATTTAACAATACACATTTAACAGTTGACGCAGTGCAATAAATGAGGATGAATGGATGAATGAATGGAAAACAGTAGCATATAAGAATATCAAAAATAAGGTAAAGTGCATGGAATGTGCGTGACTTCTTTTTTATGAAAGTGGCAAGTGTAATGTTAAAGTGTCGAGTGTATTTAAATATAAGGCTATGTGCAGGGGAGTGTCCAGTGGGAAATTGTCTGGGGGAGTCATTAGAGTCAGTGGGGGACCCGGGCTCTGTTGATGAGCCCGACTGCAGACAGGAAAAAACTGTTGTTGTGGCGTGAGGTCTTGGTCCTAATGGACCGCAGCCTCCTGCCAGAGGGGAGGGACACCAACAGTTTGTGTCCAGGGTGAGAGGGATCAGCTACAATCTTCCTCGCCCGCTTCAGGGTCCTTGAAGCAAACAAGTCCTGGAGGGACGGCAGATTGCGGCCAATCACCCTCTCAGCTGAGCGAATGATGTGTTGCAGCCTGGCCTTGTCCTTGGCAGTGGCTTCAGGAGCTTGACGGCCTGGTGACTGGAGGTGCAGCTGTTGGTGTACAAGGAGAAGAGCAGTGGGGAAAGAACGCAGCCTTGGGGGGAACCAGTGCTGATGGACCGAGAGGCTGAGACGTGTTTCCCCAGTCTCACGTGCTGCTTCCTGTCAGACAGGAAGTCTGTGATCCACTTGCAGGTGGAGTCGGGCACGTGCAGCTGGGAGAGCTTGTCCTGCAGCAGAGACGGGATGATGGTGTTGAAGGCAGAGTTGAAGTCCACAAACAGGATCCTGGCGTAGGTTCCTGGGGAGTCCAGATGCTGGAGGATGGAGTGGAGGGCCATGTTGACTGCATCGTCCACAGACCTGTTGGCTCTGTAGGCGAACTGCAGGGGATCCAGGAGTGGGTCGGTGAGGGTTTTGAGGTGGGACAGGACCAGGCGCTCAAAGGACTTCATGACCACAGAGGTCAGGGCGACGGGCCTGTAGTCATTGAGTCCTGTGATCCTAGGTTTTTTGGGGACGGGGATGATGGTGGAGGCCTTGAAGCAGGCTGGTACATGGCATGTCTCCAGGGAGGTGTTGAAGATGTCTGTAAACACCGGGGACAGCTGATCAGCACAATGCTTCAGGGTGGAGGGGGAGACAGAGTCCGGGCTGGCTGCTTTGCGGGGGTTCTGTTTTTTAAAAAGCCTGTTAACGTCTCTCTCTTGGATAATGAGGGTCGTCACTGTGGAGGGGGTAGGGGGCGCTGTTAACGATGGTTCAGAGGCGTGAGCCCCTGATGGGCTGGGGGAGGGAGGGCTGGTGGTCTGTGGCTGGTTGGTGGGGCTGTTGATGGGGCTGTGGGGGATGGCGTCAGGACTATTCTATTTAAAACACATCATTGTTTATCATATGGTGGAAGGAAGGTTTCAAAGACATCATGAGGGCTCCTGTGACTGTGTGTTTTATGTTTATAAGGAGGACTCTCCATTTTGTTTGTTGAGCAGACTTGGATATGCAATTAGTAAAGTAACATGTTGTATGTCTGTCTCTGCTCCTTTTTTTGCAAAGAATAAACTACCTGATAAATGATTCAACAAGTCCCGGTGTCGAGTGCAAATCATTTTTCTAACACAGGTATTGGAGGAAACCTTGTCTCCATACAGTCTATTTGTATTTCTACTAATTTGCATTTGAATTACACACCTGGAGAGGTTCCTGAAAACCATAAGGGCTGCTACAGCCTTCGCCGCACATTTTTTGGCTCAGGTAAAGATGAAATGGTCAAAACCTAGATGAGAATAAAACCGCTTTACGTCATACCCACCCCAATCTGATAGAAAAGGAAGTATACAATGGAGTAACTTCCAAGAGTCAATAAATGACCAACATTAGTGTCACACCGCGGTTACTGGCCCTCTCTCTTCCTCATGTGTCACCGGTCTGATTGTCTCCCCTGATTCCCGATTGTTTCCACATGTTCCCCATTACCCTCATGTGCTTATAGTCTGCGTCTCCCCTTTGTCTTGTGCCAAATTTCCAATTTGGACCTGAGAGGGTCCTCAGTGCTTTCTTGTTTGAATGTGATCACATGAACCAACTGTGTGTACAAGGACTGTGTGAGGTGTTTTGTGATCACTTTTGTAGTTGCCTTCGAGC
The DNA here is from genome assembly GCA_023566465.1 of Cottus gobio. Taxonomy (NCBI): domain Eukaryota; kingdom Metazoa; phylum Chordata; class Actinopteri; order Perciformes; family Cottidae; genus Cottus; species Cottus gobio. The sequence continues at coordinate 10,945,212 of CM042223.1, read as the reverse complement.
CTAAGGCTGTGGTCAAAGTCCTTTTGGCTTCGGAAGATTCCTAATGAAGTGAAATGACCCAGAAATGACCAAGAATCTGTGGCCGCCATGATAAGAGCTGTTCAAAGTCACTAAATGCTAAGGAAAGGTGCTTCAATGCTTCCTTTCTTAACTCCTTTCGCATCGGAAATACTGGACCTTCCTTTACCAAAGGAAAGAAGTTAATGCCGCCCCACAATTACTTGTGGCAATATTTAAAGTGATGCACCATTGTCTATGAAAACAAACTATATGCCTATCTTGCACAGGTTTTATTTTCATACAGTCCGAAAATAAATAAATTCATGTTGATTTATATGAATAGACGGTGACAATGGTTTTGTTTCATTTTCTATGTATTTATTTTGTTGAAACATGAAACAAATAAGTAAAAAAAAGAATACAAAATAAAATGAACAGTACATATAGCAAACTGTCCATGAACAAATAACAAGAAGCATCAGTAAAAAAAAAAGCTAGGCCTATGATATTAAACTGTTAAAAAGCTAAATATAATCAAACTGTTAACAAGTATCTCCTGTCCAACATATAAAGTGGATACAGATAATAAAGTGCAAATAGAGAAACAAAAGAAAATCATTCTTTTTTCAGCAGCAGTCAAAGGAGTCTATGAGCATGAGTCACTCCCAAACATGGTCACATAGCGGGTGGTTGTAATATATCTATACGCTGCAGGGCTTTCCTGTTGTAGACCGAACAGGGATGCAGTTTGTCAGGATGCTCTCAATGGGGCCTCAGTAAAATGTGCACATGATGGGTGGGGGGGTTCTTGCCTTCTTTTGTTTGCGGGTAATGCTGTGTTGGCTGTCATGAGAGGTCCTCACTGATGTCCACCCCCAGAAATGTGGTGTTACTCACTCTCTCTATATCAGCACCACTGACGGTCAGTGATGGGTGTTGAGTGTGAGAGAGTAATATAAACCGCCTTCTGTCAAAAAGTGATGGATGGTGACCTTTGACCTCGAGAAGGTCCCGCCCTCGGGGGTTGAACTTTAGTGACCTCGTGGGTGTGGGCGGGGGTGAGCGGGGGGCGTTTCTAGGTCCCGCCCTCCGTCCAATGAGAATTCAAAGCCGCCTTCTGTCAAAAAGTGATGGATGGTGACCTTTGACCCGTGAACTTTAGTGACCTCGTGGGTGTGGGCGGGGGTGAGCGGGGGGCGTTTCTAGGTCCCGCCCTCCGTCCAATGAGAATCGAGTATTTAGGAAGGGGGCTGTCCTAAGCTGTGAACCAATGAGCGCCGAGTATTTTGGAATAGGGTTGGTCTTAGACGCGAACCAATGAGAATAGAGTATTGTGGTTTTTTAAAATTAAACGGGGGGAAATGTGAATTAAATAAAAGGCTTACGTCTAAAACAGGACATCATCAGAACATTGCGCCCAACTCCTGTTAATAGATGTTAGGAAAAGGGTTATTTTCAACAACTGTTACAACAAACCTTCTAGGTCTTACTTTTAAAAAGTGTTTCTATCGCTAAACAGCCCAGAGTTTCACGGGAACTCCTGGTAGTCCCTCTATCTACTTATATACACAGGAAAATGGTTAAAATACGTTAGTTTCATCAACAGAGAATATACATACCATACCTTCTAGGTGATACTGTCTCAATTCGTTGTTACCACCAGTATATCTAAAACAAAATGAACATCATCTCTCTACCCCCACACCAGCCCAGGGTCTTTGTGTGAGAGCCAGACAGAGTTAACCGATAACTCTCACAGGAGCTATAAACAAATGAAGGAGACGCAACCCTTGCCGAGTTTACACAATCGCCTTACCTTTAAAAGAGCCCACAACCACCCCAGGGTCTTTGACATCACCCTCTAAGGGCACATCAGAATAAACTCAGAATTCTCCTTGCATATGAAAACATATAGACATTGGTTAACCGTTAACACATACGGCTCTCGGGGTCACGGTTACCTGGATAAACGCAGGCCAAGGTTATCAGAGTTATAACCAACTGAGGATCTTTCGTAAGGGTACGGCGACCATTGCAATAAACTTTCCCTACACAGGAAAACATATAAATAACGACTGGTGTTTAACAGACATACTGAACACTCAGCCAACGCTAGGCCATGCATACAGGTACTATGTCTTTTCCGTCTGTTTTAACAATATGAATGAATCTATTTTCAGAATTTAACTTTAAACTACCTACCAACAGCAACAGCTCCGCAACACCTTGATGACTGTAAGCATCCTTTAATATATTACATATTTTGAACGTTATGATTGTAAACTTACCGTTTTCTAATCCTTTGCAGACCATCATGCACCAGCCTACGCTCTGCACCCGGATGATGACCGTACGTAATCTTTAATATATATGTATTACAGATTTTTAACGTTATGATTGTAATCTTCATCTAGAAAATCATTTTTCTACACCTCTACAGTTACCGGAGCAGAGTGGGACCACATATTAGAGGACGACTTCACTGATGAGCCTCAACGAGGACGACACTAAGATCTAAAATAGTAGTTGTACATTGAAGTGGATGATTTTGAGTAAACGGGAAGTGTGTGGATGGTAGCCTATTAATTCAAAAATGGTATGCAAGTATAGACATTGTATTTGCAACTAGTTGTGATAAAAGGCTCTCTTTTTCCTTTAGCCTCTGCTAGTCTATTTTCTCTGACTCATTCTCTGCTGATTCAAGCAGGCTGTGGTGTGAAGAGGTGGGTCTGATGATGAGAAAAATAGGTCAAATTATATACTAACCTGTTGGATTCCTCACATATAGCCTTTTCAAATATTGTTCGAACTCAAGCCGAACACACAGTGCATGAACCACGCTTGCCCCAACTCCTTCTCCATCTCAAAGGGATAGCAGTACATCCTCAAATACCGTGACAATATCATTGTATGATATTACTGAAGACGACTCCTCCCCCTAAAACCTCTCTGCAGTTTCCATAAAACGAGGACACTCTCCACACTCTGAAACACCATGTACTGTCCTCTAACCCCTCCATCATCTCCGGCGTGGGATAGCCAAAGTTCGCCGCCATCCTCACCATCATCTCCGGCGGTAGAGAGCCAAAGTACGCCGCCATCCTCACCCGAGACTCTGTCTTCACCATCATCACCATGCAGCAACCCGGAGAAGGATGTGATGGACGGCCATTTGACTGACATTTTCTTCAATACGGTGAAAACCATAACGGCTCGATTGTTGGGTAGGGTTGTGTCCGACTTTAGAAACGAAACTGTTACAGCTGTCAAACGGACCATCCGAGTCAGATACAACACGAATGCCTGCAAGACCTACCAGAGTTTTTCCTGCAAAAGCATTACGATGCTCTGATGAAAAGACTTTGGACTGACCATGCAACAGAGTCTTTCCAAACGAGGCCTTCACGTGTGTGATTGCAGGATCCATGGCGCTTCAAAGGCCGTTCTTTGCAGTCTCAAAACGACGAGGCACCTCGATTTGAAACTCTGCAAGATCTACGAAGCTCTGGTGGGGAGAGACAAAGACAAGATTATAGCTTTGCTTGACGCCTTGGAATTTTGGGCTGGGGAGTGAAAATGGGCAATTACTGGAGAAAACTAGAGTCGTATATAGAGGAACATGTAATCAGTAGTCAGTTAATAGATGTGATGGACCGGGTTATTGTAAATATTTACAGATTAGATTTGAATATTGTTAGAACTCATGCCGAGCACACAATGCATATGGTAAACCAATCTTCATTGTCTGATACTTTTGGCACAATTATTACTTTGTTTGTAGATGTGTATGTACAAAAAACTGCCAATGACTTGAAAAGACTGCATGATGATATTCATTGTAACCTGGGAGGCTCTGTGTTAAAGGATGCTCCGAGTGTGATATAATCGTGTGATTTTTGAAAACAATAAAAAACTGAACCTTTAACAAAATGCTTCATTATTGTTTCACGAAAAAGGTCTATTATGAACTGGCTAGTTTTGGAGGTGTAGAACGGCTCACCAGAGCCCTGAGGGATGAAGGGGTCAAAGGTGCCACGCTAAACAATCACTCTGTGTTCAGAGAAACCTGTTGCTCTGCGATTGAGCCCTGAGAGAATAAATATAGAAAACATAATTTAAAGTCCTCGAGGGATCAACATAGCAGCATTGTTCGTTGTGACATTCAAGACTGGAAGTCAAACAAAATAACACCTTTTCTAATAACTGACTCAAACATAAAAATTTAAAAAATAAAAAATAAATTGAAATGCTTGTAAGACGGCAGTCTTTATAGGATTTATGTATATGGAAAAAGCATTAAACTTTTATGAAACATGGGATGGCAGTCAATAACAAATTATACAAGGGATTTTATATTGTAATGCTTGTTGTTCTGTTTTAATTTAACAATAAAACAGCAAGGTAGGATTACAGCTTTGATTGTTTACGACTGAACCGATGATTATCCAGATACAGGTAGAAAATCTGATTCCAGGGCTCAGTTTAAAAAAAAAAAAAAAAAATCTTATATGATTTCAGTAAGGACATTCGACTGAATAATACATTTAGGTTTCTAAAAACAAATATGAAATGTCTCTTGTCTTTGGGGTGACCTGTGGCGTTGATGTTTACAGCTTTCTCATGATTCGGAATGTCAAAAATGTTTAGCATTAAAAGGTTGAATCTTACTCGTAAAATCCAATCTTTTATTATTTGCACATGTCGGCTTCAGTTGTATATCCTTTCCACCCACCCACAGACCTCAAAATCAATATGGTAGGGCAATTCTCTTCATGCTGGTTAGTGAAATGAGGAGAAAGAAAAAGAATCTTAACCTGAGTAACTTTCAGAAACTTCACAACGAGCCTGACGGTTGAGTAGACACCCATGTGAGAGCAATACAATAAGAGTGCTGTACTTTTAAAATGGCCGGATTTTTCTCTCTGACCCCAAACAAGTTGATAATGAGAAGTTTAACACAAAGTGGCATTTAAATGTTTAAGTCAAGAAAAAACACAAAAGGTTTTTAATTGTATTTCCTGATTGCAGCTGTGAAAACAAGTAAAGAACATCCTGTGCTGCGGTGGTTCATGAGTAAACAAATCACCGGAAGAGAATACATGGGCCTCCTAGCTAAAAACATCTATGTATTTATGATGTGTAGAGGGGGAAATATTGAATAATGCTACTATTCTAGTGTCATTGCTCCGTAAAATAACTTTCAAAAGCCCTCAGCTGTATACTACATGTGTTAAATTGTAGTACTACATAAGTAAGTATCGTTACAGGTAATGTTACAGATTCGACTCGCAAAACAGAACAATTGTAATATAATGCATTGCGTGCATAATGCCTATCCTTCACTTTTCACTTTAAGTAAAATGTAAATGCAGGACTTTACTGGGCGTTATTTGTTTTCATAGATTTACTTAAAAAGAGGTTTGCGTATCCTACTTCTTCTAACATTGCCTAACATTAGATATATGTTATACATGTATGTTTTTATTTTAGTAATGATATGGTTTTGTACAACAGAAAGAAACAAAAATAAAATACCTTGTAGCAGATGCAGATGTGATCAAGAGGTCCGAATGTGTGGGGAGATAGCACGGTTTTTAAATTCTACTTATATGTTTGTCTTGATAATAGACCAACTTCCTTATTCCTATACGGTCCCTTTAACTCAATCGCCATAGAAAAGCATGTCATTGTCCAGGACCTACCAATGGATAGGCCCAGCCATGTGGTTAAATTCAGTGTATGAGGTTACAAATGACATCTAAATGTAGAACTTGTCTTTTAAATGATATATTCTTGCAGAAAGAGGCATTTAAAGAAAGTAGAAGTGTGCGCTCCAGAGATAAAGTCACACAAGTTTATTTTGAGAGTGAGAGCGATCAAGGGTGGAGGATGGGTACGAACCCCTGACCCCAGGCCGTGGCAGTAAAAAGGTGCTTTATCTTTAAGAGGATGTGCGTGCAGGCAGTCATCTGCTGCATGGATCATAAGGTACACAGTGAAAGCTTGTGATAGTTTGCATAATAATGAGTCATAAAACTTACTTATAGAAATATAAAATACTTATAAGAATATATTTCCATTACATTATGTAGAGTTATTAGGGTTATCATTTAACTCATAGGCACTCCAAAGATTTGATTATTGATAGGGAACACATCTCATTGGACTTATTGATTGAAAGGTTCCTTCTAGGTGATATTAAATATATTATTACATTGCATACATTCATTAGAGTGACATTTATTCTTTCTATATCATATTTTTCACTTGTTTTATATTTAGTGAGATTTATAATTTGATTAATTAGTTAATCTATATGCATCTAAACATTTTGATCTTTAGCTAAATATAGAAGTGTGGTTCATCATTTTTGCCATACTGAAATACTTTTAATAATTCCAGCAAGTCAGTAGAATTATTGTTCAAGGTTTTAACAATTTCCTCCAAATCAATGCAATAATTTCATTGAGACTTGGAGGGTCTAACCTATGTAGTCAAGAGATGATACGTTAATAAAAAGATTGGGTGTGTTTACATGGTCTCAGGTAAGATTCTGTAAATATATGTGAATGTTTCTGTACAAGAACGTCTGATGTTGGTTATGGATATTTCTAAAACACTGGGCTGCTTCCCAGTTCCTGGACATTGAATATTTGTAATGGTGGGAGAGCATTTCTGGGGCATGTTATGTTTCGACTATCCTCCTGTGGTATTTGCAGGAGCTTCAGTGTCATGCAAGAAATGGTATCAAGGCCGTTCCTTGTGAGGGAAATTATTCAACCCAAAAGAGAGGAAAAAGACTCCATGTAGATGCCATAAATCAGGCTGTTGGGAAAAAATAGCTTGTAGTTGGCCTGTGACCTTACAGATCACGGAATCCTTCCTTCTTGTTTTATTTACATCACTGACAACACCTACATAACCTAAACATTTTGGCCCCAGAAACTAATTAAATGAATTATGTTAGAGTTAAGGATGCAGGTAGAAACACCTTTGTGATGAGGATCCCCACTGCTGACCTCCTTCCTGCCTTCATATAGGCTTTAGGGTCACACGTCCTTGAAAAGAAATTAGGACAAGTCTCCAGTAATAGTTTGTTTCTCACTTGTCCCAACAGTAAGAAGGCGAGCGTTGGATGAAGTTTTTATCGTTCCATCCCAGTCTGACCGTAGGGAATCATTTGGGGCGACTGTGGCTCAGTGGTTAGCAAGTCGGTCTTTTAATCAGAAGGTCGGTGGTTCGATCCCCGGCTCCGGCAGTCTGCGTCGTTGTGTCCTTGAGCAAGACACTTAACCCTAATTGCTCACCGTTGCTGTGTCTACGGTCTACTGTATATCATGTAAGTCGCTTTGGATAAAAGCGTCAGCTAAATGAAATGTAATGTAATGTAATTTGTTTATACAGCTCCACCACTGGATCAAACCTGAAATCACTTTTTAAAAACGGCCCTTGAAAGTCAGGCTTGAACTCATGAGACGAACTCTAGCTTCACATCACAATGCAGACTCACATCCTGAAATTGGGTTTTAGTCTCTTAAAAATAAGGTATCCTCAACAACACTTTGACAAATATAAAAAAGAAACATAATTTAGAATATCCACACATACTGCAGTAGAGTGCACAAGGACGGGGATATAATTCTACCACATAAGGCGAGATTACTTGCAATGTGAATGGGATAGACTCAAAGGAATCTGTAATTGCAGGGAAATGAAAATTTACATTTAGAATTCACCCTGTGCTACTGAAATTTTACCCGGGAATAGAGGCACATTATCAGGGTAGCAGTAGGGGAAAATCAACCCCGTCTCCTCCAGGGCATGTAAGGTCTTACTCTACCCGGCCATAGAGGCACATTATCTGGGTAGCAGTCGGAGAAAGGCCCCCTCTAACCCAACCCTTGATCGCTCTCACTCTCAAAATAAACTTGTGTGACTTTATCTCTGGAGCGCACACTTCTACTTTCTTTAAATGCCTCTTTCTGCAAGAATATATCATTTAAAAGACAAGTTCTACATTTAGATGTCATTTGTAACCTCATACACTGAATTTAACCACATGGCTGGGCCTATCCATTGGTAGGTCCTGGACAATGACATGCTTTTCTATGGCGATTGAGTTAAAGGGACCGTATAGGAATAAGGAAGTTGGTCTATTATCAAGACAAACATATAAGTAGAATTTAAAAACCGTGCTATCTCCCCACACATTCGGACCTCTTGATCACATCTGCATCTGCTACAAGGTATTTTATTTTTGTTTCTTTCTGTTGTACAAAACCATATCATTACTAAAATAAAAACATACATGTATAACATATATCTAATGTTAGGCAATGTTAGAAGAAGTAGGATACGCAAATCTCTTTTTAAGTAAATCTATGAAAACAAATAACGCCCAGTAAAGTCCTGCATTTACATTTTACTTAAAGTGAAAAGTGAAGGATAGGCATTATGCACGCAATGCATTATATTACAATTGTTCTGTTTTGCGAGTCGAATCTGTAACATTACCTGTAACGATACTTACTTATGTAGTACTACAATTTAACACATGTAGTATACAGCTGAGGGCTTTTGAAAGTTATTTTACGGAGCAATGACACTAGAATAGTAGCATTATTCAATATTTCCCCCTCTACACATCATAAATACATAGATGTTTTTAGCTAGGAGGCCCATGTATTCTCTTCCGGTGATTTGTTTAACCTGGTAGGAGGCCCCGGGGAAGACCCAGGACACGCTGGAGGGATTATATCTCCCAGCTGGCCTGGGAACGCCTCGGGATCCCCCAGAATGAGCTGGTAGATGTTGCGGGTGAGAGAGAAGTCTGGGTCAGCCTGCTTGACCTGCTGCCTCCGCGACCCGACCCCGGATAAGCGGTGGAAAATGGATGGATGGATGGATGATTTGTTTACTCATGAACCACCGCAGCACAGGATGTTCTTTACTTGTTTTCACAGCTGCAATCAGGAAATACAATTAAAAACCTTTTGTGTTTTTTCTTGACTTAAACATTTAAATGCCACTTTGTGTTAAACTTCTCATTATCAACTTGTTTGGGGTCAGAGAGAAAAATCCGGCCATTTTAAAAGTACAGCACTCTTATTGTATTGCTCTCACATGGGTGTCTACTCAACCGTCAGGCTCGTTGTGAAGTTTCTGAAAGTTACTCAGGTTAAGATTCTTTTTCTTTCTCCTCATTTCACTAACCAGCATGAAGAGAATTGCCCTACCATATTGATTTTGAGGTCTGTGGGTGGGTGGAAAGGATATACAACTGAAGCCGACATGTGCAAATAATAAAAGATTGGATTTTACGAGTAAGATTCAACCTTTTAATGCTAAACATTTTTGACATTCCGAATCATGAGAAAGCTGTAAACATCAACGCCACAGGTCACCCCAAAGACAAGAGACATTTCATATTTGTTTTTAGAAACCTAAATTTATTATTCAGTCGAATGTCCTTACTGAAATCATATAAGATTTTTTTTTTTTTTTTTTTAAACTGAGCCCTGGAATCAGATTTTCTACCTGTATCTGGATAATCATCGGTTCAGTCGTAAACAATCAAAGCTGTAATCCTACCTTGCTGTTTTATTGTTAAATTAAAACAGAACAACAAGCATTACAATATAAAATCCCTTGTATAATTTGTTATTGACTGCCATCCCATGTTTCATAAAAGTTTAATGCTTTTTCCATATACATAAATCCTATAAAGACTGCCGTCTTACAAGCATTTCAATTTATTTTTTATTTTTTAAATTTTTATGTTTGAGTCAGTTATTAGAAAAGGTGTTATTTTGTTTGACTTCCAGTCTTGAATGTCACAACGAACAATGCTGCTATGTTGATCCCTCGAGGACTTTAAATTATGTTTTCTATATTTATTCTCTCAGGGCTCAATCGCAGAGCAACAGGTTTCTCTGAACACAGAGTGATTGTTTAGCGTGGCACCTTTGACCCCTTCATCCCTCAGGGCTCTGGTGAGCCGTTCTACACCTCCAAAACTAGCCAGTTCATAATAGACCTTTTTCGTGAAACAATAATGAAGCATTTTGTTAAAGGTTCAGTTTTTTATTGTTTTCAAAAATCACACGATTATATCACACTCGGAGCATCCTTTAACACAGAGCCTCCCAGGTTACAATGAATATCATCATGCAGTCTTTTCAAGTCATTGGCAGTTTTTTGTACATACACATCTACAAACAAAGTAATAATTGTGCCAAAAGTATCAGACAATGAAGATTGGTTTACCATATGCATTGTGTGCTCGGCATGAGTTCTAACAATATTCAAATCTAATCTGTAAATATTTACAATAACCCGGTCCATCACATCTATTAACTGACTACTGATTACATGTTCCTCTATATACGACTCTAGTTTTCTCCAGTAATTGCCCATTTTCACTCCCCAGCCCAAAATTCCAAGGCGTCAAGCAAAGCTATAATCTTGTCTTTGTCTCTCCCCACCAGAGCTTCGTAGATCTTGCAGAGTTTCAAATCGAGGTGCCTCGTCGTTTTGAGACTGCAAAGAACGGCCTTTGAAGCGCCATGGATCCTGCAATCACACACGTGAAGGCCTCGTTTGGAAAGACTCTGTTGCATGGTCAGTCCAAAGTCTTTTCATCAGAGCATCGTAATGCTTTTGCAGGAAAAACTCTGGTAGGTCTTGCAGGCATTCGTGTTGTATCTGACTCGGATGGTCCGTTTGACAGCTGTAACAGTTTCGTTTCTAAAGTCGGACACAACCCTACCCAACAATCGAGCCGTTATGGTTTTCACCGTATTGAAGAAAATGTCAGTCAAATGGCCGTCCATCACATCCTTCTCCGGGTTGCTGCATGGTGATGATGGTGAAGACAGAGTCTCGGGTGAGGATGGCGGCGTACTTTGGCTCTCTACCGCCGGAGATGATGGTGAGGATGGCGGCGAACTTTGGCTATCCCACGCCGGAGATGATGGAGGGGTTAGAGGACAGTACATGGTGTTTCAGAGTGTGGAGAGTGTCCTCGTTTTATGGAAACTGCAGAGAGGTTTTAGGGGGAGGAGTCGTCTTCAGTAATATCATACAATGATATTGTCACGGTATTTGAGGATGTACTGCTATCCCTTTGAGATGGAGAAGGAGTTGGGGCAAGCGTGGTTCATGCACTGTGTGTTCGGCTTGAGTTCGAACAATATTTGAAAAGGCTATATGTGAGGAATCCAACAGGTTAGTATATAATTTGACCTATTTTTCTCATCATCAGACCCACCTCTTCACACCACAGCCTGCTTGAATCAGCAGAGAATGAGTCAGAGAAAATAGACTAGCAGAGGCTAAAGGAAAAAGAGAGCCTTTTATCACAACTAGTTGCAAATACAATGTCTATACTTGCATACCATTTTTGAATTAATAGGCTACCATCCACACACTTCCCGTTTACTCAAAATCATCCACTTCAATGTACAACTACTATTTTAGATCTTAGTGTCGTCCTCGTTGAGGCTCATCAGTGAAGTCGTCCTCTAATATGTGGTCCCACTCTGCTCCGGTAACTGTAGAGGTGTAGAAAAATGATTTTCTAGATGAAGATTACAATCATAACGTTAAAAATCTGTAATACATATATATTAAAGATTACGTACGGTCATCATCCGGGTGCAGAGCGTAGGCTGGTGCATGATGGTCTGCAAAGGATTAGAAAACGGTAAGTTTACAATCATAACGTTCAAAATATGTAATATATTAAAGGATGCTTACAGTCATCAAGGTGTTGCGGAGCTGTTGCTGTTGGTAGGTAGTTTAAAGCTAAATTCTGAAAATAGATTCATTCATATTGTTAAAACAGACGGAAAAGACATAGTACCTGTATGCATGGCCTAGCGTTGGCTGAGTGTTCAGTATGTCTGTTAAACACCAGTCGTTATTTATATGTTTTCCTGTGTAGGGAAAGTTTATTGCAATGGTCGCCGTACCCTTACGAAAGATCCTCAGTTGGTTATAACTCTGATAACCTTGGCCTGCGTTTATCCAGGTAACCGTGACCCCGAGAGCCGTATGTGTTAACGGTTAACCAATGTCTATATGTTTTCATATGCAAGGAGAATTCTGAGTTTATTCTGATGTGCCCTTAGAGGGTGATGTCAAAGACCCTGGGGTGGTTGTGGGCTCTTTTAAAGGTAAGGCGATTGTGTAAACTCGGCAAGGGTTGCGTCTCCTTCATTTGTTTATAGCTCCTGTGAGAGTTATCGGTTAACTCTGTCTGGCTCTCACACAAAGACCCTGGGCTGGTGTGGGGGTAGAGAGATGATGTTCATTTTGTTTTAGATATACTGGTGGTAACAACGAATTGAGACAGTATCACCTAGAAGGTATGGTATGTATATTCTCTGTTGATGAAACTAACGTATTTTAACCATTTTCCTGTGTATATAAGTAGATAGAGGGACTACCAGGAGTTCCCGTGAAACTCTGGGCTGTTTAGCGATAGAAACACTTTTTAAAAGTAAGACCTAGAAGGTTTGTTGTAACAGTTGTTGAAAATAACCCTTTTCCTAACATCTATTAACAGGAGTTGGGCGCAATGTTCTGATGATGTCCTGTTTTAGACGTAAGCCTTTTATTTAATTCACATTTCCCCCCGTTTAATTTTAAAAAACCACAATACTCTATTCTCATTGGTTCGCGTCTAAGACCAACCCTATTCCAAAATACTCGGCGCTCATTGGTTCACAGCTTAGGACAGCCCCCTTCCTAAATACTCGATTCTCATTGGACGGAGGGCGGGACCTAGAAACGCCCCCCGCTCACCCCCGCCCACACCCACGAGGTCACTAAAGTTCACGGGTCAAAGGTCACCATCCATCACTTTTTGACAGAAGGCGGCTTTGAATTCTCATTGGACGGAGGGCGGGACCTAGAAACGCCCCCCGCTCACCCCCGCCCACACCCACGAGGTCACTAAAGTTCAACCCCCGAGGGCGGGACCTTCTCGAGGTCAAAGGTCACCATCCATCACTTTTTGACAGAAGGCGGTTTATATTACTCTCTAGTGTGGCCTCTCCAGAAGTCAACAACAGTCTCCTTTGTCTTGTTGTTATTCAGGAGGAAGTTGTTGTCTCCGCACCACACGGTCAGAAGGCTAAACGTGTGGGATTATGGTTTTAAATGCCAAACTAACGTCTATGAACAGCATTCGCACATATGAGTCTTTTTTGTCCAGGTGGGTGAGGGCTCGGTGGAGAGCAGAGCAGATTGCATCCATTATTGCACAAAGGAAATATTGATATTAACCAGGATGGCGGCTGTATTGACACATGATGCTTTAGGACCTGAAGCATCATGTGTCAATACATTATTATGTCCTTCAGTCGTGTAATTCCCTCTCATCCTCACACCCAGTTGCTCAATGGCACTATTCCTTATAACAGTTTAAAACACACACACACTCCTTGACTCAGAAAAAGAGGAACTTGACTTCTTTGTCTGAGAAAAAGGGAACTTGGAATTAGTGGCCAGTATATAGCCCCCATATGTTTAACATGGATGAATATGTAATTATGAAACAAATAATCTATTAATTGAATAGAATAATTTAATTCTGCATTGTTATAGTTTTTATCGACTTCGGTGCTCCATAGCGTCTGTTTTTGTGGGACACTCAACATCTTTCAGCTGATATTTGTTTACCACAAATATTAAGCTTTCAGCCATAACAAACATTCCTTATCATTCAACATTTGATCTCTGACTCAGAGTCCTGAGGCTTTAGTAACTGTTTCATCTGTCAGAGGTACTGAAACTATTGGGAATGTAGACATGTCTGTACACCTAATCCCTGTTCCACAGCCATAGTCTTTTGTCAAGAGTTTATGCTCAGCCACGTAAGTTGCTTCCTGTTTCCTCCTTGAGAGTGATTTTTTGTTTTGTGAAGTTTCTAGTTTTAGCTTCGTCTTGTGTATTAAGTAGCCGTTTTTGTTTCCCACGAGTTACCTTGCCAGGTCCTAGGTTAGTTAGTGAGATTACATAGCCCATTTATTTTGTCACTCGTCAAAGAGGAGTTGAATCCAATAAAGTGCGCTCATTCGTTCTATCTCCTGCATCTGAGTCCTCAGTTTAGTCCAGGCCTGACAATTAGAACATGACACTTACCTAAAACATGAGATCACAGCACACATGAGTGTTCCTGCATTTTAACTCACTCCTTTAATGATCCCGATGTTAAAGATGTGAAAACACTTCAGTTCATAAGATTGATTTTGGTGACACTGATAATAAAACAGCCTGCCATGACAGACTGCTGACATAGCTATTGAGCATACGTTAAGCATACCTGTATGTATATGATCAGTGTCACACAATTAACTTCTACTTTAACTGTGGATGGAGTTCTTAAGTTGTGTTACTGTCAGGCCCTGTGTTTGATTACATGAGTGGAAGTTGAAGATATGTGTAGTATTTGTAATGGCAAGCTGCAAATCATCATTAAACTAGGCTTTAAAGAATGGCCTTCAACTCTACCTCGCCATCATATCGTAGACTCAGCAACGCAGTCCCTTTCCAGCTTTCTTGATTCTCTTGTTTGAACATTTAGCTAATTATTGTTTCTTGTGCCTGTAGCCATGTTGCCTTCATCCTGCTCCTGTTTACACTCTAGTCTAGACCAAAGACTCTCCTTGGACTTATGAGCTCACTCTGCCTGGCATTGTTGCTCGCTTCCCTGCCTCGCTCTGCTCAATCCTCCAAGCCATGGCTCGGCCTCTGCACTCCCCTGACCAAGAGACTCTCTGCCCTTCTTTCACATTAAGTATTGTACAACTCAGTCCCTTTCCAGCAAACGATGGATTTATATTGTGATAATAAATCCAGCTGTTTCAATGTATTTGCATTAGAAAAGTATTTTGATCTAAATGACACCTTGATACACCTCCGGGTGAAAATTACCAACGCAGACGGAACAAACCTGGCCGACGATGCTGCCGTGGGTTTGATTAATTACCCTCTAAATACAATCTTTAGCCAATGCGATGTCATTTTGGGGGATAGATTAATTTCGCAATCCAGCTCCACTCACCCCTACAGAGCCATGATCGAGACCCTGCTCAACTATTCGCAGGATACATTAAAAAGCCAGTTTAGCGCGGGGCTATTTTACAAAGATACGGCCGGCTCTATGAACTCTGTAGTGATAAATAACGGACCCAACAAGGGATTAGTTCAGAGAGCTCGATTCAGTGTGAATTCTAGAGAGGTTCATCTGCTGGGGCCTCTGCACGCCAACATCTTTTTCAGTGAGAGACTGTAATGGTAAAATAACTATGCCATAGTCTTATGTCTTTGTGAATTTCAGCCTCAATTTAACCGCGGGTTTCTGTTAGAGAGTTTTACAACATGTTTACGGCGACTATGAAATTTTATGAAATACAAATAAATATATTAAAGAACACTTACGTTCATCGAGCGGGTGCGGGGCCTTGGCTGCTGCTGCTGGATGGGTAGTTTGAAGCAAGTTAAATTTTTTAAAATAGATTCGTTAATATTGCAAAAACAAAACAAAAAAGACACAATACCTGGATGCATGGCTTTGCGTTAGAAGAGTGTTCAGTATACCAGTTAAACCATGGTCATTATTTATGTTTTCCTGTGTGTGTGTGTGTGTGTGTGTGTGTGTGTGTGGCTGTGTGGGGGAGAGAGAGAGAGAGAGGAATTTGAAAATCCTGTGAGAAACTCTGTGGCTGTTCAGTTACTTTTGGGTTTACTGATAAAAACATTGAATTGAGATAGCGAACACCACGGTTCGGCTTGGTACAGAAACTCTGAAAACCCTCGGCCGTTTTTTTTCAACTCTGGTTCGCTATCTGGAGAGTAAAAGGATTTGATGAAATACAAATAAATATATTAAAGAATACTTACTTTCATTGAGTGGGTGCGGGGCCTTGGCTGCTGGATGGGTAGTTTGAAACAAGTTAAATGTTTATTAAATAGATTCATTAATATTGCAAAAACAAAAAAAAGACAAAATACCTGAATGCATGGCTTTGCGTTAGAAGTGTTCAATATGCCGGTTAAAACCATCAACCGTGTGTGTGTGTGTGTGTGAGAACTTGCGAGAACTTGCTTGCTTGCTGTGCTGGACCCAAAAAAGAGCCGGAGGTGTCTGGATGCGATAATTCCCTGCGGAGTTTGTCTTCTTTCATAGTGAACCTTGTCGATAAAATCAAAGACCACTTTCATAGTCAAACATGAATTAATTATGATCAAAGAGAGAGAGAGAGAGAGGAACTTTGAAAACCCTGTGAGAAACTCTGCAGCTGTTCAGTTACCTTTGAGTTTACTGATAGAAAAATTGAAATAATCAGTCATCTTTGACTTTTTACCAAGGCCTCAGGTGTGTGTGAATGCGGGAGAGAGAGAGAGTTTTGCTTTTTTGCTTACTTTAGAAAAGGCTCATTTTCATTCACATCTTTTGTTTAATTTTCAAGACCACTCCTATTCAATAATACTCTACAGTCATTGGTTCACGGTCAAGACCACCCCTCGATTCTCACTAGTTCAGGACAAGACCGATAAATCACACGATTTACCGACACTCCCTTTTGACTGGAAGAACACATCAGGTTCGTTCGAGATGAGGCAGTTCGGTCGCATTGGCGATCGGTGCCAATGCATGTCGGTTAGATTTGTGTCTGACTTGATCCCGACTTGCTCTGACGTCACGCACACGTGGTCAACGATAATCTCACGAGAGCGAGGCGGCTGTCGATTTTAGAGCCAGGCGCTGCAGCAGCTCTCCACCGACTGCGTGGCCCAGTGCATGATGGGAAACGCCTGGCTCTCTTGCTACATTAGAGAGCTGTGTTAGAAAATAATGCTTTATAGTGCTCCTAGTGAGAGCTAGAGAGTTTACATTGGAGGGTCAAGACAAATAAATAACTCTGTATGGAATATCAAATGAATGACACTGTATGTATTACACAAATGTACAAATGTATTAATTAGAATTATGGAATGTATTGAGTGATTGTGGATGGAATCCTGAAAACATCAGATGCCCACAAACAGTTACGCAGCCTGAAGATTGGAGCAGATGGATAAGGAGGACGTGCTCAGGAATGCGCCTGTAATGGGGGTTGATTGAAGTCCTGAGTACTGTTGTGTTTGCGAGAGGGGGTATGAGTTGACAAACACCTAAGAGGACGAGGTCTTGTCCAATCAATGGACTGGAAGAGATGCTAGCCAGAGAAAGGGGGGCTAACCCCAAACCTGGTGTGGTATATTTCTATTCTTCACATTAGAGCCCACAGGTGCAGGGGGAGACGAATGCAGAAACATGGAGGGAGAAGGAATTCGTTCTGCATGACGTTTAGCTCATCTTACAATAACACATTCCCATTTATGGTATATACGATTGAACCATCCAGGGGACAGTCCCATAATAGTGTTTGCGTCGAGGGCGTGAATCTTTCCCTATTTAAGAACGTGTTTTACAGCGAATCGGGGGACTTTTCTTTTGGCTGTGATTGTTCCCCGAGGAATCTGCAACTCCTCGCTCTGACATGTATACTCTCTGACTTTAATAAACCTTTTTATTGATGCCAAAGATACAGTGTCAAGCGGAGATTTCTTTCTTCATCACCACCTCTTCAGCTTCAAGTGACCAGTAAAGGAACGACATTTTTGGCGTCACAAACAGGATCGTGTTGTGGCCTGCCCGGGAAACGGTGAGCATTTACCACTCGATGTGGACACTGGTTCGTCCATTAAGACTGTTATATGTTGCTGTTGGGCCGCACCGTACCGAGAACCTCTGTGTAGGGTCAGATCCTGTTGATGTGGTGTGTGAAGCGAGGCTCCGTTCTAAATTTAATTTATTTGCGTAGAGCTACGCAAGTAGGGGGAATTGTTAAGAGAAGTGAAAAGATGAAGTATGAGAAATACGAGGAATAGTTTAGAATAGCTGCATTGTAACGATAAGGTGAGCTAAATACTGTCGTGCAAGATTAATGAAGGCTGGGCACTTACTTCTTAACGGTAAGTCACATGCAAATTAGACACTGCGTATCAATTGGCTTGACTTAAGACTTAATTAAGTTAGGAAGGAAAAATTGGGATAAACCTGGATCCAGGTGATTCGATTAAATAAATGTAAGAAAGTGATAAGGAGTAAGAGGAATAAGAGTAAGAAAAGATTAAAGGAAAAGGAAAATGATCATTTGAGCTGCAAATCGGGTTAGAATAAGCCCTCAGTGAAGGAGCTCGTAGTATGGGCCTGTTATAACCGGAGACTATAGGAAAGTGTTCGATTGACCGTTCCCACTCTGATGGTGCTGACGAGCACTATTTTGATGCAGCCTCTCATCGAACACCGATACGCCTCAAAGGTAGCATAAATTATTACAAGGAAATAAAGGTAGCGGCAAAAAGCATGCTGTATGAATGTTTAGTTTGAATGAGTTGTGCTAATAAATAAGAAATAAATCAGTTGTTAAATAAACAATTGAGTCTCCTATGCAAGACCGCAGAGTCAGTCCATGTCTGATAAAACGTTTTAGTATTGTTTTGTTAAGTTTAGGATGGACCTACTGAGTTCGTGAGATACTAAATCATTTCTTTTTTCCCTTGTTCACATGCGGTGAGTGTGAATTGAAGTGGGGAGATGGAAAAGAAAAAATAATAAAACCACCGGCCTGTGCGACACAAGGGGAGAGGGTCTGTTGAGCATCTACCGGACGGCTCCTGTCACCAGTATACACAGGCCAGTAAATTTATCCACAAACTCTTCAGAAAAAATTAAAGAGGTTTTTCCATATTCGTATGTATTCTCAGTCATAGTTAATTAGTTGATGTGTATTTTAGCCTGCTTTCATTTATGAACTTATAAGAATTTGATCTGATTACATACATATGAACAAGGGTTGGTTAAGGAGGACAAATAAATAGAGGGCTTGGCAACTGATTGACCAGTTAATGCATTGAATTGACTAATGGCATGTGATTGTTTGATCTGAACACTGCTGGTGATTGCAGAGGTCAGTTGTATTGTCTGTGCGTGTTTCGTGCTGGGCTGTGCTGTGTTGGAGTTTCAATATTGTGACTGTTCGACGATTTGAGCTGAGTATTGAATGATAATTGGGCGATTGTCTTACAGTAATTAAGACCACATTTGGTGACAGTCAGTCACGTGTGGAAGCACGTAAACATTTTTTTGGGGGGGTTTAAACATTATAGGCGGCCTTTGGGTTGTGCTGTTGCATTACTGAGCTTTTGATCTTGTTGGCGTTGACGAATCAATTTCATTATTGATTGGGGTGAGGGTCTAATTTGAGCAATTACTCCTTAATTTACAATAACGGAACATAAGAAAGCCGTTGTAATGGGTAAAAAGGCCACTAAAGATCCGAAAGTAATTACTCCTGTTGATATAGTACAGAAGAATAATCCTTTAGTTAGGGACATCGCAAACATTGCAAAAATGTCAGAAAAATGTCATACACGCTGGCCTAAAATTGACCAACCATGGCCAGTAGAAGGGACTCTTAACCCAGATGTGATTATGTGCAGTCCTTTGTCAACCAACAGGTACGGGGACGAGTCCTCAACCTATTTCTTACTACTCCACTGCTTATTCAGAGGTTGACTATGCTACAGAGCAATGGTGGGAGTTTCTCTAGTGTACAATAAAGCATCAGCTGTCACAATGGGTTACCCAGTGACAATTCTTACACATCATAGTCTCAGAAATCTCTTGAATTATGGTAAGAACAATTTAACTATGTCAAGGCTCTAGACTATCATAAGCTTTTAGAGCAGGAAGATGTCACCCTAGCAAGGTGTGCTACAGTAAATCCAGCGGAGAATTTGCCAACTCCAGAAGACGGGGAGCCACACGATTGCATTCAAGAAGCCGAGAGATACTCTAGGCTTAGATCAGACTTACAAGCCCTCCCATTGCACGAAGCAGACCTGGAATATTGGACTGATGGGTCTTGTTATCGTGTAGGCGATAAATTGAGTGCAGGCTATGCAGTAGTAAAAGCCCAAGGAACTGGTTTTGTTGTTGAGAAGGCTGAAGTGATACCACACTGGCAAAGCTGAGACATTCTGGGAAAATCAGGAGATCTCTGGGTGCCTTCTGCCGGGCAGGTATGTATCGATCTGCTGCCCGGGGGGGCACTGGATCTCTGTCTCATGGGATATCTCTCTCCCATGGGATATATTTTGTATATATTGTGTAGTTATTAGTGTGATTCATTTTGAAATGCTGTTCATCATCTTTTTATTAAAAAATGTTTTATTATAACTTTCTGCATCTTAACAATTTGGTGACCCCGACGTGATCTTTGTGGTGAGTTGTGGTTGAAGAATAGTGATTTCAACAAAGGACCAGACTTCTCTCTGGGACCCCTTGGATGATCCCTCCTCTCTGCTCACATGAGGCCTCACTAAAAAGGTAATGGCAAGGACCTGTTGATAACCGAACCTTGTTTAGGTAGACTAGAACAATTTAGATGTGAGCGGGGAAGGCTGGTCTGACGAGGTAAGACATTTTTAGCGTAAAAATACGACACGTAGAGTAAATATATTGTTAAAATAAGAGAGGTGATCAGTCTATGCATAATAAAGATAAGTGTTTCAGTTGATGTATTTGTTGTAAAAAAAAAATAAGAAAAGGAAGAAGAAAGCGTTGTATCTGTTGTACAGGGTGATTACCTGTTGTTACCTTTTGTGTTGAAGTGCTGTTTATTGCTAAAACTTTGAAGTAAGAAATATAGACTCTGAGAGAAGTAGAACAAAGAGTCATAAAAAGGAGACAAAGTGTTAAGGGGGTGTGATGGAAGATTTTCTTCGTGATTCGGGAAAGGAGAAATAAAGTCTCAAAATCAAAGTTGTCTTTGTCCGTTTAATTCTTGCAAGAAGGAAGAAAACACGCAACAGCTACACAAAGCAGTGTGCAGCAGGATCTCTTCGAAGAGATATCAAAATCACAAGCATATTTATATACACCAAAAGTAACACCCCTTTTCAGAGGAACATTACTACAGAACAAGAGTCATTGGGTTCGACTAGACTAGTTTAAACCAGATCCTGTTTCTATACAGTAGGCATTCTTCTCAAACTATACAACTATCAAATCTTATCAATGTTAGGGAGGAAGAAGATTCATAATAACTCCCTCACACACCTGGCAAACTGTTCTTATCTAGCTAGCTTCGCAGGCTGTACAGAGGCCCTTTGTCCACTGTGACCTTCTACATTATTTCTGCTCACATTGAATACTTTTCATTAGACACACACAATTTCTCTAACTTATGATCTACCAGTATAACATAAGCAATGCTATATTTTACCATTACACCCGTCAGACCCGATCTTGGAAAATTGGGTTCAGCCTCTGGGACTGAGCATATTAAAAAAAATCCCCAACACGAAAAATAAAATAAATAAAAATAAAAACCAAATAAATGTCAAATCCCTGCCTCACAAGTCAATATACGTGAATTGTGTCATGTTTATAACACTATTACACAATAATTATAAACATAAACCATAAGCATGACTTAAAATGACTCAAAAACGACTAAGTATGGACCCCGAGTTTTGAAATATGCTGATTAAAAAAGTTAGGAACTAGCTAGAAGGCTGATGGTTTTAGAATCCTTAGAGCCTACAGAGTCCACCAATACCAACCATTCCACTCTCACACAAAGCATCGCAAAGATATGCACAAGAATGTAATTTGTGTCCAGCAAAAAATATGAAAATTGACTTACTTATGGCTGAATATTCCAGGCCTTCCTGCTCCCTACTGACAGCTAAGGCCAAGGAGAACCATTCTGCAATGAAACGAGCCCCGTTCAGGGACCACCGAGGACTGTGGGAACTTTCAAGCTTGAGCGGAGTTAACATGAGTTCTCGACATTTTTCTCAACTAAATTATTATTAAAAATACTTAACTTCACTCAATCAAAGCCACACTTCGCACAGATACTCCTACAACATTGAGCTATTTTATAGTAATTTAAGTGTTCATATCGATGTGTAAGGTAATAAAAATGAACTTTTAAAATCTTTTTTTTTCAAAAAATACATATTTTTACTTTCTTTTTTTGTTTTGTATGTGTATTATCATAAACCAATATACCACTAGCACATATATGGCCTTATTATCTATATTCACAAGGGTCTTCTGTATTTTATAGCTTTTTTAATTTTTCAAATAGACCTTGTGAATGAGGAGATAATCAGGATTTAATGTGAGAGAAAAAGCATCCGCAATTTTGGCTAAAAATATTGCTGAGGTGGAATGGGGGGTAACTTTCTGCATCCGGGACTTCTCTTCGCACAATTGGCAAAAGATTTTTGATCTTAACAATATATTTTAGCGAGTACAATGAATAAAAGACTTATATAAGACTACTACACGTGTGTTTTTGTGCACATCTGTGAATATCCGTTTGGGAGGCCAAAGGTCAAGTTCCATAAAATAGTTGTTTAATAGTTGTCGAACATAAGTTGTTTCAATTTATAGTAAAAAAGGCTTTTCTATCTTCATCTAGTTTCATCTGATGAAATGGGAAGCGGCTGAAAATGTCGAAACAGTTGTGGTTTCAACTGTTTCAACATGACAAATGTGTGTGTGCGTGTGTTTATGTGTGTGTGTGGGTGTGTCTGTTGGATGTCACATGTGTAGAGTGCCTTCATGCACTTCCTCAGCAAGTACGTGTGTGTGTGTGTGTATATATATAACAAGCCCTCTGCATATACAGCGATAATAACAAACACAGGTCAGTGTATATCTGATATCCTTCATCTGAACACATTGTTACTCTTGCCCCACTGACTCAAAGACCGGAGGCTCAAGGTTGCAATTCCTATATGAAATTGCTACCTTCACCGGCCCTGAAAGACAGCCGCCATCTATAAAAACAATCCCTGAGCAGATCTGTAAGTGTGCTGGTTCCAGCCACAGGGGTGAGCTCTGGGTTACTACAATGTCAGGAAGAAAACTATCCATTAAGTCTCCTCCACCTCTTCCATCAAAAAGCAATACCTTTACACAAGATGAGAACGAACATAAGAGGTGCTCTAACCGCCTCAGGCACCATGCCTCATGCCACCGGACAAACAGGGTGTAGCGTAAGACACACACACACACACACACACACACACACACACACACACACACGCACAATGTCCTTATAATACCTACAATAGACTCCTAAATTCATGATTCATGTTCACTATCACCTCTCAGGACAACTATGGAAACGCTGTATGCTTCAGTTTAATGCACAATACATATGTTATATAGTTTATTTAACTTTTTCCCATTTTATGCTTTTCTTTCCTTGTTTGTCCAGGTCTCATGTTGGATTGAATCTGTGTCTTGTTTTGTTTTTCTTCTTTTTGTGGGTGTGAATATTTATACAAACATATTAAGTTGTTAATGTCAAATCAATTGTTTGACTGGTCCCACTGAAGACTGTAAAACTAGATAAAGGAGTGGCTGTTCTGCTTTTCATCGCCTTTGAATGAAAATTTAAAATATACATACATTGTGTCTATCCTAGCGTGTTGTGTATAATATTGTTCATCATCTAGGATAAGAATAGCTGAATAAATAAAACAGTGAACAAATACATTTGTCATCATATAAAATTAGATAAACATACTTTATTGTTCCACAGAGAATTTGTCTCTGGCTCCAAGCCGCTGCATCGCACAACACGCGGAGTCCATTTCGATGCATTCATTCATAAACACGAAACACACGACGTCACTGGGTCGGAACGGTGTTTTTAAAGCGGAACCTAGATTGCGTGCGTCCTGTTTTCAGGAGGGCGACGGAACTCTTGTCCGACGTTATTTATCATCCGTGTGGAAAACAACCTCCGATCGTCCCATGAGCCTCAGCTGAGCAGTCTGGTGTACGATCTCTCTTGTGTCAGTATTGTGAAGTATAGAGGTGTTCATCTCCACTGACACCGAAAGTCGAATGTCACCGGCAGCGATGCGGTCACCTTAACGCGCACGAGTGCGCCTTAGCTGCGCAGCTCCCAGTGCTACCAGTATCTGACCATGTTGCGACTTTTAACGCCTCTACCTCGATGTATTAAAGTGTTTATCAAAGCGTTTGGACACACAAACAGACCTAGATGTTCCTCAGCCAGCTGCCAGTCTGAGTATATCCGCAGATTTATTTCAGAGAACACAGAGGTAGTTGGAAAGCAGAGTTTAACCCCAGAGTTTGAACTGAGGCTGTTCACCCCGACCTGCAGATTTTGGAGAGAAAAACCAGAGCTGTGGCCTTTTGATGACCCGTACTGGGCCATATACTGGCCAGGAGGACAAGCACTCTCACGGTAATAGTTTAGCCACACAATAGTCAACAGTTTAATGTGTGTGAGCTACTTCTGTTAAATCTCATCTCGTGGCTCATCTGTGCAGATACCTCCTGGATAACCCTGCAGTGTGTCGGGGTAAGACGGTTCTGGATCTGGGGAGTGGCTGTGGAGCCTCAGCCATCGCTGCAAAACTATGTGGTGCTGCTCATGTAGTTGCCAATGACATTGACACTGGTATGCATCTATCTAATGTTACATCAATGCATAAAGACATCCACTACATGCAGAGACATGCAGGCCCGACTGCAGAAACAGACACACTCTTTTCTTACTACCTGCTATCTGGTTCTTGTTTCTAACTTGTATCTCATTATTTTGTTATATTTTCTAGCAAGTGCACTTCCTTATATCCTGTAACTTTCTGCTTATGAATCTGCCGTTGAGACTCAGAGCTTGTAGCTTTCCCATTGATAAGACAGCATTGCTTCATAATAGCAAATGGCACTCAATTAGTCAACGGAAACTCATATTAAAAGTTCTTAACACATTAGAATTGTATGAGACAGTTTGTAGCAAGTAGGCACCAATTTTCTTTTTCTCCACACCACCACGGTCAGTCATGGATCTTTTAACAACAAAAAAAACTTAGAAACTCATAATGCTGAGCGTCAAACTGAGTGTCTTTTATTGTAGGTATATTCAGGGACTCAAATGTACAATATCTAATTTGAGATGACTCCTGTCAACCTGATGCTTGAGGTCAAAATGTCACAGGTAGGTACAAAGCTGAACATTTTAATTAAACTAAGTTCACTGCAGTGAAGTCATCATTTTGTCTTGTATATATATCAATACATAAAACGAAAGTTGAAAAATCCTTCTTACTCTAAATAATTTGAAACACCTACTTGTTCCTTGTCTTGTTGCTGTTTGTATAGTCTTTTTTGATGAGAATAAATTTGTTTGATAACATTGTTTGAAATAAACTTATTTTCATTATTTAGAAATGCTACCAATGATTCAAATTCAATGCCGAACATATGCAAAATTCAATGTTGTTTTCATTTCGTGGACTACGTTGTTTTGGAAAAATAATATTAAAAATACAGTTTCTTGTGTCAAGAACTTTCAAAATGTAAGCTAAAACAAGTAAAATACTGTAAAATGACACCTGAGTCTGTTCAATAGAAGGTAAAGTTTGAATGGCAAAGACTGGTTTGTCTTACAGTTGCAGCAGTTGCGACCCACATGAACTGTGAGCTGAACGGCCTGGAGCCGCCTGTGTGTCTGACCGACAACATAATCGGCTCACCACCCGAAGGCTTTGACCTGATCCTCCTGGGGGACATGTTCTACGACGAGGCCCTCGCCACCAGCCTTCACAGCTGGCTGGACCACTGCATCCACACCCACGGGACCCAAGTCCTGATCGGAGATCCTGGAAGAGCCCAGTTTGAGGAACACTGCATCCGGAGACTCTTGAGTCAGCTGGCTCAGTTTGAGCTGCCTGAGTCGGTTCGAGAGGAGAACTATGGTCTGACCTGCAGCAGTGTTTGGTGCTATCATCCTGAACCCTGAGGACCTGAGAGGGTCCTCAGTGCTTTCTTGTTTGAATGTGATCACATGAACCAACTGTGTGTACAAGGACTGTGTGAGGTGTTTTGTGATCACTTTTGTAGTTGCCTTCGAGCCTAAGGCTGTGGTCAAAGTCCTTTTGGCTTCGGAAGATTCCTAATGAAGTGAAATGACCCAGAAATGACCAAGAATCTGTGGCCGCCATGATAAGAGCTGTTCAAAGTCACTAAATGCTAAGGAAAGGTGCTTCAATGCTTCCTTTCTTAACTCCTTTCGCATCGGAAATACTGGACCTTCCTTTACCAAAGGAAAGAAGTTAATGCCGCCCCACAATTACTTGTGGCAATATTTAAAGTGATGCACCATTGTCTATGAAAACAAACTATATGCCTATCTTGCACAGGTTTTATTTTCATACAGTCCGAAAATAAATAAATTCATGTTGATTTATATGAATAGACGGTGACAATGGTTTTGTTTCATTTTCTATGTATTTATTTTGTTGAAACATGAAACAAATAAGTAAAAAAAAGAATACAAAATAAAATGAACAGTACATATAGCAAACTGTCCATGAACAAATAACAAGAAGCATCAGTAAAAAAAAAAGCTAGGCCTATGATATTAAACTGTTAAAAAGCTAAATATAATCAAACTGTTAACAAGTATCTCCTGTCCAACATATAAAGTGGATACAGATAATAAAGTGCAAATAGAGAAACAAAAGAAAATCATTCTTTTTTCAGCAGCAGTCAAAGGAGTCTATGAGCATGAGTCACTCCCAAACATTTATATAAATATAAAGTGGATACAGATAATAAAGTGCAAATAGAGAAACAAAAGAAAATCATTCTTTTTTCAGCAGCAGTCAAAGGAGTCTATGAGCATGAGTCACTCCCAAACATGGTCACATAGCGGGTGGTTGTAATATATCTATACGCTGCAGGGCTTTCCTGTTGTAGACCGAACAGGGATGCAGTTTGTCAGGATGCTCTCAATGGGGCCTCAGTAAAATGTGCACATGATGGGTGGGGGGGTTCTTGCCTTCTTTTGTTTGCGGGTAATGCTGTGTTGGCTGTCATGAGAGGTCCTCACTGATGTCCACCCCCAGAAATGTGGTGTTACTCACTCTCTCTATATCAGCACCACTGACGGTCAGTGATGGGTGTTGAGTGTGGCCTCTCCAGAAGTCAACAACAGTCTCCTTTGTCTTGTTGTTATTCAGGAGGAAGTTGTTGTCTCCGCACCACACGGTCAGAAGGCTAAACGTGTGGGATTATGGTTTTAAATGCCAAACTAACGTCTATGAACAGCATTCGCACATATGAGTCTTTTTTGTCCAGGTGGGTGAGGGCTCGGTGGAGAGCAGAGCAGATTGCATCCATTATTGCACAAAGGAAATATTGATATTAACCAGGATGGCGGCTGTATTGACACATGATGCTTTAGGACCTGAAGCATCATGTGTCAATACATTATTATGTCCTTCAGTCGTGTAATTCCCTCTCATCCTCACACCCAGTTGCTCAATGGCACTATTCCTTATAACAGTTTAAAACACACACACACTCCTTGACTCAGAAAAAGAGGAATTTGACTTCTTTGTCTGAGAAAAAGGGAACTTGGAATTAGTGGCCAGTATATAGCCCCCATATGTTTAACATGGATGAATATGTAATTATGAAACAAATAATCTATTAATTGAATAGAATAGAATAATTTAATTCTGCATTGTTATAGTTTTTATCGACTTCGGTGCTCCATAGCGTCTGTTTTTGTGGGACACTCAACATCTTTCAGCTGATATTTGTTTACCACAAATATTAAGCTTTCAGCCATAACAAACATTCCTTATCGTTCAACATTTGATCTCTGACTCAGAGTCCTGAGGCTTTAGTAACTGTTTCATCTGTCAGAGGTACTGAAACTATTGGGAATGTAGAGTTTCCTTCAAGAGAGAAAAATAGAGAGAACTCACTCCCCACTGGGATATCTGCTGTGAATAGTCATCTTATTTTCTAAAAATAATGATGCATCTTTTTGTAATGCATCATTACTTTTTCATGACCTTTTCATTAACAAAAGTGTCCAGGGACAGATGGCCTAGCAGAGTTAAAGTTGATTTAGGCAAGGCAAGGCAAGTTTATTTGTATAGCACATTTCAACACAAGGCGATTCAAAGTGCTTCACATACAACCATTAAAAGCATAAAAACACAATGCAAAATAAAATAAGATTTAAAAACAATTAAGAACATTCATTAAAACATTAAAAACAGTTAAAAAGCAAAAAATAAATAGATACAGAATTGAATAAAAGTTGCAGTGCAGTTTAAGATATAAAATGCAGTAGTAAGATGCAGAATCTGGTTTAATTAAAGGCAACAGCAAACAGAAAGGTCTTCAGTCTGGATTTAAAGGAGCTGAGGGTCTCAGAAGACCTGCAGCTCTCTGGGACCTTGTTCCAGATGTGTGGAGCAGAAAAGCTGAACGCTGCCTCTCCGTGTTTAGTTCTGACTCTTGAAACAGAAAGTAGACCCGTCCCAGACGACCTGAGGGGTCGGGATGGTTCGTAAGGTAGCAGCAGATCACTAATGTATTTAGGCCCTAAACCATTCAAGGCTTTATAAACCAGCAGCAGGATTTTAAAGTCAATTCTTTGTTGGACAGGAAGCCAGTGCAAAGACCTCAGAACTGGAGTGATGTGATCCACTTTCCTGGTCTTAGTGAGGACTCGAGCTGCAGCGTTCTGAATCACCTGCAGCTTTCTGATTGACTTTTTACTGAGGCCTGTGAACACACCGTTACAGTAGTCAAGTCTACTGAAGATAAATGCATGGACAAGTTTCTCCAAATCCTGTTGAGACATAAGTCCTCTAACCCTTGATATATTCTTCAGGTGATAGTAGGCTGATTTTGTAACTGTCTTGATATGGCTGTTCAGGTTGAGGTCTGAATCCATAACTACACCTAGATTTCTGGCTTGGTTTGAGGTTTTTAACGTCAGTGATTGTAGCTCACTTTCAATCGTTCGTCCTTAGAACCAAAAACAAGTACTTCTGTTTTATCTTTATTTAATTGAAGAAAATTCTGGCACATCCAGTTGTTGATTTCTTCAATACATTTAGCCAGCATTGGTATGGGATTATAGTCCCCTGGTGATATAGTTATGTAGATTTGTGTGTCGTCTGCATAGTTATGATAACACACTTTGTTGTTTTTCATAATCTGAGCCAGTGGAAGCATGTAAGAGAGATATATACACAGCCTTCTGTCAAAAAGTGATGGATGGTGACCTTTGACCTCGAGAAGGGGGGCAGGGAGGGGGTTGAACTTTAGTGACCTCGTGGGTGCGGGCGGGGGTGAGCGGGGGGTCTAGGTCCCGCCCTCCGTCCAATGAGAATTCAAATCCGCCTTCTGTCAAAAGTGATGGATGACCCCAGGGAGGGGGCCTGACACACACACACACACACACACACACACACACACACACACACACACACACACACACAACAGTGTGAGCAACTCCTGCTATCTAGGTATATATACACAGGACCAGCAACAGTTAGAGAATATATACCATACCTTCAAGTTCTTACTTTTAAAAAGTGTTTCTATCGCTAAACACAAAAGCAGCCCCGAGTTTCACGGGAAAATGTGAATTAAATAAAGAAA
This sequence comes from Cottus gobio, assembly GCA_023566465.1. Lineage (NCBI taxonomy): Eukaryota > Metazoa > Chordata > Actinopteri > Perciformes > Cottidae > Cottus > Cottus gobio. The sequence goes on along the minus strand of CM042223.1, from coordinate 10,915,622 downwards.
GTTTAGGTAAAAAGTCTTACTTTTTAAAAAAGGTTTCCTGATTCGATGTTTCCCTCAGTATATCTAAAAGTAAGTTTTAGGTATGGGTTTTCAACAGGACCTGTAAGATCTACCCACACCACCCCAGGGTCTTTGTGTGAGAGCCAGACAGATTTAACTGATAACTGACAACTCTCACAGGAGTTATAAACAAATGAAGGAGACGCAACCCTTGCTGAGTTTACACAATCACCTTACTTTAAAAACTGCCCACAACCATCCCTGGGTCTTTGACATCACCCTACAGGACTTGTAGGATCTCGTGACACACGCAGTTCTCAGTGTCACAGGACACCTGGATAAACGCAGGCAGAGGATATCAAGGGTTATAATCAGCTGAGGATCTTTCCTAAGGGAGAGGCGACCATCACAATAAGCCCTGTGAGATCTCCATTGTTTCCACCAGTATATCTAAAACTAAGTTTTAGGTATGGGTTTTCAACAGGACCTGTAAGATCTACCCACAACCACCCCTGGTCTTTGACATCACCCTACAGGACTTGTAGGATCTCGTGACACTTGCGGCTCTCGGGGTCACGGGATACCTGGATAAACGCAGGCAGAGGTTACCAGGGTTATAACCAACTGAGGATCTTTCCTAAGGGCACATCACAATAAACTCAGAATTCTCCTTGTATATGAAAACATATAGACAATGGTTAACTGATAACACATACGGCTCTCGGGGTCACGGGATACCTGGATAAACGCAGGCAGAGGTTACCAGGGTTATAACCAACTGAGGATCTTTCCTAAGGGCACGGCGACCATCACAATAAACACAGTAAGCTTTCCCTACACAGGAAAACATATAAATAACGACTGGTGTTTAACAGACATACTGAACACTCAGCCAACGCTAGACCATGCATACAGGTACTATGTCTTTTCCGTTCTGTTTTAACAATATGAATGAATCTATTTTCAGAATTTAACTTTAAACTACCTTCCAACAGCAACAGCTCCGCAACACCTTGATGACTGTAAGTATCCTTTAATATATTACATATTTGAACGTTATGATTGTAAACTTACCGTTTTCTAATCCTTTGCAGACCATCATGCACCATCCTACGCTCTGCATCCGGATGATGACCGTACGTAATCTTTAATATATATGTATTACAGATTTTGAACGTTATGATTGTAATCTTCATCTAGAAAATCATTTTTCTACTCCTCTACAGTTACCGAAGCAGAGTGGGACCACATATTAGAGGACGACTTCAGTCAGGCACGTGCACAGATAGACCCCTAGTGGTGCTCAAGCACCTGCCCTTTTGCCCTGAATGAGAAAAGTGCCCCTTCTACTGGAGCCCAATTTTTTCTTCATTCATCAGTATTTAAGAATACAAATTACTCTCTCTGTCATCAATTCCCCCCAAATGTGTTTTGAAATCTGACGGGGCATTTATTTGAGTTCTTGTGAGAATTTCGCCCCGACATGCTCCGTGGCGCTCACAAGCCCCCCCCCCTCCTCCACTTAGTGCTCATGCAGTGAGCGCCAGGCCAAACGGGTGCAACACTTCTCCTCTGACCCGCAGCATCAGACAAACAGGTAATGACGGTGTTCAACATTAGCGCCGCTGAAAACATTACGTCACAACTGGTCCGACGTTTCCTAAAAAAATAAACAAACAAAAAACTCACGAAATCCGTGATTTCAAAGCCTTGTCCAGCTGTTTACTGACGTTAGTCATGTTTAATGAAGAGGGAGAGGGAGAGATATACAGGCAGGCATCTTCTTTGTGTTGTTGTATAAATGCTGTTTAGACAATTTCCAAAGTATGTTGATCAGTATGTAGTCAATCATCTTTATTCATAAGGAAAATGTAAGCTAGCTGTCTAATCTAGCTAGCTGTCTAGTCAGAAAACAGTAAAAAATGTGTGTGTACTGTGTACAGCTTTATAGAGATTATGTAAGTCACTCTTGATTATTATGCAGTGCATAATAATCAAGAGTGACTTACATGATATTCATTTAATTATTCAATTTGATAATTTGAGTTAGTTTGTTAACAACAATAAATATATAAGTTGAAAATATCCTACTGTGTTTTTTATTTATTTATTTATTATTATTTTTAATTTCATAAATACTTTTGGCGATGGGTGCCCTTTTTTTTGGTTTGAGCACCTGCCCCCCAAAATGTCTGTGCACGTGCCTGACTTCAGTGATGAGCCTCAACGAGGACGACACGGAGGTGTGTTAGCACCGCTAGCACCCGGCGTAGAGCTAGACCTGCCACCGGGTTTCCCCGTCATCAACTTTAACGTCACCGATTACCCTACGAGCTCTTCAGAAGAAGAAGAAGAAGAAGAAGAAGCCTTACAAACGCCGTTAGTTTTACCGGTTAGCCCCACGAGTTTAACAGTTTCGGGAGAAACAATTCGTATCGTTCCGGAGCCGGAGCCGTTAGGAAAGATCCTCAGTTGGTTATAACCCTGGTAACCTCTGCCTGCGTTTATCCAGGTATCCCGTGACCCCGAGAGCCGTATGTGTTATCAGTTAACCATTGTCTATATGTTTTCATATACAAGGAGAATTCTGAGTTTATTGTGATGTGCCCTTAGGAAAGATCCTCACCCTGGTAACCTCTGCCTGCGTTTATCCAGGTATCCCGTGACCCCGAGAGCCGCAAGTGTCACGAGATCCTACAAGTCCTGTAGGGTGATGTCAAAGACCAGGGGTGGTTGTGGGTAGATCTTACAGGTCCTGTTGAAAACCCATACCTAAAACTTAGTTTTAGATATACTGGTGGAAACAATGGAGATCTCACAGGGCTTATTGTGATGGTCGCCTCTCCCTTAGGAAAGATCCTCAGCTGATTATAACCCTTGATATCCTCTGCCTGCGTTTATCCAGGTGTCCTGTGACACTGAGAACTGCGTGTGTCACGAGATCCTACAAGTCCTGTAGGGTGATGTCAAAGACCCAGGGATGGTTGTGGGCAGTTTTTAAAGTAAGGTGATTGTGTAAACTCAGCAAGGGTTGCGTCTCCTTCATTTGTTTATAACTCCTGTGAGAGTTGTCAGTTATCAGTTAAATCTGTCTGGCTCTCACACAAAGACCCTGGGGTGGTGTGGGTAGATCTTACAGGTCCTGTTGAAAACCCATACCTAAAACTTACTTTTAGATATACTGAGGGAAACATCGAATCAGGAAACCTTTTTTAAAAAGTAAGACTTTTTACCTAAACTTTCTTTATTTAATTCACATTTTCCCGTGAAACTCGGGGCTGCTTTTGTGTTTAGCGATAGAAACACTTTTTAAAAGTAAGACCTTGAAGGTATGGTATATATTCTCTAACTGTTGCTGGTCCTGTGTATATATACCTAGATAGCAGGAGTTGCTAGAGAGATATATACACGAAAGCCAGACTGGAAGACATCAAAACACTTATTTTCGGCCAAGAAGCTATTTAGCTGTTGATAAACCACTTTTTTCATTATTTTACTTAAAAAAGGGAGGTTTGATATTGGCCTATAATTTTTCATTATTTCGGGGTCTAAACTAGCCTTCTCTAGGAGTGGTTTAATAACTGCAGTTTTTAGGGCTTGTGGGAAGACACCTGAGAGAAGGGATGTGTTTACAATTTGTAAAAGGTCAGTGATCATGCAGTGTGAAATATTTTTGAAAAAGTGTGTTGGTAGAATATCTAAGCAGCACGGGGATGATTTCAGATGTTGTATAATATCTTCTAAGCTTCTTTGGTTAATTGAATGAAATTGTGTCATGATATTTGGATGGATGTTATTTAAAGATGGGGACAACACACATCCTGTGGTTGGTGTGGAGCCACCAACTGCTTGTCTAATTTTCTGAATTTTGTCAGCAAAAAAGGAGGCAAATTGATTGCATGCCCAGGTGGATTGGAGCGTAGCAGCTGACACTGGAGGGTTTGTTAGCCTGTCGACGGTAGCAAATAAGGCGCGTGCATTGTTATTGTTTTTGATTATGATGTCAGAGAAGAAGGCCCGCCTTGCATTTCTAGGTTCCAAATTGTAGTTGCGAAGTCTCTCTTTATAGATACCACAGTGATCCTGGAGATTTGTCTTTCGCCACCTGCGCTCAGCTTTCCGACACTCTCTTTTCTCTATTCGGACCAGCGTGGCATTTCTCCAAGGGGATCTTTTCTTACCTGAGACAACCTTCACCTTAGTGGGTGCAATAGCATCAATAACATTTTTAACTTTAGAATTGAAGTGATCTACAAGCTCATTTACTGAGATGCAAGAGCGGGCTGGTGTGGAGGAGAACTTCTGAATAAATAGTTCACTGATGTTTTCAGTGATGTAATGCTTTGTCACAACCTTGGTTTGGACATTTGTGTGCAGGGAGATTGCACTCTCAAAGAAAACACAGAAATGATCAGAGAGTGCAACATCAGTCACAGCAACCTTGGAAATGTCCAGACCTTTGGTGATGATTAGGTCCAGAGTGTGCCCCTTGTTGTGGGTGGGACCTTGTAACGCGCGGGTGGTGGACCCAGGTGCAGGACGGAGGACTCGGGAGACAGAGAGCTGCGGTTCAATACTTTAATTAAGCTCAGACAGACAGGTGGACAGCTCAGGAGCCGGCAAGCAGGAATCAAGGGGCAGGCAAGCAGGGAGTCAGGAACAAGCGAGGTCGGGTCCGGGAAGACAGGCAGACGGGTCGGAGACTCGGGTGGCAGGTGAGACGAAGAATCGGGAACAGGCGCGGTCGGGTCCGGGAAGGCAGGCAGGTCTGTACTGGAGAGGTGAGCATAGCAGCGAACGATCTGGCAAGGAGTGAGTGTGAGGCTGGTGCTTAAATACTGGCCTGATTGCGGGTGATGCGAGACAGCTGTGTGCGCAGGTGAATGGAGTGAGCGGACGAGCTGGGTGTGACTGACAGGCTGAGTGGAGCGGGGCTGAAGAGAGTCTGCAGGTAACGGGCTGATGAAACTGTGACAGAACCCCCCCCTCAAGGGACGGCCCCTGACGTCCCCAATCCAAAGACAACCCAAAAACAAAAGCACCCCAGGGTGGGTGGAGGGGAGCCGGCGGAGGGCTCCGGGCCCCGGCAGGAACAGTCAGAGGGCGGCCCGGAGGACGGCCACCAGGCGGACCGGCGCGCTCTGGGGGACGGGCCGGAGGACGGCCATCATGCGGGGACTCGGGAGGACGGCCCGGAGGACGGCCATCATGCGGGGACTCGGGAGGACGGGCCGGGGAACGGCCATCATGCGGGGACTCGGGAGGACGGGCCGGGGAACGGCCATCATGCGGGGACTCGGGAGGGCTGGGCTCGGGACGGGACCTGACTGGACTGGGCTCGGGACGGGACCTGACTGGACTGGGCTCGGGACGGGACCTGACTGGACTCTGGGGACAGGTGTCGGCCGGACCGCCGACGGGGCTAGAGGGACAGGTGTCGGCCGGACCGCCGACGGAACTCGAGGGACAGGGGTCGGCCGGACCGCCGACGGGGCTAGAGGGACAGGGGTCGGCCGGACCGCCGACGGGGCTAGAGGGACAGGGGTCGGCCGGACCGCCGACGGGGCTAGAGGGACAGGGGTCGGCCGGACCGCCGACGGGGCTAGAGGGACAGGGGTCGGCCGGACCGCCGACGGGACTCGAGGGACAGGGGTCGGCCGGACCGCCGACGGGACTCGAGGGACAGGGGTCGGCCGGACCGCCGACGGGACAGGTGTCGGCCGGACCGCCGACGGGACTCGAGGGACAGGTGTCGGCCGGACCGCCGACGGGACTCGAGGGACAGGTGTCGGCCGGACCGCCGACGGGACTCGAGGGACAGGTGTCGGCCGGACCGCCGACGGGACTCGAGGGACAGGTGTCGGCCGGACCGCCGACGGGACTCGAGGGACAGGTGTCGGCCGGACCGCCGACGGGACTCGAGGGACAGGTGTCGGCCGGACCGCCGACGGGACTCGGGGAACAGGTGTCGGCCGGACCGCCGACGGGACTCGGGGAACAGGTGTCGGCCGGACCGCCGACGGTACGAAGCTTACTAGAAGAAAATAGAGATATGCGATTCAAGTCCTCTGTGCATTGCCACCTAATTCTGAAGGTCACATCCTGGCAAGAAGTATGTAACTTTTTACCAGACTCACCAGACACACTACATGGCTGAGTACGGCCATTCTTTAAAGAGATACTTGTATTATGGTACAATGGGACATTTTGTACGTTTTTTTATTGTTGTTTGTTTATTGTTTTTATCGTGACTCAAGTGGTTGAAACACACTGATCTAAGTCACATAAAGTGTATTCTAATGAGAGTCTGAGAGAGTGCAGCTTATTTCCCATGGCTTTGGTCTCCTGAGAGACAGAGACTGAGCAGCCCTCCCAGCAGATAAGAAACTATTGCTCTAAAAGAGCCTTCTGCTTCTAAATGTTCAAACGACAGAAATGACATGCCGTCTTAAGATCAATAACATATGGCCAGTAAGTGTGTTTAATAAAAGAACAAGGTGTATACCTGTTCTATAGGAAAGGGATCCTTAAATGACTTCTGTAGTGATCTGCCGCTATGGAGAAAACTTTACCTTTCATGGGGGCGGAGGGTGCCCCCCTAATATAATGGTCTGGGAAACACTGCACATGGAACACATTCACCTCAAAAGGAGCACAGGGTCATGTGAACGTATTGATAATATAAATCTTGATATTCCGCCAGTGAAATCAGCCATCTTCTATGGAGTGGTCTTCTGGTGCAGCAGCATCACGGTAGCTGACAGGAGGAGACTGGACAAACTGGTAAGGAAGGCCAGCAGTGTGCTGGGGTGTCCTCTGGATACTGTGGAGGTGGTGGGAGACAGGAGGATGATGGCCAAGCTCTCATCCCTGATGAACCACGCCTCTCACCCCATGCAGGACACTCTAGCAGCTCTGCACAGCTCCTTCAGCCACCGGCTGATTCATCCCCAGTGTGTGAAGGAGAGGTACCGCAAGTCCTTTCTTCCCGCTGCTGTCAGGCTGCACAACAAGCTGACCTCCCAGTAGTCCACAAACATTCTGAACACTTTCTTCACTTTCAACACTTGAACACTTTGATCACTCTGAACACTTTAATTAATTCTGGTGCAATATCTTGTATATTCAATATTCTTCTGTATATTCAATATTCTTCTTTACTGTTTTTATTTTATTATGTTTATTACTGTTTATTTATATTACTTGATTTTTTTATCTTTTATTTACTGTGAGCAATGCTGCTGTAATCCTGTAATTTCCCCACTGTGGGACTAATAAAGGATTATGTTATTTTATCTCTTATCTTTATTATGTATACACACATGGGTCACATTCATCTCAAAAGGAGCACAGGGTCAGTCAAAGTGAAACACTTTGTCTCTTCGTCCCTCTCTGGTGTAACCCCAATAGGTCATGTTTAGGCTTGTGTAAACAATGGAGATGGCAGAGACACCAGAGATCCAGTAACACATCTGGCAAATAGCATTATTCCCAAGCTATATTATTTCACAGAGTGCACCAGATTCCCTTTTCCCCAACAAGCAGCATAGTTTTAGATAAGTCATATTCTTAGATAATGTTGGGAATCCATTTTGAAGTCAGGAAAAGCCAATATAACTCCAAGTGTTTTGACAGCTGGTAAATATTTGTTGTGCGAAGGAAAGCTTTAATACATCTCAAAATATAGTTCTTAAGCTATAGAGTTACAACAGAGTGCATAGGATTCCTTTCCCCCCGACACTTAATACTTATTGGTGTCCCGATGATGAAATAGAGGTTATTCTTCAAGCAAAGAATTTAACCTGGAGGTGTCTGTCTGGAGAGCAACTGATTTATTTTGTTCTTAAGTGTTATAAAGTGTGGCTGACACCACCTTTTGGTCTTTAAACTCTTCCTCCCTTTTCTTGGATAGCAATATTTTTTTGTTACTCCCAATTTACCTCATTGTTTCAGAATGTACCAAACGTTCCCTCTTCACACCCCTTTTCCCTAAATAACATCTTTCTAATTGGAGTTGGATAATCCCTGACTCTCAAACGCTGTCCTGGAGCGGTCATGCTTACCTGTCCTTGTGACTCCAGTAGCTTTGCAGTTGCTGAAGTGTGTTTTAAAATGAACATTAATCATCACTAAATCAAACAGGTTATATGTTAAACCATTCAAACCACACAATATTCACACTAGTTTTTAGTATGCAGATGTCATAGGTGAGTTTTTAACATTTAGATATAATCAATGGTGCTTGTCTAGTATGATGCACCACACTGCTTTGGAGACATCAATAAAACAAGTTAGACGCCAGAGACAAAGAGACCAGACAGACTTCAATTAGATGTGAACAGATTTACTGCAGATCAAAAATGAGTTGGTCTTGAAAACAACTGACCAGCCTCACTCATACATCCTAGAAGCCTTGTTCATGCTCCCCCTTCTGTGGTTCTTATTGCAAGTGCCCTCCCTTGAATACAGTATCTAAAGTTGGTGACATAACTAGACACCAAACGTTTCACCTTTCTGGGTACTCGCTGCTGAATTCACTCACTTTGAACAGCCTATGAACAGAAGTACAACCTGCAATTCCAGACATCTTTTGTTAAAAAAAAAAAAAACAACAACAATGTATTAGACAAAAATATTGTAGAAAAATAATCGTATTCTTAAAAAAGGTAGAAAAATATAAAATATAATGTAAATATATAGCTACACTAAACAGCAATTAAAAAAAGTGATACATTAGGAATTGCATCTACAGTGGAAGACTTTAAAGATTTTAAAGTTATGTAAACAACTGACAATTTCACACACAAACTGATGAGACACCTTTGCATTGTTTGACAGACATTAGCAAAACTGCAACTTCCAATGGCTCCTTCAAAAACACAAAGACATCATTTCTGTAACAATCTTGGAGGCACATTTTTTAAATGAAGAATTTCCCACACAGAAGACAATATTTTACTGTTTGTTTCCAGAAAGTCTGTCATGTTATTTATCCACACATGCCTGCATCCTCTTTATGTATTTCTTCTGAAACGTATGGAATAGGCTGCAGGGTGCGGGAGGGAAAAATGGTTTCTTCTTCTCAGCATTTGAATACCATATACCTACGGAGAAGTTCATTTATAATAATTAAAACAATCGGTCATCACGGTCTAAATAATCACAAAGAAATGCAAAGCTGGTTTTATTCATTACCTCTTGCCATGGCAGGTTGTTTGTGGTTGTTGTCGTCATCCTTTCCTTCAACAAGATCAGGCTTTTCTAACAAATAAAAAAAAATACAATTATTCGAAACAAAGCATTAAAGCATAACAGAATACAAAATCATCTGAATTACAGACAGGGACCCCCTTTTACATTTTAAAACTTCAAGATTTCTGGGGCAACTTATCTGGACAAAGCAGTAGAGTTTGGCAATTTAACAGTCTTTTGCAAACTTAAAAGCAATACGCTCTCTGTGTGATTCTATAGCTTAGGAACTATTCCATTTGCGTTTACTGGATAGCTGTCTCTGACGTGTCCATTGATTAACTCTTTTACACAAGTCAAACATTATGTCTACACCAGAGAGGGACGGGGGCACGAAGTGTTTTTCATACACATTGCTCCTGTTCCATGTAAACATTGAACCAAAAGTTCAGAAATTTGTGTTTTTTCTCTATTGTAACAATGCTTCTTGGCAATAAATTGTATAAAAAATGTTTTCTTTCAAACGATGCCTCATTTATAAGGAACATTCATTTGTGGGATGAGCAGCACAGCTGAGTATGTGGGTTACACCCATGAAACATTTGCCAAATCTTCTCTGCCAATGCCGAACAGCTGATTCTGCTGTTGCTATTGACTCTTGTTTTGAGCTTGTCCAATACGTCTTGTTTCTTCCTTTTTACTGATATACTTCAATCATCCAATCAACAAAACAAGATTCAATAGCAACAGCAGAATCAGCTGTTTGGCATTGAGAGGATTTGGCAAATTTTGCATTAGCACAACCAACATACTCAGCTCTGCTACTCAGACCACAAATGCATGTTTCTTACAAATAGAGTACCGTTTAAAAAAGGAGAATGAACAGGCTTTGCAACAGTATACAATGTATTGACACAAAGCATTGTTAGATTAGTGAAATAATCTACCAAACACAAATTTACGAACATTTTGTTTGATGTTTATGTCCATGAATGTCTCCAGTCCCTTTTCCATCGAACACAGAGCTGGGTGCGCCTCTCTGAGGGGTATTAAAGCTTCACTTTGAATGTGGAACTTGCTCAGAACCTTTTATCTTCTCTCAGTAGGAGGAAGAAGACTCTGACCCATTTGGCTGAATGTACCATGACTTCTGTCTGTACTAATCTCATTATAATCATTCTATATCTTATCCTGTAATAAAGTATTTTTCAAAGACTAACATGCTTAAACTACTGTTGCTTTCTCACAAGGAACTATATTAATTTCCACCACACTGAGCACTGTAAACATTGGGGTTTTACTTTTGGAACTTTAGAAAAAAAAAAGAAAAGTGGGGGAAATTGTATGATCTCCCAAAAAGTCAGCCTGACCCTGACCGGAAAGTTAAAGTATGTGGTAATTAATTAATCTAAATAATGTCCCTGTGAGAAATAAATGCAATGAGAAAACTCTAAAATGTCTTTTAAGTATTTTATTGAACAGACACTGAATTTTCAGAGCTCTTTCTTCTCCATGGGAAAGGGGTAGTTTGTGAGGTCAGTATGAGACTACAGCAAGTTAGACATAAGATACAGCTAGCTAGCGGAAGACGCTATCGAGTTGCATTGTGGGAAGTGTAGAAGTGTTCTTGGAGCTTACTGTAAAGAAATATTACGCTTATATTACACACACTCACACAGTAGGAGATCAATACTGGTTTAGGGTGAGATAAGCAGATATAAGAACAGTTGCATAGATAGCGTTAATCACGCACACAGTCATGAGGGTCACACATCAGCGGACGCCAGAACCAATCAGACCTTGCCCTTTGCACCGACAACACACACACTGATAGATGGGAGCAACCAGTGGGACGTGAGCCAGTGTGGGTGGAGATATCCAGTGCTCCAACCAGGCCACTACTAGCTAAATTAAGCTCCGCCTGCAACTATGAATTTGACCAATGGGCTCCATAAGGAGAACCCTATAAAACCACGCTGCGCACTCTGTTTAAGGGCCTTTTTAACCGGACTCCCAACTCTGTTGGTTGTTCTGTTGGGACCGTGCACGTAAAATTGTTCGGAATACAATGCTCTGCTAATGCTTAAATAAACACTTTGTGTGAACCAAAACCCAATCAACTGAGGCCTCTCATCCGTCGCTACGTTTTCCTGTTGCATGCACAACATTACCAACATCTAAATCTCGGCCTCTGCTTCATTAAATTTGGAATATATAATTATCTGACAAGTTCCCAACCTTTTTGGAGGGGAAATACTAAAATTGTTGTTACCCCACTTTGATCTCAAAATTATGATTTACCTGGAACTGGATCCTTGGTTTCCTTTCTCGCATAGGACTCGAAGTTAAAGGAAACCGGTAAGACACTGTACTTCAGGGTATGGAGGTTCTGGAGAGGCGTTACAGCGTCGTTTCCATTTTCAGCGTTATTCCTCTCCTGATCAGCAGGCTGCTTGAGCATGGCCATGGGTTTTCCCGTCTTCTCCTCGTCACATGCGAGATCTTCAGAGAGGGACCTCTTCCATCTCAGATTCAGGAATGGCTTAGTTTTTCCACTCAAGGTCCTCATTTCAGAGGAAACTGGCAACTCTTCAGTGTCAGCAGGGCCAATCGTATCAGCTTTCTCGATACGCCACTCCGATGAAGAGCCAAAAGTACATTTCCGAACTTTTAGTTTTATTCTGCGCCGGATTTTAGCTGGTGGTAAACTAATCTTCCATCTTTTGTAAAGCCGTTTGACTGAATAATCCCATGTTAGCACAGTTTTAATTGACTTTCTCTTCAAGGGACTGAGACTCACAGTGAGCACTTTTGGAGGCCTCTGCACTGCATCCAACACAGCCTCTGGAGACGAGATATGGTTCTTTTTACTGCCTTGTAAAACACACTTGTCTGTTGTTGTTGAGCCAAACAGAACCAGATCTACAGTTCGTTTGGCAGAGGCTGGAGGTTCGCCATCAGTCGCATCAACAAAAGCCTTTCCAGATTTTGAAGCGCCTTCAAGGATAGGCTGTGAGTCCACATTAACAAGGGATTCGCATTTCTTTGATTTTTTTGAGTGTGGTAAAAATTGACCAGGACTACTTGGTCTCTTTAGTTGACCACTCCAAGTTGTCTGTGGGGCACTCGTCGCACTAACTTGAGTTCGTTGTTCTTCAGTTTCCAATGATGACTCTTCCGTATTTGTAGATGTCAATTGAGCTTGTCCACAATTTTCTTCAACATTTGTCATCTGGCGGGCAACTTCACTTTCACTACTCAAGAGACTTTCTTTTTTTTTGTCACTTCTGACCAAAGTACATGACTGCATATTTTCTGTAGATGTCAACTGATCTGGTACACATTCCACTTCAGGATCTGACTGAATTTCAGTGTAAGTTCCGGAAATTGAATTGGTATTTTTCTCGTCTGAACCGTTTGACTGGCCACTTTGTGTTAATTTCCCCCGAGTTTGTTCAGAATCACTTTCAAAGTCTGGCATTTGGTTGGGAGTTGCACTTTCACTGCTGGACAGATCTTCATCATCACTTATGAGTAAGATGCTTGACTGGCTACTATTTATGCTTATATAGTCAATGTTCTGTCGGTCTTGGTCAGAATGTGAGTGAGGTTTGTCATCTTCAGGAAGGTCAATGGTGTGACTAAATACATTGATTATCTCAGGCCAAAGAAATGCCACGGCCTGATTGTTGATGCTCACCACACCATTTTCTTGATTCTCTCTTTCTGTAGCAGAGTGGAGTTTTCCGTCAGATCTTTTTGACACATCTTTCTCCTGTACGGCCATCACTTCCTTGTCACAGGTTTTTGCAGTGTTATCTTTATGACTTTGTTGGATCTTGCACTGGCATTTACTCAAAGATCCCCAAATTGTTTCCATCAACTTTTCAGTGCAGCAAGCCTCTTCTATTGGACAGAATGGCTTGTTCTCCAGTTTTGAGTTACTCAATGTGGCATTGATAACCTTAGGTAACTCCCCCTCCACAGCAATATCTGAGACTTCCACTGGCTGATAGTCCATGTCAGTACTTTCTGGCAGACTGCTTTGTACTTGCTGAAAGATAACTTTGGCTTCTTCTGGTGGAAAAACTTGGATTTTAAAGGAGTATGGGTCAGTGGAATCCGCGCTTTCTATTTTATTAGGAGAGACTGTTTGTGTTGTAGTTGCTTCAACAAAGGAGTCTTGTTTTTCTGCACTTATTTCAAGCTCTGTTGATGAACACATCTTGTTTGACACCTTTACAGTTTTCGCAGAAATGCTGTCGTTGGTCTCAACATCGTCTGTATCTAGTTGACAGTCACTCTCAAGCTTATGAAGTTGTTGCTTCAAAGATGGCGGGAAGTCAAACTCTTTGTCAATGTCATCAAGCTGCTCATTGACATTCAACCATGAAGACTTGTAGGGCAGTTCTGAATAAACGTCCTCATCTTTGAGGACATGGTAGTTTTTGAGTTGCGTCTCAAAGCAGCTTTTTACTTGTGACAGAATGACAGACTCTGGTGTTATATGTTCTCTGTAGAACTGCTTAACATCATTCAATACATGAGTGTATATGCCTGTCTTAAGCGCACATTTCAAGTTATTAGCGTCGCCATTCCAAAACATGTTCAATAATCTGTACAGAGGACACATTGTAAACTCTTTTAACTCGCTCTGAGCTTTTTCAAAATCCTGTATGTACTTAGTTAATGTGACTGGTGTCCATGGTGTTGTTGGGACTGAGGAAAGCTCTACCCTCTTTGCATCTATTGGCATCTCACTTTTATCTTTATCACCATTTTGGCTCACTGGCACTTTGACGGTTACCGATTCTTGGGCAGTTGTTGCAACAAGCTGGTGTACTTGCGTGTCAATATCCAGTTTAGATACTGCATCAACTGTACATAACTGTTTTGCATATTTGTTGGACCTCATTTGGCTTGGGTTTTCTGGGTGAAGATAAGGTCCCATTTTCAGATGCCTGACCTCCTTGGTCTTTGGGGATATACATACTTGTTCTGTGTTACTCAAAGATTCATCTGTTGCGGTGCCCTCAGACAACTGACTGATGGTGTTAGAACTGTTCTGCTTGCTGGCAACCTGGTAGCTTTCATGCAACAGTGGTTGCACAACAGCAACAGCTCTGGTGTGACCAGGCAACGAGTGAATGGAGCTGTCATTTGCCTTGTCTGATAGGATTTCATGTCTTTCACAATTGTTTTCTACAGATGATTGGTTTTCATTTATCTGTGGTTTAAAGCCTTCAAGCAACTGTGTCACTGCACCACTTAAAGTTCCAACATTGTTTTCAGGAAAAAAAGCTGCCTGACTTACAGTTTCATTTGCATCTCCTTTTGCGGAGACATTTGGTACAATGCTTTGCAGAGGTTCTAACAGCATAGATTTTAAAATAACACAGTCAGTGGCTTTAGGCGATGAATGCCTCAAATGTTGTGGTATGGACTGGGAGGCATTTGAGTAGATTTCAGGAATAGTTGGTGTCACAGGTTGCATATTTTGATTAGACTCCATCATTGTGACCATGCTGACATCTTGCTTTTGTCCATAAGGTGAACCAGAATACACTTGAGGTCGACCATCTGAGTCAGTAGTGGACGGCATACGTAGATAATCCTCAATTATTCCGATCACTTTGCGACGTTTGAGTATTTCCTGTTGTGCATCAGCAGAAGGATTTGAGGGAGAATCATTTGGTTTCGACAAGGAAAGGTTGGTTTCATACTGCCCGTTATTGGAATTTGTGTTAATGGTGGAGGTGGCATGTCCCCCATTGTTATGTATTGAGTATTGTTGAGAAATGTGACTTGTGCTGGAAACATGTAAATTATGTCCACTTGATGAGTTTTTGCTGGTGGTTCTGAACAACTGAGACAAAGCCTCATTATAACATGGTGGATTGAAGCCATGCTGAGTGCCATTTTGTTTGTGATTGTTGTCATGAGCAGGTGGTCTCTGGTGTGCAGCAGCAGGCCCCATTCTGCCATTGTAAGCCACCTCTCTATGTTGATGCGAGGTAGCTGTTGCAGTGTATGGTGAAACAGGTTTAAACGACACTCCATTCGAGTAGTGAAAAATGCTATTCGGATTCTGATAATGTTGGCGAGCAGATACAATTGATTGGTTGCAAATTCCTGAATTTTTTTGCTGAAAGTTTGCACTGTTTGCTTCCGTCATGTTGGGTGGACTCTGGATTGATGAATTCTGTGCAGGGTTTGGAAGAATTTTTTGCTGATGTCTATAGGTGACCTGCAAAGTAGGGTTTCTGCTTTGCAAATTAGTAGGTGAGGGATGCAGATAATTATTCCCTCCAGCTTTCTGCTGATTATGAACGGCCTGATGAGGAACTGCAGTGATCTGCCAATGTGTTGGCTGTCTTTGAATGTAAGTTCCATAGTAATGAGTGATTTGAGCATTGTGTTGGGGTCGAGCTCCTGTTTGTACTGTCATATACTGGTTTGATTTGTTGGCAGTCCCATTTTGCTGATTCCTCATTGTGCCACAGCTAAACTGAGAAGCAGTCTGTGGGGATTGTGAAAGTGGTCCATTCTGTTGGTACTCTCCATTCCTTAATGCCAAAGACTGCATTTTTGTGATTCATTGATGTGAAAGGTTGAGGAGGTCAATTTCCTGAAAAAGAAAATAGTATGAGTTGTACACAGCTGTGGCAAAATGTTTAGGACACAATCTTGCATCTAAAAAAAAAAAAATCAATCAGGTGGTTGCACAATACAGTTTTTTCTGCCCTTGTCTCTTGGTTTTTAAGCTGCAAGGGCCGTGACTTGTGTTTGTAAAGACATCATGTTAGCGTGCTCCTTCTGCTACCACCTGGCCAAACAATGCAGGAATGTAATGCTAGTTCCGTCAAAAACCACTGAGTCTTCCTCACAGAATGTTATGTAGCAACTCGGACACTAATCCCTAACAATAACATTTTAGGGAAAATTCATTGAAAATTAATTTTTGCACAATGCTCTTATCATGTCATGTGCTTATGAGCAACACTAACCTCACAAAAAAGAGCTGATATCATGAAAAATACCATGTTTAGTAGAAAGCCCTAATTTTCAGGTTTATTGTAATATGTAACGCTAGATTATAGGCTATTAGGCTCATGTTGTGCAGTCGATGTGTGGTTGATAATAACGATGATGGTAATATCAATAAAGATTATTCATTTAACACTTATCAAAACAACATGAGATCGCAGGCATAGAATATAATACCACACACACAATAATTCTAGTCATAGAAACTACAGGTAGCCCACAGATCGGATGTAATATTAATAATAATTCAAACATAGCGCTTTTCTAGACACACATAGGCGCTTCACATTGGGGACAAGAGACAGAGACAAACAGAAGAAAACTAAAAATGGAAAGACAAAGCAAACAAACAGAACATTTTTGGTAAAAAAAAAAAAAGAAAGAAGAAAACTGAAAAGGCTGTGAGGAATGAGTCATGTAACTATCTCTGTGGCTTTTTGTTATGTTCCTTGAAGGCTGCTGCAAAACGCCCGACATGATCGCATATTTGTGTCATGAGCTCGTCTACTTTCCAGGCGATCATGCACAACGAGCCAATTTAGAGCCGTGGCTGGTCTCAAGTCTGCTGGCGCTCCGTTATCCGACTGCAGCCATGTGCCTGCACGGCTCCCTTAAAACCAGCATTGGCTGAGCCTCAGTCGGAGGATGAAAGCTGCACACAGGGCTTTTTTTCACCACGCACATGTGAACGGCCTCTAAATGTTTACATTATTTTGCTCAGCAAGGCAGTGGGTCATCATGTTAATATGAAAGCGAACGGTGAGCATTTAGTGCTTCGTGTAGCTGTGAAGTAAAGCCCGAATGGTGCACACAAGAAAAAGACTAAACTGCTTTTATGTGGACACGAGTGATCAAAGCGTCGTGGAGTATTTAGAAAAGCGCTATATACAATTAAAGTATTATTAAACGTTTGAACCACAGACAGTCTTCAAGTGAAAACGTGAACACGCCTGCACGTGGTGATTTGGCCCCTTCTATGATCTTACACTACGGTACTTGTTTTGGTGACTACTACTACTTTCAGTAAAGTACAACAGTATACATGCATGGCTATGTTCTACGCTACCGACCCTTTGGCTACACAGGCTGCTGATCATTTTAAGTCACAGATCTCTATCTCATAATGGTCCTCGTAAGTTGTGGAACTGTTGAGTCCCGTGTAAGTCATTTACCAGCGAAGCTGCGTAACAGCCAAACGTAAACTTACTTTTAGGGTCCAACTCCCACTGTGACGTCGGTAACATCCGGAAATCGGTGCAGCGACGCTCCCCTCTCTTCTCACTTTCATTATTCCATCTTGTGCAAAATCCACGAGCCAAGCGACGGACGGAGAAATGTCCTCCCTGTTTTACCCGCGTTACCACACAGCCTCGTCCGGAGAGTCTCAATAGCTTACTCCTCAGCTCCGCGGAACACTGAAGTGTGACGTGACCTGCAGGAGGAGGACCCCCTTTTCTTCTCGTGCACCAGAGCTACACACTGACAGGGTTCCCATGCTTGCCTTGAAAAACAATTCCATGCTACCTCCTTCTTCTTCTTCTTCTTCTTCTGGCTTTCCGGCAGACTAGATGCCTTGCGGCACATTGCTGCCTCTCACAGGACATTTCACGTACCAGTTGAGGGTATTGTCATCTTCAGTGGAGTAATCCTGTTGCAGAGATATAATCCATGACAGCTTCCACTATCTCACATTGGTATTCTGGGGGGTTTAATAAGTCTCTCAATGTCATGTGCTGTATTCCTATGTGACTTAGTGCAGTGGACAACTGTTCTCTTTTGTTTTTGTACTGAAGACAGTCCAAAAGCACATGTTTCACATTTTGCATCTGTTTACAGGTCCCACACAGTCCATCCTCATGCTTGCCCATCTTTGCTAGATCCCATGCAAATCCACAATGTCCGAGTCTCAGCCTTGTCATTATTACGGATTGTCTTCTTCCTTTACCCAAATAACACTGCTCTGCCTGTACCTTATCTTGAATTGAAAAATAATGACGCCCTCTCTTTTCCTTTTCCCACTTCCTTTGCCACACTGCTATGGCATTTTTCTTAATGACAGACCGGCATTCAGATATTGATGCGCTTCTTACGTGCACACCCACGTACGAACTTCTTCAGGTTCTCTGTAATGGACAATAAGACACAAGACCAAGTATACAAGTTACCAAGCTTCAGCTGAAGGAGATAATCGTTTCTTGCAAAGGCTCCGTAGTCAAAGCCTCGCAAACGGAATATCTCTCCTCCCTCTCGTCGCTTCGTCTTTTATTAGATTTCTTACACAGAGAGTTTACACACCAACATACGCCCACTTAGCATGGTGATACATGTCAACGTGACCGCCGCTCCCTACGTTCTTCCCCTACGCCCATCCTGTTATTCAGCAAGATCTTCCTCTTTCCTTGTAATGTGAACAAGAGGAATTGCTCAACATAAGAGGAATTTCAGACATAGTTCTGCTTGTGTAAGAGGTCTTGCATACGTAAATGAATATAAAACATTATCATAGAGCATTTGATATTTCTCAACAGTCCCCCTTTTGAACTCTACGAAGAGTTCACACTATGATAGGAGACAGAAGCATGGTTATTTTTTAGCCTTTTGGTATACATAGCATGTTTACACTTTTAATAGCAATGTTGTTGTAATTTTAACACATACCCTTAACTCAATGTCTTTTTTCAGTGCCATTTTGGCTGCCTTATCTGCTATCTCATTCCCATATACCCCGACATGAGCACCATGCTACCTCCTGATTTTCCAGGTACCATATTAAGTGATGATCTATAGGCCCCTGAAGCTTTCCGCCCCCATCCGGGCCCCCCTACTCTTACTCTGTAAAAGCTTTTGTAAATCAAACTAATGAACCTAAAAGGGAAAACATAAGGCTGGTTCCCCTGTGGTTCCTCAGTACAGCAACCTCACTAGTCAGCTTAGCTTAACAGTATAGATGTATAGAATCAGTCTGGTCATGATCAATGATTTTTCAAAAATGTCTCACCCCAAATGTTCCTATTTAGTAGTATCATTTTTTTTAAACAAAAAAACAAAAAATCACAAAATAGCTAAAAGTAGATATAAGAATGAATGTTACAAAATTGATCAAGACTAGACTGGTCATGTCAACTAGTATAGAAGTAATGTCACAGCCTAATGTGAAAATGTATTGGTAGTTAGCTAGCAATGCAAGCTAGCCAACACTAGCTAGTTAGTTAGCAAGCTGAATGTTGGCTAGCAAGATTGCTCACACACTGCATGTGCTTGCTAACCATCATTAATTAATCCAAATTCAAAACAAACTCCCCTAAATGTGGTGAATAACACGGTTTTAGGAAAAGTCAATGTAAAGAATAATATCTTACCTATCTGTTCTATATACATATACATAATGCTCAGACACATAGAAGAGTGGAAAAGTACTGACGAAGGTCATAAGTTGCTCCAGAGCACAGCTGCACTGAGAGCCATAAGATAAGATAGTGCCACAATAATAAGAAGTGTCTGAGACACACACACACACACTCACTCATACACACACAGTAGGAGATCAATACTGGGTAAAGATGAGATAAGCAGATATAAGAACAGTTGAATAGATAGCGTTAATCACGCACTCAGTCATGAGGGTCACACATCAGCAGACGTCGGAATCAATCAGACCTTGCCCTTTGCACCGACAACATACACACACACTGATAGATGGGAGCGACCAGTGGGACGTGAGCCAGTGTGGGTGGAGATATCCAGTGCTCCAACCAGGCCTCTACTAGCTAAAATAAGCTCCGCCTGCAACTATGAATTTGACCAATGGGCTCCACAAGGAGAACCAATATATACTCTGCACACTCTGTCTTAAGGGCCTTTTGGGGGACTTCTGAACTAGTTAGAGGTTCCATTAGGACCGTGCACGTTTAACTCCCCGGAATGCATTGCTCTGCTTAGCTTAGTGATAATAAACAAGTTGATTCTTTGAGACCATTGACTGGCCGTGTAATTTTGAGAGTCAGGATTCCTAACATCAATGAGTGAAATACATATGGGGATCAAACATAGTTCTAGTATTTTAAAAGCAAGGCAAAAATTACCTCAACAATTCTAGTGTAAGCTGCTAGCTAGCAAGTTGCAGCTAGCTAGTTAGCAAGATTGCACTGCTTACTAACTAACGTTGATAAACCCAGGTTTACCACACAGTTAAAACACAGCTACTTACATTTGAGGATAAACATGCATAAGAAGTTTCACTGTAGATGTCAAGGCTCCCATGTTGGCTGGGAAATGCATGTATTTGACCCTTCTATTGAGATCGCGAGCAACGTTTCTCGGTTATTATTCCCGAAGTCCACCAATCCGAAACTATACTTTTAAAGTCCATATCACCAGGTTGCCTGCATCAAATTCCAACATCCAATATACCAGATAGGATGCCAAGAGTATGCTCTACAACATGGGATCATCCATTTCTATCTACAGTAAAAGCTGTTCACATGTAAAGGGTTTTTATAAACTCATCTTAATTCTGTGCTCAATAGTTTCATTTTATTACTATTTTACACATCATCCAATACATTTTTCCAGGACAACTGTTTCAATTTCCATGTAAGTGTTCACTTTTGCTCAGTTTCCATGACTTTTCCAAACCTGGAAAATGAAAAAATAAATTCCATGTTTTCCATGTTTTCCAGGTACCGTGGGAACCCTGACGTTAGTGTTACTGTGACTATTTTTAACGTTGGTTCTAGCAGCCATGTTTCAAAGTTTTTGATAACTTTAGAAATGGGTCCCTTTTATTCACATTTTCCCGTTTAATTTCAAAAACCAAAATACTCGATTCTCATTGGTTCGCGCCAAGACCACGCCTATTCCTAAATACTCGATTCTCATTGGTTCACGACTTAGTACCGCCCCCTAAATTATCATTGGACGGAGGGCGGGACTAAGCCCCCCACACTAAGGTCAAAGGTCACCACCTGCCCCCACACTAAGGTCAAAGGTCACCACCACCTGTCACTTTTTGACGAAAGGGATAGCATATCTTTCTCTAGCATCTTTATCATTATTCTTATTTATTATTAGTTCACGAGGACACATCTGTTGCATCTCAAATGAATTTCTCATGGAACAAAATTCTCACCGGGTGGAATTCTTTTTAGTTCCAGGATTGGACTTGAAATCTTGAACTCCGTCTGAGGAACAGCTTCTCACCTTCTGGGAGGAATCACCTATTATTTGCGCTTCTGTCGTCCAACGGAGTCCCAATTACTCAAATTCCCTCTATCTTAATTTTTCCTATGTCTTAAGGTTCCCTCTTGATTTCACACTCATATTTCCTGTAGTCTTATCTCTCTTAAGTTCCCTTCCCCTGTAATGGTAAAATATAGCATTGCTTATGTTATACAGGTAGATCATAAGTTAGAGAAATTGTGTGTGTCTAATGAAAAGTATTCAATGTGAGCAGAAATAATGTAGAAGGTCACAGTGGACAAAGGGCCTCTGTACAGCCTGCAAAGCTAGCTAGATAAGAACAGTTTGCCAGGTGTGTGAGGGAGTTATTATGAATCTTCTTCCTCCCTAACATTGATAAGATTTGATAGTTTTATAGTTTGAGAAGAATGCCTACTGTATAGAAACAGGATCTGGTTTAAACTAGTCTAGTCGAACCCAATGACTCTTGTTCTGTAGTAATGTTCCTCTGAAAAGGGGTGTTACTTTTGGTGTATATAAATATGCTTGTGATTTTGATATCTCTTCGAAGAGTTCCTGCTGCACACTGCTTTGTGTAGCTGTTGCGTGTTTTCTTCCTTCTTGCAAGAAATAAACGGACAAAGACAACTTTGATTTTGAGACTTTATTTCTCCTTTCCCGAATCACGAAGAAAATCTTCCATCACACGGGGCTTAAAAAGATGATGAACAGCATTTCAAATTGAATCACACTAATAACTACACACTATATACAAAATATATCCCATGGGAGAGAGATATCCCATGAGACAGATCCACAGAGATCTGCTGATCTTCTCAGAATGTCTCCGCTTTGCCAGGTTTGGGGTCAGCCCCCCTTTCTCTGGTTAGCACCTCTTCCAGTCCATCGATTGGACAAGACCTCTTAGGTGTTTGTCAACCAAAACCCCCTCTCGCATTAACAACAGTACTCAGGACTTCAAGCAACCCCCTCACAGGCACATACCTGAGTGTGTCCTCCTTATCTTCTCCAATCTTCAGGCTGTGTAACTGTTTGGTGGGCTCCTGATGTTTTCAGGATTCCTTCAACAATGACCTAATACATTCCATAATTCTAATTGATACATTTGTGTAGTACATACAGTGTCATTTGATATTTGATCATCCATACAGAGTTGTTTATTTGTCTTGGCCCTCCAACATAAACTCAAATGGTTCAGAATGTTCTTTCTCCTACGAGAGAAGACATGCATCGTCAGGTTTAAATATTGAGAGAGGCCTAGCCAGTTATTTGTGTTCTGTTCAATATATGCCTAAGTAACTGTAGAGGCTCTAACCTTAACCCATTTAAAGTCTTCGAGCCACTAGGGGGCGAACGGGAGAGAGTAATAAAACCAGCCTTTCGTCAAAGTGACAGGTTGAACTTTTGACCTGGGGTCAGGGTCTTAGTCCCGCCCCCTCGTCCAATGAGAATCGAGTATTTTGGAATGGGGTTGGTATTAGACGCGAACCAATGAGCGTCGAGTATTTTGGAATGGGGCGGGACTAAGCTGTGAACCAATGAGCGTCGAGTATTTTGGAATGGGGTTGGTCTTGGCGCGAACCAATGAGAATCGAGTATTGTGGTTTTTGAAATTAAACAGGAAAATGTGAATAAAAAGGGCTCATTTCTAAGTTTTCGAAAACTTTGAAACATGGCTGCTAGATCCTTAAACATGATCAGTGAGATTGCTGTGACGACTACAAGACTTCAGGATGCACCCAAGAAACGGTTGGTGTATTTGTGTCGGATCCAGACACCTCCGACTCAACTTCTTCAGGAGGAATGGCCTTTAGAAGCAGGAGGTTTCTGGGGCTACGCATTCAACTATAGCGTTAGTGAACTCTATCTCTACCAGCTGGAAGAGGGGGAATCTTACGGCCGTCAGACTGTAAGAGCAACACTTACCTCAACGGATTGGGCTGTGTTAAATCTGGTGGCTTCGAACGACCTCCGTCCAGGACCGGAGCCTGCGACTAAAGACCAGCAGACTCAGACGAGGGTTAAAGAGGAACTCTTTTCTGTAAAAACAACATCCGCTAGCGTCTGGGAAACCAGATCTTTGCGAGCGTTAAAGAAAAAAACTGGAGCAGAGGTCACCGGAGCCTTCGACTCTGTGTTAAAAGATAGCCTGGTTCCTGAAAAGCTACAAACGGATGCGGGCAAAGAATTCTTTAACAAAACTTTTGAGAAGTTGATGAAGAAAAGAGGCATTAATCATTTCTCCACAACCAGCGATCTGAAAGCTTCTGTGGTCGAGAGATTTAATCGCACTTTGAAAACTAGAATGTGGAGGTATTTCACGGCTAAAAATACCCGCCGGTACATTGATGTCTTGCAGGATTTGGTTAAAAGCTACAATAACGCCTATCACAAGAGTATAAAAATGACTCCGATGCAGGTGACGGCTGAAAACACCCTGCAAGTGTTTCAAAACCTGTACGGTTCGATCCCCGACCGTTACAAAGAAACGTTTAAGATAAATTTAAAACGAGGTGATGCGGTGAGAATTTCAAAACACAGAAGAGTGTTTGATAAAAAATACGAACAGAGTTTCACAGACGAGGTGTTTACCATCTCCAAGTGTGTGCCGCGTCTACCCCCTGTGTATAAACTGAAAGATTATGATGGATAGCTTATACAGGGTACATTTTACGAGACAGAGTTGCAAAAAGTAAAGCTGACACAAGACAAGGCCTACCAAGTGGAAGAAATCTTGGAGGAGAGGGTCATCGGAGGTGTAAAAAAGATGCTGGTGCGCTGGAAAAACTGGCCCGAGAAATTCAACAGCTGGGTCAAAGCTAGTGAACTGCAAGATGTATAAAACATACGGTTTTCAAGGCCACTCTTCATTTCGCATCATGGAAGGGTTTTACATCACCCTGCCGTCCAACGCTAGCCACGAAGTGTTTAAAAACAACAAAAGTTCCAGCTTTCATGTAGAGTTGGCTCAAGCCCTCGAATTAGAAGGGCCTTGGCAAGTGGCTTTGACTGAAATTTCCTATCCACACAGCTGGTTTAATGTGCCTTACCACCGGGCCTACTTTGACTGGAAAACAAAAGCGGGGGGTGAGGTTACCCGTCAAAGGATCAGGGGAGGCTATTATGACACTTTGAACCTGATTAGGACAGAGCTGGATGGTTTTCAAAGAAAGATCGGTACCGACATCTTTCTACGGTATAACAGCATTCAAAAGGAGTTAGAATTTCAAGCGGGCGGACAGTATCATCTACGTTTCGACCCCCCTTTGGCCTACATGCTAGGGTTTACCCCGGGAGAATGGTTCAAGTTTGATAGAATGTTTGCTCCCCACCCCGCCGATATAAAAGCGGGGAATTACCATCTCTACTGTTATAGTGATGTGGTGTGTCATCAGTTGGTAGGTGACAGTTACGCTCCTCTCTTGAGAACCGTGGATATACAAGGGACCTACGGGGACGTTGTCACAAAGTATTTTAGCCCCGCCTACTATCTACCCGTGGCCAAGAAGCACATTAAAAACATTCACGTCGAGATTAAAATGGATCAAAACGAACCGGTAGACTTTACCTTTGGCAAGACCATCTTAAAGCTCCATTTTCGACCCTCAAAATGATGTACCCGCAGCAACAGAGGGCCGACCCCAACAGGTTTGTGAGTTATTATGAAAATCAAGTGGGCGGCACTCTCCCCGGTTTCTACGGTTCTCCCGTCATGTACGGGAGAGGAATAGGGTCTATATTTTCAAGATTATTTCGTTTTGTGGCCCCTTTGATGAAAAGGGGGTTTGCCATTGCTAAACCTCATTTGAAATCGGCGGTAAAAAACATTGCTTCTGAGGTGATAAGCCATGCCATGGGCAGGAACAACTCTCAAGAAGGATCGGGAGGCTTGATGATGCTGGCCAAAAGAGCCAGAAAGAGACCCCCGGGCCAGCGTGTTGGTGTTAAAAACCGCAGACGCGTTGAAAAGAGAAAATCATTCGGCGGTCGTAAGGCTAAGGGAAGGACGTCTGTAAACAAGGGAGACATATTTTAGACTCATGGCTCTTTTACACCATAAATCAGCCGAGTGCAGTATGGCGGAACTGGATTTATTTTCAGCCCCCATGACTCAGCTGTCTATCGATGAAAAGCTCTACACAGAAGTCATGCCCCTGTCGGCCATTACCGACGGAGGCCCCATTGAATTTTTTATCCCCGGAGATGGAGAAAAGTATTTTGATCTCAATGACACCTTGATTCACCTCAGGGTGAAAATTACCAACGCCGATGGAACAAACCTGGCCAATGATGCCCCCGTGGCTTTGATTAATTACCCTCTAAATACAATCTTTAGCCAATGCGATGTCATTTTAGGGGATAGACTAATTTCACAATCCAGCTCCACTCACCCTTACAGAGCTATGATCGAGACTCTGCTCAACTATTCACACGATACACTAAAAAGCCAGTTTAGCGCCGGGCTATTTTACAAAGATACGGCCGACTCTATGGACTCTGTAATGACGGATGACGGACCCAACAAAGGACTGGTTCAGAGAGCTAAATTCAGTGTAAATTCCAGAGAGGTTCATCTGCTGGGACCTCTGCACGCCGACATCTTTTCAGCGAGAGACTTCTTTTAAACTCTGTGGATTTGAGAATTAAGCTGACCAGGGCCAGCGATGCCTTTTGTCTCATGTGCGCCGACGCCTCCACCTTCCGTTTAAAAGTACTGGGAGCTTCCCTGTTTGTCAAGAAAGCCACCGTTTCCCCTGCAGTACGCCTGGGTCACGAGGCCGCTTTGCTGAGGGGAAATGCCCTCTATCCCCTGTCACGAGCCAACGTCAAAACATACTCTATCCCGGAGAATTCACGAATATGCACCCAAGAGAATCTCTTTTTGGGGACAATGCCTAAATATATAGTTTTGGGCATGGTGAACCATGAAGCCTTTACAGGAAAGAGAGACCGGAGCCCCTTCAATTTTATCCACAATGATGTAGAGTATTTGGCCCTGTGTCAGGACGGCAGACAGGTACCCTCCAAGGCTTTTCAGCCTCAATTTAACCAAGGGGTTTCCGTCAGAGAGTTTTACAGCATGTTTACGGCTACGGGGAGACATTTGAAAGATTTACCTCTGAGCATCGACAGGCAGGATTTTGAGAAGGGCTATAGCCTGTTTGTTTTCAACCTCACAGCGGCCGAGGACTGTGACGCTTTAGCCCCCGTTTCCACAGGCAGTCTGAGACTGGAAATGAGATTCAGAGTTCCCCTGCCTGCCACGACTACTCTTATTGTTTACGCCTGTTACGACTCCATTCTAGAGATCAACTCTAAGCGACAAGTGCTGGTGGATTATTACTGAAAAATGAATAATCATCGTTTGGAAGGAATCATGCGTCATTTAGTGGGAGATGCATTTTGCAGAGTGTGGCCCTCGGACCAGTTACCTGTACTGCAGAGTTCATTCATACTACCCGCTTACATGATTGTCAACACCCATCCCAGTCATAAGCCCGGAGAGCACTGGCTGGCTCTGACTCTGGAGGAAGATGGATCGACTTCATTTTTTGATTCTTTTGGCTTTCCTCCCGACTTTGCCCACTACCCTCAGAGTATTGTGCAGTTTTTAGAAAAACAACCGGGTCCCGTTTTGTACCACAACAGACAGCTTCAACACGTCATGTCTACCACATGCGGCCAGCATTGTATTTATTATCTGTGCCACAGGGCCTGCGGTCAATCTTTTGAAAATGTGTTATCTTTATATCAAGATGAAGCCGTAAAAAACGACAAGATGGTTTCAGATTTTGTGAAAAAACATCAACGCTGCGCTAAGAATATCTTTACGAGGCTGCAAGGCCATCACACCATATGTTCTTTGCAAATGTTTAAAGATTGTTACAACTTGTGAAATAAAAAAACGGTACAACTTGAATCAATTCTTTTGTCTTTATTGAGGGGAAAAATTAATCCAAGGCGTCTGCTTCTTTTTCTTTTTCCGGGGAGTTACATCATCATCATGCATCTTGAGGCGTTGATATTGCTCCCTAGCTCGAGGGTTGCTCACCGCTGATGAGGGAATGTTTAATTCGGACAAAGTATTTAAAAATACCATCCATCCGTTTGGAGGCTGGGACGTCTTTTTAAAAGAGAGGCTTAGATTTTTAATCAAATCAATCATGTGAGAGCCTGTCACAGGTTTTCCCCTATAAACAAATTCTCCTTGACTAGTCCAGAGGTTGTCGGTTAATTTTGTCATGATATATTTAGCATTTTTCCTATATCTCTCGGGAAGATTTTGCAACACCTCATGCACCATATCATCCCTCTTTTCTTCTGCTTCTTCTTCTGCTTGTTGTTCTTTGTCTTTAGGGGGTACAATAGGAGGCTCGACCTTCTCCCTTTGTTTAATCAGAGCCAGATGTCTCTGTAGCAGAGCGTTGTATTTTTTAATTTTTTCATAAGAACTCAAACCCTGCTGGTTTAATATGTACCTCATTTTTTCATCCAAATCATTTTCGGCCACACGTCTCATTGTTTCTAAACTGCCTGCCGGGGTCGGGACCGGGGTCGGGGCCGGGGTCGGGGCCGGGGTTGGGGCCTGGACCTGGACCGGGGAGGCCGTCTGACTCAGACGGTTCAGCTGGTGAGGGGTCATCAAAAACATCTTTTGGCTCATTTTTGTATGAGGCCTCCTAGAAGCTGTCCGATAAAGGGCACGGCCACAGAGAGCAGAGGTAACAAAAAAAAACCATTGTTTTTGTTGTGATGTTTGGCCGCACCGATGTGTTCTTGAAGCTTTTTCATCTTGCAAGACAATCTGGAGATGTTGTGTTTGCAGCAATATTTTCACCAGCCAGATTGTATTACTCCTACACACTTCACCTTTTGGAGCCCTGATACATATTTATGATCCACTGCAGTGCATCCAAATAATAAATATGGTTTCTGTTAATATAAAACTGTAAATCTTATTCCATCGTTGGTTCTAATTTGATGTTGCGCCAATATCTGATGCTGCACCTGCAGTGAATAGATTAACCTTTTGGGCGATCCAAAACCAATTGTTTACCTCTTTGTGATAATAGCCGTTCTGTTGGTATCATTTCTATTTGATGTATTTTTAAGTCTTAAAAACACATCAAATCAACTAATTTCATAAAAAGTGTCAAATTGATTTATATATGAACCACGATAGTTATGAGTAATTTGGACCTCCTGTCCACAAGGTCCTGCTTTGTTTTCAAAAATAACTTCATTACAACATCCATGATCATGGATACACAGAACAAGGTGAGCAATGTCTGCTGCAGAGAAAATAGTAGTCAGAGTTGTCAATGTGGTGCAATCAGATGAGTGAAAAGACAGAAGGAGGGAGACAGAGCGTCTTCTATATTTGCCAGTTTGCTTTCCATACACCCCTTCACAGGCTTGATTGATGGAGACACAGATGTGAAAGAGGAGCAGCTGCTCGGTGCTCTCAAGTGTAATTAAGAAAGGGCTCGGTCACACAGAGAGGCCCTCGGGAGGCAGACAGAGCGCCTCAGAATCAGCACGCCTCAGAATCAGCACGCCTCAGAATCAGCACGCCTCAGAATCAGCACGCCTCAGAATCAGCACGCCTCAGAATCAGCACGCCTCAGAAGAGAGTAATACTTTACAGCTTTCGTCGGGACCGGGGTCGGGGCCGGGGTTGGGGCCTGGACCTGGACCGGGGAGGCCGTCTGACTCAGACGGTTCAGCTGGTGAGGGGTCATCAAAAACATCTTTTGGCTCATTTTTGTATGAGGCCTCCTAGAAGCTGTCCGATAAAGGGCACGGCCACAGAGAGCAGAGGTAACAGAAATCCTCCCGATTGTGTCCTCAGTGCTCTGCGTTTGCTTTTTAAACTGGCCTTTTTATTAGCCATCAGTCTGATAATTTTCTTTTGCCCCTTGAGTTTTTTATACTGGATGGCAGACAGAGGAATGTTTCCTTTTAAAAGATTTAAAGCGAGCTCGCTCAGACACTGCACAAAGTCCGAGGAACAGCCCTCGAGAATATCTTTACGCTGCCGAGGCTTAGAGTGACACAAAGCTCTCAGTAAAGGAGCGTTCCTTTTTAGTCGCGCTGACATGCTTTAGACGTCTTGGGTAGATACACAACGGGCCACTGGGAGGGGAGTATTCCCGATCTCAGTCTGTATGGCTCTGGACAGACCGGAGTGAGGTCAATGATTAAATAACCGTGAGGATCTTTGGTGGCGTCTTCAAAACTTTCCAAGATAAAGGCCTTTCGACCCGGGTAAATTTGCTGAGCCAATATAGTAAGTTGTAATCTATCTCGAGGGTTTTTAAACAGCACCAGGTAGTTGCTATTTAAACTGATGGTGCGACTGTGTTTACCTTGATGGAAAACATTCTGCGTCAGCATCATTACACTCATATTCCTGTGATGTCTGTATTGTGTGAAAATCCTGACCACTTCCGGATGATTGGCTGCGTGAAATATGACATCGTCCAGAATAATCAGGTGACTATGATCGGGGGGAAACAGGTCATCGTCTTCGAAAGAATCAGGAAGTCCTTTGATGAATTTAATCTTTTTCTTTTTCTTTTGCAGTTCAGCATACAACGGTTGAAATGAAGTGTATATCCATACAATGTTGTCGGGCTCTTTATCCATCACATGTTGACAGTTTTCCAAAACATTTTTTACAAAATAGGTTTTCCCACATCCGCTGGGCCCCACAATCTGGCAGGAAAAAGGAACCCTCAGTCTCGGCTCAAAGGGCTCAATTTGGTTAGGCTCAAACATTATTCAATACCCAAAAGGTAAGGTCTGACCTTGGTCCAGCAGACGTCTCTTATCGTACACCACTCGAAACTTTTTCACAAATGTAGAGTTTCTAAGAAAGAAACCCTTTTTATCACGCACGATTCCGTGCTGAGGGGCTTCAAGGAAGGTGTTGTCGTCAGAGTTGTGCACATAGCCCTCCACCAGCTCTTTAATGCTGTTAAAATTTACCGTTTCACAGCATTCGTGCGTCTGTGTGATGCCTTTTACACGCAGCACAGCTCTTTTGTTTCTGGTTTGACAGGCATAACTTTTTGGACCCGCTGCTACAAACTCTTGTATAGAGTCACCACCCAGCTCATCAGTCAGATCCCCCAGATAATTACCCAATTCGAGAAGCTGCTCCCCCTCTTTTGTGACATATATGAGACTGTCTGTATCACAGTACAGCACCCTGTCTTGCAGCTGCTCCAGATAACTGTACAGCTTGAGTCGTCCGTAAGCTGTGGTGAAGGCCGCTACAAAAACATTATTCACCTTGTTTGGAGGGGCTACACACTTGTCACCGTGACTCCACTGAACCAGAGCCACTCTGTCGCTGAGAAAGGAAAAGTAGTCGACGTTATATCTTAGACATGATTTTGGCAGCATCTAGCAAAATACCTTGATTGGTCTGATAGTCCCTAATGTACTTTGCTCTGCTCTCCGGATCAGTAGCCTCTGGAGGGTAACCCGAAGCTTCCTGCTTGCCCTTGAGAAAAGTGTGCATATAGTCTACAAAGATGGAATCACTGCTTCTGTCAAAATGCCACACCTCTGTGATCTCTGCCACACGATTGTGAGGATCCGCAAGGCACCACCGCCAGGGGGTGCCAAAGCAACCCTGGGTGCGGCCAGGATGTGTGTTGTGCAGGTAGAGGAGGGGCAGTTGTGAGGAGAGCGCTCCGCAGCTGCAGCGCATGACGGCGACACAGCTGCAACTCATCCCGGCTCATCAGCGGCAGGATAAAGCCAGCTTCCTCCCGGACTCCCGTGTCGGGTTATTACGGAAAGTGCCCCTGTCCTGAGGGTTTCTCGCCTGGAGCTACGCCTGGAGCTACGCCTGGAGCTACGCCTGGAGCTACGCCTGGAGCTACGCCTGGAGCTACGCCGCACTACGAGAGCTTCAGCGAGCCGAGCTGCGGGGTCGTCAGCAAGCCGAGCTACGTGGTCATCAGCGAGCCGCGCTACGAGGTCATCAGCGAAGCTACACGTCACGAGTCAGCCACGAGAGCCGCCAGGACAAGCGGCTGAGTACATTCTTTGTTTTTTTCCCTTTTTGCCTGGCTGTGACAGTTAATAAACCTTTTTGTTGTTTCTCACCAACTCCTGTTTCGCCCGCGTCTGCTTTTGGGTCCCGAGCCACACCGAACCCTGACAGAATAACCCGACCAAAAGCAAGGACCCAGCAAACCCGGACGCTGTTGAACAGTCACAGACCAAGTTTTTGTTTCTTTTTTTTTTGTGTGTATTCCCCGGGCACATGTTGAGCTCCAGCCCGGTCAGGCAGTATTTGGCGGAGCTCCACGCCCTTGGCTGGTGGTCCTATAACCCAGCTGAGGACTCGGATGAGGACCCCCGGTACTATGACCCTAGGAGTGAGTTGTGGAAGGGGCCCCCGTTGGCATTTGGGGGCCCTCGTAGCCTCCAGCGGGCTAGGGGTTTTGGCCCGGAGGCCAGAGCTTCGGGCCCGCGACGCCGGAGGAAGGGTCGCGCATCCCGGTCTGCGGCTGCAGGGAAGCCGGTCACGCTCGCTCCCTGTGATTCACCGACAGCCTGGACACCCCACGATGATCTGCTGGCCCCTGCCCCGGATCCGGCACCTACGCCACGGCCAGTCCCGGACCCTGTGACGGCGCCGTCGCCAGCCCTCGTCCCGGTGTCGGCGCCCCGGCCGACTCCAGCTCCCCGGGTCTTGTCGGCGCCCCAGCCGACTCCAGCTCCACGTGTCCTGTCGGCGCCAGGGCCGACTCCAGCTCCACGTGTCCTGTCGGCGCCAGGGCCGACTCCTGCTCCACGTGTCCTGTCGGCGCCAGGGCCGACTCCTGCTCCACGTGTCCTGTTGGCGCCAGGGCCGACTCCTGCTCCACGTGTCCTGTCGGCTCCCCGGCCGACTCCTGCTCCACGTGTCCTGTCGGCTCCCCGGCCGACTCCTGCTCCACGTGTCCTGTCGGCTCCCCGGCCGACTCCTGCTCCACGTGTCCTGTCGGCTCCCCGGCCGACTCCTGCTCCACGTGTCCTGTCGGCGTCCCGGCCGACTCCGGCTCCCAGAGTTTATGCCACCGTGCCTTTGCTAGTCCCGGTCCCAGTTCCGGTGCCGCTGCCAGCCCCGAGCCCAGTTTCTGCCACCGTGTCGTGTTCAGCCCCGGTCTCGTGTCCCGCCACGGTGCTAGTCCCGGTCCCAGCTTCACCAACAGTCCCATCGGCGGTCCGGCCGACACCTATCTCGTCGGTGGTCCGGCCGACAACTGTCCCTCGAACCCCATCGGCGGTCCGGCCGACACCTGTCTCGTCGGTGGCCCGGCCGATCCTAGTCCCAAGAGTTTCGTCGGCGGTCCGGCCGACACCTGTCTCGTCGGTGGTCCGGCCGCCACTTGTTCCCCGAACCCCTTCGGCGGTCCGGCCGACACCTGTCTCGTCGGTGGCCCGGCCGATCCTAGTCCCGAGAGTCTCATCGGCGGTCCGGCCGACACCTGTCTCGGCGGTGGTCCGGCCGACCCTTGTTCCCCGAACCCCATCGGCGGTCCGGCCGACACCTGTCTCGTCGGTGGCGCGGCCGATCCTAGTCCCGAGAGTCTCATCGGCGGTCCGGCCGACACCTGTCTCGTCGGTGGTCCGGCCGACCCTTGTTCCCCGAACCTCATCGGCGGTCCGGCCGACACCCGTCTCGTCGGTGGCCCGGCCGATCCTAGTCCCAAGAGTCTCATCGGCGGTCCGGCCGACACCGGTCTCGTCGGTGGTCCGGCCGACCCTTGTTCCCCGAGTCCCGTCAGCGGTCCGGCCGACACCTGTCTCGTCGGTGGTCCGGCCGACCCTTGTTCCCCGAGTCCCGTCAGCGGTCCGGCCGACACCTGTCTCGTCGGTGGTCCGGTCGACCCTTGTTCCCCGAGTCCCGGCGGTGGTCCGGCCGACACCTGTCTCGTCGGTGGTCCGGCCGCCACCTGTTCCCCAAGCCCTGCCGGCAGTCCGGCCCGGCTTGTATCCTGGGATTCTTGTCGGCGGTCCGGCCGACACATGTCCCTCGAGTTCCGTCGGCGGTCCGGCCGACACATGTCCCGTCGGCGGTCCGGCCGACACATGTCCCTCGAGTCCCGTCGAGGTTCGGGCAATATCCGGTCCTCCGGGTCCGGTCAAGTCCCGTCCGGTCAAGTCCCGTCCGGTCCAGTCCCGTCCCCAGTCCCGTCCGGTCCAGTCCCGTCCGGTCCAGTCCCGTCCCCAGTCCCGTCCGGTTGAGTCCCGTCCCAAGTTCCGTCCGGTTGAGTCCCGTCCCAAGTTCCGTCCGGTTGAGTCCCGTCCCAAGTTCCGTCCGGTTGAGTCCCGTCCCAAGTTCCGTCCGGTTGAGTCCCGTCCCAAGTTCCGTCCGGTTGAGTCCCGTCCCAAGTTCCGTCCGGTTGAGTCCCGTCCCAAGTTCCGTCCGGTTGAGTCCCGTCCCAAGTTCCGTCCGGTTAAGTCTCGTCCCAAGTTCTGTCCCGTCAGGCCCCGTCGCGAGTCCTGTCCGGTCCAGTCCCGTCCCGAGTCTAGGGTTGGTTGGTCCCGTCCGCCGGCACGTCCTCCGGAGTCTCCGCCTGGTGGCCGTCCTCCGGCCCGTCCTCCTGAGTCTCCGCCTGGTGGCCGTCCTCCGGCCCGTCCTCCTGAGTCTCCGCCTGGTGGCCGTCCTCCGGCCCGTCCTCCTGAGTCTCCGCCTGGTGGCCGTCCTCCGGCCCGTCCTCCTGAGTCTCCGCCTGGGGGCCGTCCTCCGGCCCGGCCTCCCGAGTCTCCGCCTGGGGTCCGTTCCCCTGAGCTCGGTGGTCCAGTGACTTTTTTCCTGTGTTCCAGGTCTCTCTCCGCGAGCCGGTGGTCGTCAGGAGTGTTGTGGCCCTCCTACCGGACCCCCATCCACCCACCCTGGTCCGGTGGTGCCATGGACGCCTGGAGGCGTCCGTTAAGGGGGGGGTACTGTGAGGATCCGCAAGGCACCACCGCCAGGGGGTGCCAAAGCAACCCTGGGTGCGGCCAGGATGTGTGTTGTGCAGGTAGAGGAGGGGCAGTTGTGAGGAGAGCGCTCCGCAGCTGCAGCGCATGACGGCGACACAGCTGCAACTCATCCCGGCTCATCAGCGGCAGGATAAAGCCAGCTTCCTCCCGGACTCCCGTGTCGGGTTATTACGGAAAGTGCCCCTGTCCTGAGGGTTTCTCGCCTGGAGCTACGCCTGGAGCTACGCCTGGAGCTACGCCTGGAGCTACGCCTGGAGCTACGCCTGGAGCTACGCCGCACTACGAGAGCTTCAGCGAGCCGAGCTGCGGGGTCGTCAGCAAGCCGAGCTACGTGGTCATCAGCGAGCCGCGCTACGAGGTCATCAGCGAAGCTACACGTCACGAGTCAGCCACGAGA
This sequence comes from Cottus gobio, assembly GCA_023566465.1. NCBI lineage: Eukaryota > Metazoa > Chordata > Actinopteri > Perciformes > Cottidae > Cottus > Cottus gobio. The sequence goes on along the minus strand of CM042223.1, from coordinate 10,880,797 downwards.
GCCGCCAGGACAAGCGGCTGAGTACATTCTTTGTTTTTTTCCCTTTTTGCCTGGCTGTGACAGTTAATAAACCTTTTTGTTGTTTCTCACCAACTCCTGTTTCGCCCGCGTCTGCTTTTGGGTCCCGAGCCACACCGAACCCTGACAACGATAACCCTTTTCTAAAGCCTTGTTGAATTCGGGGGTGACCCAGGTCCCCGTCAACGCTCTGGCCTCATCACTGTGCGTACAAGGACCCTCCTGGAAATTAAGGTCGGCGCATGAACGACACAAAGTAAACACAAGTTTACCCGAGGGAGTTCTGTACGGTAAGACGGGAAAGTACAGCTCATGAGGGGGATAGACAACGGCCCTGATTAACCCAAAGTAGCTTTGAGGCTCTTTGAAATCTTTGTAGATTATTTCAGGGTGACCCAGAGGGTAGGGGGATGCACAGTTAACGTAGGGATACAATGAAATCACATCTACGTAATCAACCCTTTCTTTAGCCCCCGCCGTGTACCTCAACCTCACGGCGTTTGTCCTGCCTCCGTACAGAGCATCTCGGGGGGCTAGAGGCTGAGGCGCCTTGTATTCCCTGAGAAAATCCTTCAACCCCTGGTCGGTTTTTTTCAACTCTACCCAGCGATGCTCTCTCATGACATTCACTCGCATGCCATGGACAGACTGTAACGTCTGTAGTTTCTTCTCACAGGCCGTATGCATCTCTTCAAAGGGCCTGCCTGTCAGAGGACAGGTGTCGTGAGGCTGAAAGCACAAGGGGCAGCCGTGATAAAAACATCCTAGAAACTCCCACACATGTTTCACCCCATTAATCTCTGCGTAACCGTCCACATAGTAATCACCCACCCGCTTTTCCCCCGTGTTTAAAGCATGTTGAATAAAGTCACTGTCGGTGTGTGACACCCACTCTAGCCATTGGATCTCTGCGTTTGAGAACGTTTTGAATTGAGACCTGTAATCATGGGGTGAAGGTATCGCTAGGCTGTTGCTAGGCAGAAAGTTGGTCACAAAGGTTTTCATGCAGGCCGAAGCGATGGTGGCGCAACTGAAGGGGTCAATACCGGTCTCTTCGATGTAACCTTGCCTGAAAAGCACACAACCCTGTGCAAGAATGTCTACATCATTCTGACAATAGCGCAAAGCCTCCTTCTGAAAATCAAAAGTACTCTGGCTCACCGTCTCATACCATGCGTTCAATTCGGCCCTCTCCCCCGTACTCATGCTTTTGGCTCCAAAACAGTCGAGAGGGGGGTAGGGCCCCACATAACTCAAGTGAACCTCAGAGCTGAAACTGTGGGGAAAGTAGCCTTTGATTTTATCAACAAAGCCCAAAGCCTTGGGCATGGCTGCTAGACGCATGGTGAGAAAAGACAACGAGTCTATGTATTTCTGACCATAATCAGGGTCTGTGAAGCAGATGATTTTGCTGCCCTGCATAATCAGAGAAGGTTTTAAGCCCTGCTGGACCATGGCATTGAGAATCAGATAGCTATCAAAACCTTTAGCATTGTGAGCTATAAACACAGCTTTTTTGTACATTGGTCTCCTGAAATGCCTGAGAAAGTCAAGAGCACAATCAACACCCTGAGCGTTCCACCTCTCACCGTTTAGCGTTTTAGTGCAAATCAAAAAAGGAACGTGAACCCCTCTTTCATTTACAAAGGTTTCAAAATCATAAAACACCAATTTCTCTGTATGCTCAGGGTCCGGAGCTAAAGGCTGAATGTAGCACTGGTGACTCTCACCCTCGGGAGCCTTGCAGATTCTGCATTTCTGTGTCTGGCATCTGTGTGGGCCTCCCTTTCCACTCATGGCTGTGTAGTAAATCCTCTTACAATCCTTACAGTATTTATACAGGTCACAGTTACCGACGGCCTTCATTTGCTTCTTTCTCAGGACAGGCTCCTTGTGCTTGTTCAGACAATAGAGGGAACGACAGACTCTGTTACAGGAGTCGCAAATGACAGTTTGTGACCTGGCCTGTAAAGCGCAGGAAGGATCAAAGCATACTGAACAGCGATCCTGACAGCTGTGATTCACTGCAGAGGTATAACCGGTATCACAATGTTCGCACACATACTTTGCCCCCAAAAAACCTTTGAGGTTTCTAATGCCGTAGTAATGATTTTCAAACAGAAACATAAACAGCTTTTTATCCCTCCTTGGGGTTGCTGTCTGGAATTTTGAGAGGGTTCGGTTCTCATCCCCTCTGTAAAACACTACAATTTTACAGTCTAAAATCCTCTCAAATGTTTCAATGTCGCTAAAGGTCACCGCAGTCTGGTAGGATAGACCCGCACGAGTCTGAATGTCTCTGCCCAATCCAACCGCTTGGGGGTCTGAAAATTTGGGATTCAATAAATGAGCTAAATTGATGGCAAAGCATAGTTGATTACCGGTATTTTGCACAACGTACAGGAAACGTCTCTTCTTTTCAACCACCTCATTGTTTAGCATTTTTCCCAGCATTCTTTTAACACCGCCACCGCCTCGAGGGTTACGGATCACCTGAGCCACCAGTTCTAAACCGCTATCAGCCATAACGGACGCATTGGATTGAATGCTCCTCTCTAGGAGAGCCTCAAAACCAGCCAAATCCATGTCAGGACCGCCCCTTAAAACAACAGAGACATTACCCCTCAGACTCTCACCAGTCAGCTCTAGTTGTACCACATCACCTCGCATAGCTTCTGAAAAGAGTCTTTCACAAAACTCATGAAGGGTCCCCAGCACAGAAGTGTAATATAAGGCATAGTTTCCACCAGGATCAACGGGAGGTACATTTAAAGTGTGTCTTGTTTCAGTGTTGTTGAATCTACTCCTAGTCACCTGCCTCAGTGTACCTCTAGTCTGACCCCCTGTTTGAATTACATCATGTAGGTCTAAATGATTTTCATCATCTGGGTCTAATTGATTTTCATCAAATGGATCTAAATGATTTTCATCATTTGGGTCTAAATGATTTTCATCATCTGGGTCTAATTGATTTTCATCAAATGGATCTAAATGATTTTCATCATTTGGGTCTAAATGATTTTCATCAATCGGATCTAAATGATTTTCATCATTTTGATCTAAATGATTTTCATCAATCGGATCTATAGCAGAGATGTTTACCGTTGTACAGTGTATTAACCGGTCTACAGAGGCATCTAAGGCATCAAGGTCTGAATAGACTGCTGAATGTGCGCAATAGGGTTCGTTGAGGCAATCAAGAGCATTGTTTAAGGCAGCAAAAGGATCTACAGGCTCTGAGGTGGAAGGACTTTCATTTAATCTATCAATGGCATTTTGCAATTCATGGGGTACATCAAAAACTTGATCATTTAACACATGTACGGGTAATGCTTCTGTTAAAGCCCGTAATTCTGATAAACGACGGTTCTCCATGACATCAAAAAGAAAAAACAAAACACAGTCCTTAATACAATCTACTGGCATCAGTCATTACCATACCCGTCAGATACATAAGCTCCAAGTATTTATCTCTCCAGCAACACCTGTTGCAATGACTCCCCCTCCCTCTGCTCCTCCTCCCGCAACTCCTCCGAGGCCCTCTGCTGCTCGTCCCACGGCTCCTCCTCCTCGTTCTACTCCCTGAAATACATAATTATACAACCAGTGAAGTCGTCCGCTAATATGTGGTCCCACTCTGCTCCGGTAACTGTAGAGGAGTAGAAAAATGATTTTCTAGATGAAGATTACAATCATAACGTTCAAAATCTGTAATACATATATATTAAAGATTACGTACGGTCATCATCTGGGTGCAGAGCGTAGGCTGGTGCATGATGGTCTGCAAAGGATTAGAAAAACGGTAAGTTTACAATCATAACGTTCAAAATATGTAATATATTAAAGAATACTTACAGTAATCAAGGTGTTGCGGAGCTGTTGCTGTTGGAAGGTAGTTTAAAGTTAAATTCTGAAAATAGATTCATTCATATTGTTAAAACAGAACGGAAAAGACATAGTACCTGTATGCATGGCCTAGCGTTGGCTGAGTGTTCAGTATGTCTGTTAAACACCAGTCGTTATTTATATGTTTTCCTGTGTAGGGAAAGCTTACCGTGTTTATTGTGATGGTCGCCGTTCCCTTAGGAAAGATCCTTGATATCCTCTGTCTGTGTTTATCCAGGGTCCCGTGACCCTGAGAGCCGCATATGTTATCAGTTAACCATTGTCTATATGTTTTCATATGCAAGGAGAACTCTGAGTTTATTGTGATGTGTCCTTAGGAAAGATCCTCTGTTTATAACCCTGATAACCTCTGCATGCGTTTATCCAGGTATCCCGTGACCCCGAGAGCCGCAAGTGTCACGAGATCCTACAAGTCCTGTAGGGTGATGTCAAAGACCCAGGGGTGGTTGTGGGCACTTTTTAAAAAGTAAGGTGATTGTGTAAACTCAACAAGGGTTGCGTCTCCTTCATTTGTTTATAGCTCCTGTGAGAGTTGTCTGTTATCAGTTAAATCTGTCTGGCTCTCACACAAAGACCCCGGGGTGGGTGGGGGTAGAGAGAGAGAGAGAGAGAGAGAGAGAGAAGATGTTCATTTAGTTTTAGATATACTGGTGGTAACATCGAATTGAGAAAGTATCACCTAGAAGGTATGGTATATATTCGCTGTTGATGAAACTAACGTATTTTAACCGTTTTCCTGTGTATATAAGTAGATAGCAGGACTACCAGGAGTTCCCGTGAAACTCTGGGCTGGTTTTGTGATGGAAACACTGTTTTAAAAGTAAGACCTAGAAGGTATGCACTATATTCTCTAACTGTTGCTGAAAATAACCTATTTTAACCATTTTCCTGTGTATATAAGTAGCTAGCAGGACTACCAGGAGTTCCCGTGAAACTCTGGGCTGTTTAGCGATAGAAACACTTTTTTAAAAGTAAGACCTTGAAGGTATGGTATATATTCTCTACCTGTTGCTGAAAATAACTATTTTCCTGTGTATATAACTAGATAGCAGGAGTTGCTCACACTGTTCTGTGTGTGTGTGTGTGTGTGTGTGTGTGTGTGTGTGTGTGTGTGTGTGTGTCTGGCCCCCTCCCTGAGGTCAAAGGTCCCCACCTGTCACTTTTTGACGAAAGGCGGATTTGATTCTCATTGGTTCGCGTCTAAGACCAACCCCATTCCAAAATACTCGACGCTCATTGGTTCACAGCTTAGTCCCGCCCCATTCCAAAATACTCGACGCTCATTGGTTCACAGCTTAGTCCCGCCCCTCGATTCTCATTGGACGAGGGGGCGGGACTAAGACCCTGACCCCAGGTCAAAAGTTCAACCTGTCACTTTGACAAAAGGCTGGTTTTATTACTCTCTAACGGGTAAACATGTTTGGACGCATGTTTCTGCACAAACAAATCCACTCCATCCAGCGCTGTCTTTTTTGGTACATTTATTAGGTCTACTCCATGACACCATATCATAACATCACCTTATATCTTGGTCACAGCACAGGATACCACAGACAGCATTGGGTTGATCTTAAGCCTGAAGGACGAGCAGCTGGCTTGAGCACGGTCGAAAACTATTGCGCTTTCCCATCCACACACTTGTGCCCATTAGCAGCACTCACCTATATGCCATCTGAAAGTTAATGTGTTCAAATGCAGGAAGTGCATGCCCCAATTCACCCAGTGTTTCCCTTAAACAACAAATCACCATTATGGCTCCAACAGTAACTGAAGTTAAGACAAATGCATACACTGTTGAAAGTGTAACTATTTCCTCTTGACTCATATAGATGCCATAGGATGATATTACCATACTTAATGGACCCAATGAAATGGCACGTTTGTGACGTATGTGGAACGGAGTGAGTTCCCTGGCATCAGCTTGTCTAATTAAGGGTACAAGATAAGCTAAATAACATTTCCCAGTAACTGACCTCTTGTGGATGTTTCCTATGTCTGGAACACAGCTGTAAGCAACATTGGCACAGAAAAGATAAGCCTGTTCAGGTAGTGTGAAGTCCCTACCTTCACTAATGAGATTAAGCATATCAAAACTATAGTCATTCGTACCAAGGAAAAACTAATCTAACGTATAAAAATCAATACAGCGGCGGACGTTGATCAAGGGATGGACCGGGATGGGAGGTTTCGGTTTGGAGCAGTCTCTATTCCGTGGTCTTATCGGAATTACGGGTCGAGTACAATTATGCCTAGTCCAAGATGAATGTGTGACTTATAATCATTAGCCCAAGGTATATTCTCTACACCTTTTTTCCAATCGAATAGATGCTGTGTATGGCTTGAGAGTACATACAGATTTTATCTCTTCACTTTCTGCTGTGCAATCAGTTTCAGCCAAAGTCATTTGCATTTGATATCTTTATCCTTGTTGGATGTATCTCTTGTAATAGGTTAGTCTAAACCACGCAACTTGATTAGTACCTTTAGGTCTATTTTCACGATTAAATGTATTTACCGCAAAATTGTATAACTTTCCCTTTTTCACCCTCATAGCTAACCGTGTTCCGTGTGATTGCACAAATGTGTGTTGGAGGAGTATTGCAGTTTTTGACGCCCCAGTCGGCTAGTGTGATGGGAACAGGAACATGCATGGAAACTCTAGATGAAACTCTAGATGAAATGGGCATATGCTGACATATCCAACAATTAAAGACATTTCTTTCGTTTAGGTTTACGCTTGTATCATAGTCATATGTTATCCAAATCATAGAGGCAGAATGTTCGTCCCTTTTTGGTAGATTCAACTTTGTAACCTTTAAATCTGCAGGTGAAGAAAAGTTCACTTTGTAGAAACTACAGCATCACTTTACGGACACGGAAATCAGGATGCGGAGCCGGGAGGCAATAAGAAAAGGGAAAAGGTTGCACATCCATCGATGACAGGTATAGAGGAAATCAGTAAATCATGCAGAGAAAGGGTTGTAATATATGTAAAGGGATTTTTTATATTCTTATGAGTATTTTACATTATTATATAAGTAAACTGGTATTTAAGTTGTTATTGTGCATACCATCAACCCTTGCATTGTGCGACACGTGGTTCGCATGATAAGCATCATAAGATAAGATAAGATAATCCTTTATTAGTCCCGCAGTGGGGAAATTACAGGATTACAGCAGCATTGCTCAGTACGTAAAAGATAAAAAATCAAGTAATATAAATAAACAGTAATAAACATAATAAAACAGTAAAGAAGAAAATTGAATGTACAGTAGAATATTGAATATACAAAATTACAAATATTACAAAAATATTGCACCAGAATGGATTAAAGTGACCAGAGTGATAAAAAGTGCCTTATCATGCATATCCTCTTTAAGGTAAATTAAGCATGCTTTTGTTGACATACCATAACGTATGTGTGTGTCTTGTGAACCTGCAGACAAAACATTATTTTGTCTGCCACGGCCTTAGGCAGGACTTACAGCACACACTGTTAACCGTTACTGTGATCAACAGTTTTATTTTATTGCATTTCTTTAAAGCTGATGGATGTTCCACATCGCTCTCTGTGTCACATCTTCCCTCTCAGACAAACTGGTACAACTGGCCTGATTTAATGTAAATGTAAATGTAATCAAGCTTTTTCTTTTACCGTTGCTAGGCAAGGTACGTGCATATAGCAATGTTTTTCTTCCCCATGTCATGATTTTCACATTTAAAAAAAATCACATTTATTCCTCTTCGGTATTGCAATGGATATCAGGATCCTTAGAATACCTTCTCTTTGCTCCGTTCTTCTCTTGATCGCCTCTGTGACCACATACCCACCATTTACTTCAAGGAATTAAAGTGCCGCTCCTATTTGATGAACTACCCCTGGTGAAAGCAACTTTTCCCCAAAGAGGATCAACACACCTTTCATTAGGATTATCAATTAAGTGAAACACTCCTCACCTCCCCCTTACATGCAGTATGTCTTCGTCTCCTGTCTCACATCCCAGAAGTTTACAGGAATGCAAGTTGCAGAGACAGAGCTCTTCATGCCTTTAACCTCTATTGTTCTTCGTTTTGCTGGCGCAATGATGTTTCTTACTATAAAACCATATTAACTTTAAACTTGACAACTATCTGCTATCTAACTAATAGTTAATAATATGCTTGTACTTTATAGTCTGAATCTGCCCTTGCTGTGTTAACTTATCGGCCCCCCAGAGATCTCTTCAGCTTTTAGCTTCCTTTGTTCGTGTCTTCCAAAACCTTCTCCAGACATCAACCACCGTTTTTTTGTGTGGTTCTACTCCCTCTACATCGTTCTATGATTCATTCCTTGTCGTAGATTATTTCAACATAAGACACAAAAGAGACGTAGAGGCATACTAAATGGGGCCTAGCTTCGAAACATGTCTTCGTCAGTAATATAAAGTTGGATGAGAAACGAGGAACACAGGAAATCGAGCTGAGAGGATGTAGAGGAGAGCTGAGTCACCGTGACCCAGCAAGGATGTGTGATAATAGAAAGAGTGCCAGGACATAGATAATCAAAACTTACAATATCCATCAGGGGACTAAAAGCCCTTACTCTAAACACCATTATGCATCCTGAAATGGGCTCCTGTGCCGGTTGAACAACATATGAAACCCAACCGCAGCCTTGCCCGGTCCCAACAAGTCCCACAGGGGGCTACGATGAGGCAACCATCTGGAACATCTAGATCCAGAGACCAAGGAGAGAAGGGGGTTTTGATAGATTCTTGAATATGTGTATGTGCTCTACTGGGGGGTGGACTTAAGTAGCTGCGGAAGAAAGACTATAAAACGTAAAGTTGAATCAGGCTCAACAGTACGCTTACCCACCCGGTGGAACACACACACACACACACACACACACTCAAACATCTGCTCTAAACCCCCCCATCTCTCCGGTCTCAGCGGTTTATTGTCTGCTACGGTCCTGCACGTAGTGATTTCGACACTGTCAATAAAAGGACATGTTCACCTCCTATGATTCGGTTTAAATTTGATAATGGTACAACTTAAAATCAGGTTATGCATGATTATTATATACATATTTCACTGTTGTAATGTGACAATCATGTCTTACAGATGTGACCTCACTCCAGAGATATATTATTCCTATGTCCTCTACTTCATTATGACTGAATATCTATAGTCTACAGCTATGGAAGGCTTGTATTTCTGTCCAAGAACAAAATACATATTACTAGTACTTTAAAGTACTTTAAGTATCAAAAAGGTATAAGAACTTATGAGTGTCATGCGGTTATATATTATATTAATACCACTAATGAATTAATGGATACATTGCATTTTATTGTTTTCATGGAGACAATTGTACATTTTTGGAATCTACTGTTGGGTATCAGTACCATTGGGTTATTCCCTGAGCAACATGTTTTGATTAATTGATTAGCTAAGTTAAACAGCCACACTCTACTTTTTATTCTTTGTGGTTAATTGAAGTTGATATATTTTGTCAGAGCAGTTTCTTCCAGGCTTATGAGTGAATAATGACAAAGCAGCATGGATCAGAGTCTTTCTTCATTATGATCATTATGATAATGGGAATCTAACCTCACTGACTGCTGCATACGCTCCCTCAGGGACAACACTGATTTTCTTTTTAGAAAGATGAGTCTGCAGTCATCCTCCCACATCCTCGCGCCACTAGAGGATATTCTTTGTCATGTAACCTTAAGCAGATTCGAAAGCACAAGGTTATGTTAACTTAACTTATCGACATGTATTAAACAAATCAAGGTTGTACTTCAACAAACATGTGGATTCAAGATTCAGATGTATTGATGGGCCCAGGGTCACAAACGTTTTTCTCTTTGGACTTGCTGATCATTATTATAGATGTGACATATGGAAGAATAATGAGCTCAGGGCCATAGTGACGGAAACATGTTAAGACTATGCGCTGGGATCTCTTAGAACTATGTCTCTTAAAATAACTATGTACTGAATCAGTCCTCCACTCCCACATCCTCCAAATATCTAGGTATCTTTCATTATTTAAAATGTTCATTTATTATTTAATTAGCAATTCAGTTTATTCTATTTTTTGTGCAGTTTAATTAAAAAAGTAGCCACAGTTTTGTACAGAATACATCGTGACAATGTCGCAGTGTTGATTCAGTGTGATATCCTGGCAATTTTCTGCTGACTTCACACCAAGCAGGCTGCAGCTTTAATAATACATACACAAATCTATACTGATGACACCAAGAAATGCCACATAAATACATCAAATATCCCGCTAGTCATCCTGTACCTAGAAAACATGGTTTTCACACCTGGTTTGAGACAAGCGACTTCAGTTGGTCTCTGAACGTGTTTGGCTCAACTCACAAATAAACACAGCAGGGTGCCAGCAGAAATACATGCCAGGAAAATCAGAAAGCATCATTTATTTAGAGAGCTTACTGTTTGAATAATACAGATCAAAACAATGAGCTGTACTGAATTGATTTCCTCATTTAATTATGACTGCATACGACTGGCGGAACAGTACAATAATCAAGCAATATGCTCGAGTTGGAACTTGAATGCACAGGCGATGCCACAGCACTGATCATGTTAACAGCACGATGCGCTTCACTGTCAAAAGAAACTGATAAAAAAACATGACACAATGCTATTTCTTAGCTATTCCCGTATAACTAACAACTCACTTCCCCAGTTATGCAAATATCCCAATTAATATGCTTCGAAGGAATAAAGCTTAATGCAAGACTGAGCTCAATAATCCTCAGAAGAACGAGTGGTACTTGTGTTTTCATATAAGAGAGAACGAGGGGGGAGAAGGAACTCTTGGTGCGTCATGTTTTCCCTCCTCATAATGTTGTTGCCAAAGATTCACACAAACAAGAAAAAAGTACTTCAGATGTTCACTGAGTTTCTCTGCATTTGTTCCTTCTCTTATTGTGTCTTATTGTGTCTGAAATTAAGTAATTTGTTAAAATTGTGAAAATTAGTTATGCTTTATGCGTGAGCAGCAAATGGCTAGGGAACACGTTTATGAAAGATAGATGATGTCCATCTGTGGTGAAATACACACATCTGCTACAAGGTGCAATATAGATATTGATATTTACAGTACGTGCACCTTGTTGTAGTGTGTAAGTGAAAATCAGATGGAATAAGCACCCAATCTGCAATAAATATATCTATTTATAATGTAATTCAGCTGCTTGTTTTATCATGTCCCCTTGTTTTGATTGAAACACCTACATGTGAGAACCCATACGAAGAGGCAGATGATGCCCATGTCATGTCAACAGCTCTCTGAATCAGGAGATTATCTTTTTAAGGAGGGAAACCATGGGAACAGCACACAATGATCGATATTTTCACACACACGTGTAGCTGCATGTGCAGAATATGAAAGCCCATGTGGTGGTTGGTGTTTGTGTCAGTGCAGTTGCATGTGCACACTGTATAGAAGACTAGCCCACAGGCAAATCACAGCATCAGATATTATAATGCACAGGACATGAATCTCATTAAATCAGGTTACACAAGCGCTGATTGACAAATGAGCCGCTTCCAAACAGAAATACAGTCTTCAGCAGACAATGTTCCCTCTCATCCACCAACTTGTCTATACAAATGCAGAAAGGAAGAAGAAAGTACCAATGATGAGACCCATTATGTTTTTGATTAGCTTTCTTTGTACTGCCAAAGAAATTAGCTGCTCTTCATGTTGAAGTCTTTTCTTATTATCACCGAAATTAAATCAATTAAGTGAGGTACAATTTTTCATATGCTATAAATTCAGAGTGTTGGGCTGACTGTTACATCAGACAGTGTTTGAGTTGTCAGATGAGCTGTGTGTGTGTGTGTGTGTGTGTGTGTGTATGTGTGTGTGTGTGTGTGTGTGACGGTGACACACAATAAAATGGAGTCAAATGAGAGTGGTCAGACTGGAGAGTGACAAGGGGAAAAAGGGAAAAAAGAGAGAGTTTTAACAGGAAGACAGAGAGAGGAGAGTGCCTTTAGTTCTCATCTGTGATATGACAACACACCTCTATTTGAAAGTTGTTGGCACAATGCACTGAGCTGAATCTGCTACTCCCCTGAGAGTTGCACACACATAAAAAAGTCACCACAAAACCGAACAAAATAGGCCGTTTCCCCTGAAAAGACGTGTTTCAAAGGCAGTTGTAAGATGTGATTTAGCAGGAGGCAGCAGAGCTCCCTGGTGGATAACACTTACAGAAGATAACAAGACGAGAAAGATTGGAGGGGGAGTGCAGCAGAGTCATCTCTCTAAATACTCCCTGTGTCAACCGGTTTGAATCACCAGCAGGCGACCATGTTTAACGTCCCATGGGAGCATTTGGAGCGCAGGTCACTGCTCGGTGCGCTGCTTGATCTGATCTGAAAGGATTGTTTGTGCTGAGAGAGAAAATAGACGGAGCACGGCGGGGAGGATTCCCAGGTAGTTCAAGGTTAAAGCAAAACTCTAAGCACAGCGGCTTATGTGCAGACGACACGCAGAGACGAGGGATGTGAGCTGCTAAGAAAGCTTGGTGTGAGTGTTGACATTGTAATTAGAAACTCATGAGGGAAGTTTCCTCCAGTCATTTAGCTTCGTGACTTTAATAAGCCTTTTTACTGTCAGAGGGAGATGACACTTCCCAATGACAGCACTAATCTCCATAATACACATGAGCATTTATTTAGGATTTAAAGTAAGTTTTCAGCTCACTGAGATAATAAAGGGTTGTTGCCACCATTAAAACTGTAACAGAGGAACTATTCAGTTAGCGACCCTCATCTGCAGCAAGACAATATGTTTTATAGCCATCTTCTGTGGCACAGCTTAAAACCCATTTGCTGTGGAGATGCTGGCAGGGGATGATGTTTGCTTTACTTCAGTGAGAACTCTTATTACTCCCTTATTACTACCTCAGGCATGCTGTGACACAGGGATTGTCTTTTTCTGGGAGGCTTGTGGAGGCAGAAGCCCCAGAGGACTGTAAAGAACCAGCAAACACAATCACTTAAACCTGTTAACAGCATGGCTTTGACCTTTGACCTTTCATCCATAAATGATAAATTAGGTGATCAGAATGTTTTGCACAGGATACACATATTTACAATTTGTTTTTGTTCTTCTTCAAGGTCTGATAGGCAGGTGTCCTTGTTCCTTGTCCACAACATTTAACTGAATAAATAATATACTTCCACTTGTGTCAGTATCTCATCTATTAATAGTTACTTTGCTGACCAGGCATAACAAAGCCATTTCTAAGTGATGATCTTATAAATAATTATTAGTCACTATATCATTTTTACCTAAGTTGTCACGTCTTTAGTATGTGTACATCATCTGCAATGTGAAGGCTCGGCCTGCACATTTCCTTGTTTTGGTTATAATTCAAATGTCCTCTTCCCCCGATTATCCTGGCTGATGATGAGTTGGGTGATTTAGCTATGCAGAGAGTTATTGTGAGAAACATTCTACTCGACACCGAGTGTGAAATCATTAATCAGGTCATTTATTCTTGCAAGAAGGAGCAGAGTTGAAATCACATACAGCTTATGCTTTCAGATCGATACTCAAAGTTCTGTCTCTGCTTCTGTGCTTAATACAATGTGATAAACGATGTGTAATGTTGTTTCTATCTTTCATGCTTTTATCTTTTATCCTGTATTTTTATTGTAAGGTGACCTTGGGTGACTTGAAAGGCGCCTCCAAATAAAATGTATTATTATTATTATTATTAAGTGTGGCGCTGCCAGCAAGGGCTCATAGCCCTTGCAGCAGCCCAACTTTATGTTCTCCTGCGGGCTTCTTTATTAAGTGTGGCGCTGCCAGCAAGGGCTCATAGCCCTTGCAGCAGCCCAACTTTATATTCTCCTGCATACTTATTAAGTGTGGCGCTGCCAGCAAGGGCTCATAGAGCCCTGCAGCAGCCCAACTTTATGTTCTCCTGCGGGCTTCTTCTTATTAGTTGGAGTGCTTCAGCACCCAACTATTGTTCTTCGAATCTTTATTATTAGTTGGAGTGCTTCAGCACCCAACTATTGTTCTTTGAATCTTTATTCAGCTTATTATTATTATTATTATTATTCTATTTCTTCCGTACGTATTTTGAACTGCTTAAACTCCTTCAGCTTTTCAGCTACTTAAACTTTTCAAATATTAAAAAATTCAGCTTCTTCAGGAGAGGGGGGCTATGACCTTTCATATTTTTAACTTTTCAACTTTTCTTAATATTAATCTTTTTATGCTTTTTTTTAACATGGGATTCCTATGGAGAAAATCCTCAACTTTAACAGCTTATAGGTTCAGCATACTTTCAGCTAAAGATACCATTTCAACTTTAAAATGTAGACATATTTTTCAACTATGACTGCATATTTTTAGATATTTTCTATCTTTTAAGAATTTTAAACTATGAATTTTTGAATTTAATAAATCTTAAGATCCTCTTCTGCCTTTAACATGAGTGTGTATGGCGCAGCTCAGAGTGCGTGATGTCATCGCTAGAGTGCAGAGAAGCGTCAGGATCTCGAGAAAAAAAGAATTGTAAATTGCCATTGACTCCACAATTCTCACTCTTCAGGCATAATTTTTACATATAAACGTAGGAAATATTGTGCTTGCTTGTACAAATGTGTGGTGGAATCCCACAAACATTTACTTTTTTATCAAAAAGCAAGAAAGCGACATGAAGTCCGCCAACTGCTCCATTAAGCCCAATGTTAAATCGGAGCACAATCTTTCTCTCATGGAGCAAACGGGGGCCCTTTTTGAACTGCCTCTAAGCTCTCATTTCTAAACCCCCCAAAAATTTGAGTACACGTAAACGTTCACAAAAGTCTTGTGCTTCTCACGATGCCTTCATTTTTTTAAACGGAGTTACGGTTTTCCTATCACATTCATTAGTTTGACAGGTTGTTTTTGTTAAATCTAGAGTGCAGTCTCCCTCTGTCACTCACTGACACAGGTGTTTTTAATTAGCTCTTCAGGACAGTTTGACACAGGAGCAGTGTCACTATGGAAACCTTTGATGTTACCAGCACACAGCTTAATGCAGTTTGACAGACACACAGACACAGATACACACGCACACACATACGGCAACTGACTTCTGAATGTCTGTCTCTCTCTCTATCTCTCTCTCTATCTCTCTCTCCTTCTGTCTCTCTCACTCTCTCTGTCTCTCCCACCCCTCCCCTTTTGAGCAGGTAGTTTCTCTTTTCTGTATTTTAAGCTATTTTAACCTATATTTAGCTATATTCAGCTATCTGCTAAATTGAACTATATTCAGCTTTATTCAGCAATTCACAGCTATAATGAGCTATATTCAGCTATATTCTGCTATTTTGAGCTTTATTCAGCAATATTCAACTATTTTCAGCTATTAGCTATATTCAGCTATATTCAGCTTTATTCAGCAATTTACAGCTATAATGAGCTATATTGAGCTATATTCTGCTATTTTGAGTTTTATTCAGCAATATTCAACTATTTTCAGCTATTAGCTATATTCAGCTATATTCAGCTTTATTCAGCAATTTACAGCTATGAGCTATATTGAGCTATATTCTGCTATTTTGAGCTATATTCAGCAATATTCAACTATTTTCAGCTATTAGCTATATCCAGCTATATTCAGCTTTATTCAGCAATTTACAGCTATAATGAGCTATATTGAGCTATATAGAGCTTTATTGAGCTATATTGAGTTTTATTCAGCAATATTCAACTATTTTCAGCTATTAGCTATATTCAGCTATATTCTGCTATTTTGAGCTTTATTGAGCTATTTTGAGCTTTATTCAGCAATATTCAACTATTTATAGCTATTAGCTATATTTAGCTATATTCAGCTTTATTCAACAATATTATTCAGCAATATTGATCTATATTGAGCTATTTTCAGCTTAATTTAGCTATTTTCACTTATCTTTTTCAAATATTTAAGTTTAAGCTTCAGCTTTTAGCACTCCAACGCATTTTCTGCAGGAAATGCCATTTCTAGTTATTATTCTATTTCTTCCGTACGTATTTTGAAAGGTTTCTCCTCCTTCATATGTTCAGCTACAGAAACTCTTCAAATATTAAAAAATTCAGCTCCTTCAGGAGAGGGGTGCTATGACCTTTCATATTTTTAACTTTTCAACTTTTCTTAATATTAATCTTTTTATGCTTTTTTTTAACATGGGATTCCTATGGAGAAAATCCTCAACTTTAACAGCTTATAGGTTCAGCATACTTTCAGCTAAAGATACCATTTCAACTTTAAAATGTAGACATATTTTTCAACTATGACTGCATATTTTTAGATATTTTCTATCTTTTAAGAATTTTAAACTATGAATTTTTGAATTTAATAAATCTTAAGCTCCTTTTCTTCTTTTAACATGAATGTGTATGGCGGAGCTCAGAGTGCGTGATGTCATCGCTAGAGTGCAGAGAAGCGTCAGGATCTCGAGAAAAAAAGAATTGTAAATTGCCATTGACTCCACAATTCTCACTCTTCAGGCATAATTTTTACATATAAACGTAAGAAATATTGTGCTTGCTTGTACAAATGTGTCGTGGAATCCCACAAACATTTACTTTTTTATCAAAAAGCAAGAAAGCGACATGAAGTCCGCCAACTGCTCCATTAAGCCCAATGTTAAATCGGAGCACAATCTTTCTCTCATGGAGCAAACGGGGGCCCTTTTTGAACTGCCTCTAAGCTCTCATTTCTAAACCCCCCAAAAATTTGAGTACACGTAAACGTTCACAAAAGTCTTGTGCTTTTCACGATGCCTTCATTTTTTTAAACGGAGTTACGGTTTTCCTATCACATTCATTAGTTTGACAGGTTGTTTTTGTTAAATCTACAGTGCAGTCTCCCTCTCAGTCACTCACTGACACAGGTGTTTTTAATTAGCTCTTCAGGACAGTTTGACACAGGAGCAGTGTCACTATGGAAACCTTTGATGTTACCAGCACACAGCTTAATGCAGTTTGACAGACACACAGACACAGATACACACGCACACACATACGGCAACTGACTTCTGAATGTCTGTCTATCTCTCTCTCCTTCTGTCTCTCTCACTCTCTCTGTCTCTCCCACCCCTCCCCTTTTGAGCAGGTAGTTTCTCTTTTCTGTATTTTAAGCTATTTTAACCTATATTTAGCTATATTCAGCTATCTGCTAAATTGAACTATATTCAGCAATTCACAGCTATAATGAGCTATATTCAGCTATATTCTGCTATTTTGAGCTTTATTCAGCAATATTCAACTATTTTCAGCTATTAGCTATATTCAGCTATATTCAGCTTTATTCAGCAATTTACAGCTATAATGAGCTATATTGAGCTATATTCTGCTATTTTGAGCTATTTTGAGTTTTATTCAGCAATATTCAACTATTTTCAGCTATTAGCTATATTCAGCTATATTCAGCTTTATTCAGCAATTTACAGCTATGAGCTATATTGAGCTATATTCTGCTATTTTGAGCTATATTCAGCAATATTCAACTATTTTCAGCTATTAGCTATATCCAGCTATATTCAGCTTTATTCAGCAATTTACAGCTATAATGAGCTATATTGAGCTATATTCTGCTATTTTGAGCTATATTGAGTTTGATTCAGCAATATTCAACTATCTTCAGCTATTAGCTATATTCAGCTATATTCTGCTATTTTGAGCTTTATTGAGCTATTTTGAGCTTTATTCAGCAATATTCAACTATTTGTAGCTATTAGCTATATTCAGCTATATTCAGCTTTATTCAACAATTTACAGCTATAATGAGCCTTATTGAGCTATATTGAGCTTTATTCAGCAATATTGATCTATATTGAGCTATTTTCAGCTTAATTTAGCTATTTTCACTTATCTTTTTCAAATATTTAAGTTTAAGCTTCAGCTTTTAGCACTCCAACGCATTTTCTGCAGGAAATGCCATTTCTAGTTAAGTGTGGCGCTGCCAGCAAGGGCTCATAGCCCTTGCAGCAGCCCAACTTTATATTCTCCTGCATACTTATTAAGTGTGGCGCTGCCAGCAAGGGCTCATAGAGCCCTGCAGCAGCCCAACTTTATATTCTCCTGCGGGCTTCTTCTTATTATTATTCCCGTTCTGCCTAAACTTTGGACCGTATCTCGTCCCGGAGCGTTGCCAGCACATGCGTACAAAATACATCAAAACGAGCGGCCTGATCGGGAATCGTGTGCTATGACCCTGCTAAGAGATTCGACCGGCGGTTTTCCTGAAAAACGCAAAAAACGGCGAAAAAATTTACAATGGGTGTGTGTGGGGTGAAGTGCACGTGAAGTGCACGCTCAGAGCACGTGATGTCATCGCTAGAGCACGAGAAAGCTTCAGATTCATCAGAAATAAATATTTGTAAATTGCCATTACTGCCCCAATATTCACTCTACAGGCATAATTTATAGCACAAAACGTAGGAAATCTTGTGCTTGCTTGTACAAATGTGTCGTGGAATCCCACAAACATTTACTTTTTTGTCAGCAAGCCTGAAAGCGACATGAAGTCAACCAACTGCTCCATTAAGACCCATGTTAAATCGGAGCAAAATCTTCTCTCATGAAGCAAACGGAGGCATTTTCTGAACTGCCTTTGCGCTCTCATTTCTAAACCCCCCAAACATTTGAGTACACGGCAACGTTCACAAAAGTCTTGTGCTTCTCACGATGCCTTCATTTTTTTAAACGGAGTTACGGTTTTCCTATCACATTCATTTGTTTGACAGGTTGTTTTGGTTAAATCTACAGTCCAGTCTCCCTCTCAGTCACTAACTGACACAGGTGTTTCGAATCACCAGCTCGTCAGGACAGGACCAACTGCTCTTATCACCGTGGAAACCTTTGATTGACAGATACACGCACACACATAGGGCAACTGACTTCTGAATGTCTGCCTCTCCCCCTGTATCTCTCTCTCCTTCTGTCTCTCTCTCTCTCTGTGTCTCTCCCACCCCTCCCCTCTGTCTGTCTGTCTCTCTCTCTCTCTCTTTCTCTCTCTCTCTCTCTAAAATGAGCTATATTAAGCTATATTATGCTATTTTGAGCTTTATTCAGCAATATTCAACTATTTTCAGCTATTAGCTATATTCAGCTATATTCAGCTATATTCAGCTATATTCAGCTATATTCAGCTATATTCAGCAGTTTACACCTAAAATTAGCTATATTGAGCTATATTATGCTATTTTCATCTTTATTGAGCTATATTGAGCTTTATTCAGCAATATTCAACTATTTTCAGCTATTAGCTATATTCTGCTATATTCAGCTATATTCAGCAGCTTACACCTAAAATTAGCTATATTGAGCTATATTATGCTATTTTCATCTTTATTGAGCTATATTGAGCTTTATTCAGCAATACTCAACTATTTTCAGCTATTAGCTATATTCAGCTATATTCAGCTATATTCAGCAGTTTACACCTAAAATGAGCTATATTAAGCTATATTATGCTATTTTCAGCTTTATTGAGCTATATTGAGCTTTATTCAGCAATATTCAACTATTTTCAGCTATTACGGCAGTAGGCGCCACACTTTCAAAATTTCTTGCGAAATTTTCTAGTTATTATTATTCCTCTTCCGCCTAAACTTTGGACCACTAAGGATCCCGGAGCGTTGCCAGCACATGCGTACAAAATACATCAAAACGAGCGGCCTGATCGGGAATCGTGTGCTATGACCCTGCTAAGAGATTCGACCGGCGGTTTTCCCGAAAAATGCAAAAAACGGCGAGAAATTGTCCCATCCGCTTACATGGGGTTTCGGCGAAAAGAGAGCAAAAGAAACACTCATCTTTGTGGCCATATTGACTCGCCATACTTTAACGTAGAGAAATGATTAAACCTTTGAAACGTTAACAAAAGGATGGACTTTATTTTCCTAATTGGACATTTTTTGATAGCTAGCACAGTTTTCCTCGAATATTTGTTCAAGTTTAGGAAAATATTCAGACCGTTTCTGACTTTACAATGGGTGTGTATGTGGCAGCTCAGAGCACGTGATGTCATCGCTAGAGCACGAACCAGCTTCAGACTCATCAGAAATAAATAATTGTAAATTGCCATTACTGCCACAATTTTCACTCTACAGGCATAATTTATAGCACAAAACGTAGGAAATCTTGTGCTTGCTTGTACAAATGTGTCGTGGAATCCCACAAACATTTACTTTTTTGTCAAAAAGCAAGAAAGCGACATGAAGTCAGCCAACCGCTCCATTCAGCCCCATGTTAAATCGGAGCAGAGTTTTCTCTAAATGAGCAAACGGGGGCTCTTTCTGAACTGCCTCTAAGCGCTCATTTCTAAACCCACCAAACATTTAAGTACACGTAAACGTTCACAAAAGTCTTGTGCTTCTCACGATGTCTTCCTTTTTTCATACGGAGTTACGGTTTTCCTATCAAATTCATTAGTTTGACAGGTTGTTTTCATTAAATATCTCTCCCTAAGGGACAGAGCTGTGCCTCTCCAATCGCCATGGTAACCGTGGCGCGCGCGTGTGGGAAACACTAACTGCTGAGTGACACAGGTGCTTCAAATGAGGTCATCAGGGCAGTTTCACACAGGACCAACTGCTCTTATCACCGTGGAAACCTTTGATTGACAGATACACGCACACACATAGGGCAACTGACTTCTGAATGTCTGGCTCTCCCCCTGTATCTCTCTCTCCTTCTGTCTCTCTCTCTCTGTGTCTCTCCCACCCCTCCCCTCTGTCTGTCTCTCTCTCTCTCTCTCTAAAATGAGCTATATTAAGCTATATTATGCTATTTTTAGCTTTATTGAGCTATATTGAGCTTTATTCAGCAATATTCAACTATTTTCAGCTATTAGCTATATTCAGCTATATTCAGCTATATTCAGCAGTTTACACCTAAAATGAGCTATATTAAGCTATATTATGCTATTTTCAGCTTTATTGAGCTTTATTCAGCAATATTCTACTATTTTCAGCTATTAGCTATATTTAGCCATATTCTGCTTCATTCATTAATTTATAGCTATAATGAGCTATATTGAGCTATATTATGCTATTTTCATCTTTATTGAGCTATATTGAGCTTTATTCAGCAATATTCAACTATTTTCAGCTATTAGCTATATTCAGCTATATTCAGCTATATTCAGCTATATCCAGCAGTTTACACCTAAAATGAGCTATATTAAGCTATATTATGCTATTTTCAGTTTTATTGAGCTATATTGAGCTTTATTCAGCAATATTCAACTATTTTCAGCTATTATCTATATTGAGCTATATTCAGCAGTTTACACCTAAAATGAGCTATATTAAGCTATATTATGCTATTTTCAGCTTTATTGAGCTAGATTGAGCTTTATTCAGCAATATTCAATTATTTTCAGCTATTACGGCAGTAGGCGCCACACTTTCAAAATTTCTTGCGAAATTTTCTAGTTAAGTGTGGCGCTGCCAGCAAGGGCTCATAGAGCCCTGCAGCAGCCCAACTTTATATTCTCCTGCGGGCTTCTTCTTATTATTATTCCCGTTCTGCCTAAACTTTGGACCGTATCTCGTCCCGGAGCGTTGCCAGCACATGCGTACAAAATACATCAAAACGAGCGGCCTGATCGGGAATCGTGTGCTATGACCCTGCTAAGAGATTCGACCGGCGGTTTTCCTGAAAAACGCAAAAAACGGCGAAAAAATTTACAATGGGTGTGTGTGGGGTGAAGTGCACGTGAAGTGCACGCTCAGAGCACGTGATGTCATCGCTAGAGCACGAGAAAGCTTCAGATTCATCAGAAATAAATATTTGTAAATTGCCATTACTGCCCCAATATTCACTCTACAGGCATAATTTATAGCACAAAACGTAGGAAATCTTGTGCTTGCTTGTACAAATGTGTCGTGGAATCCCACAAACATTTACTTTTTTGTCAGCAAGCCTGAAAGCGACATGAAGTCAACCAACTGCTCCATTAAGACCCATGTTAAATCGGAGCAAAATCTTCTCTCATGAAGCAAACGGAGGCATTTTCTGAACTGCCTTTGCGCTCTCATTTCTAAACCCCCCAAACATTTGAGTACACGGCAACGTTCACAAAAGTCTTGTGCTTCTCACGATGCCTTCATTTTTTTAAACGGAGTTACGGTTTTCCTATCACATTCATTTGTTTGACAGGTTGTTTTGGTTAAATCTACAGTCCAGTCTCCCTCTCAGTCACTAACTGACACAGGTGTTTCGAATCACCAGCTCGTCAGGACAGGACCAACTGCTCTTATCACCGTGGAAACCTTTGATTGACAGATACACGCACACACATAGGGCAACTGACTTCTGAATGTCTGCCTCTCCCCCTGTATCTCTCTCTCCTTCTGTCTCTCTCTCTCTCTGTGTCTCTCCCACCCCTCCCCTCTGTCTGTCTGTCTCTCTCTCTCTCTCTTTCTCTCTCTCTCTCTCTAAAATGAGCTATATTAAGCTATATTATGCTATTTTGAGCTTTATTCAGCAATATTCAACTATTTTCAGCTATTAGCTATATTCAGCTATATTCAGCTATATTCAGCTATATTCAGCTATATTCAGCTATATTCAGCAGTTTACACCTAAAATTAGCTATATTGAGCTATATTATGCTATTTTCATCTTTATTGAGCTATATTGAGCTTTATTCAGCAATATTCAACTATTTTCAGCTATTAGCTATATTCTGCTATATTCAGCTATATTCAGCAGCTTACACCTAAAATTAGCTATATTGAGCTATATTATGCTATTTTCATCTTTATTGAGCTATATTGAGCTTTATTCAGCAATACTCAACTATTTTCAGCTATTAGCTATATTCAGCTATATTCAGCTATATTCAGCAGTTTACACCTAAAATGAGCTATATTAAGCTATATTATGCTATTTTCAGCTTTATTGAGCTATATTGAGCTTTATTCAGCAATATTCAACTATTTTCAGCTATTACGGCAGTAGGCGCCACACTTTCAAAATTTCTTGCGAAATTTTCTAGTTATTATTATTCCTCTTCCGCCTAAACTTTGGACCACTAAGGATCCCGGAGCGTTGCCAGCACATGCGTACAAAATACATCAAAACGAGCGGCCTGATCGGGAATCGTGTGCTATGACCCTGCTAAGAGATTCGACCGGCGGTTTTCCCGAAAAATGCAAAAAACGGCGAGAAATTGTCCCATCCGCTTACATGGGGTTTCGGCGAAAAGAGAGCAAAAGAAACACTCATCTTTGTGGCCATATTGACTCGCCATACTTTAACGTAGAGAAATGATTAAACCTTTGAAACGTTAACAAAAGGATGGACTTTATTTTCCTAATTGGACATTTTTTGATAGCTAGCACAGTTTTCCTCGAATATTTGTTCAAGTTTAGGAAAATATTCAGACCGTTTCTGACTTTACAATGGGTGTGTATGTGGCAGCTCAGAGCACGTGATGTCATCGCTAGAGCACGAACCAGCTTCAGACTCATCAGAAATAAATAATTGTAAATTGCCATTACTGCCACAATTTTCACTCTACAGGCATAATTTATAGCACAAAACGTAGGAAATCTTGTGCTTGCTTGTACAAATGTGTCGTGGAATCCCACAAACATTTACTTTTTTGTCAAAAAGCAAGAAAGCGACATGAAGTCAGCCAACCGCTCCATTCAGCCCCATGTTAAATCGGAGCAGAGTTTTCTCTAAATGAGCAAACGGGGGCTCTTTCTGAACTGCCTCTAAGCGCTCATTTCTAAACCCACCAAACATTTAAGTACACGTAAACGTTCACAAAAGTCTTGTGCTTCTCACGATGTCTTCCTTTTTTCATACGGAGTTACGGTTTTCCTATCAAATTCATTAGTTTGACAGGTTGTTTTCATTAAATATCTCTCCCTAAGGGACAGAGCTGTGCCTCTCCAATCGCCATGGTAACCGTGGCGCGCGCGTGTGGGAAACACTAACTGCTGAGTGACACAGGTGCTTCAAATGAGGTCATCAGGGCAGTTTCACACAGGACCAACTGCTCTTATCACCGTGGAAACCTTTGATTGACAGATACACGCACACACATAGGGCAACTGA
This sequence comes from Cottus gobio, assembly GCA_023566465.1. Lineage (NCBI taxonomy): Eukaryota > Metazoa > Chordata > Actinopteri > Perciformes > Cottidae > Cottus > Cottus gobio. Next base: position 10,856,774 of record CM042223.1, on the reverse strand, counting down.
CTTCTGAATGTCTGGCTCTCCCCCTGTATCTCTCTCTCCTTCTGTCTCTCTCTCTCTGTGTCTCTCCCACCCCTCCCCTCTGTCTGTCTCTCTCTCTCTCTCTCTAAAATGAGCTATATTAAGCTATATTATGCTATTTTTAGCTTTATTGAGCTATATTGAGCTTTATTCAGCAATATTCAACTATTTTCAGCTATTAGCTATATTCAGCTATATTCAGCTATATTCAGCAGTTTACACCTAAAATGAGCTATATTAAGCTATATTATGCTATTTTCAGCTTTATTGAGCTTTATTCAGCAATATTCTACTATTTTCAGCTATTAGCTATATTTAGCCATATTCTGCTTCATTCATTAATTTATAGCTATAATGAGCTATATTGAGCTATATTATGCTATTTTCATCTTTATTGAGCTATATTGAGCTTTATTCAGCAATATTCAACTATTTTCAGCTATTAGCTATATTCAGCTATATTCAGCTATATTCAGCTATATCCAGCAGTTTACACCTAAAATGAGCTATATTAAGCTATATTATGCTATTTTCAGTTTTATTGAGCTATATTGAGCTTTATTCAGCAATATTCAACTATTTTCAGCTATTATCTATATTGAGCTATATTCAGCAGTTTACACCTAAAATGAGCTATATTAAGCTATATTATGCTATTTTCAGCTTTATTGAGCTAGATTGAGCTTTATTCAGCAATATTCAATTATTTTCAGCTATTACGGCAGTAGGCGCCACACTTTCAAAATTTCTTGCGAAATTTTCTAGTTAAGTGTGGCGCTGCCAGCAAGGGCTCATAGCCCTTGCAGCAGCCCAACTTTATATTCTCCTGCGGGCTTATTAGTTGGAGTGCTTCAGCACCCAACTATTGTTCTTCGAATCTTTATTATTATTATTCTATTTCTTCCGTACGTATTTTGAAAGGTTTCTCCTCCTTCATATGTTCAGCTACAGAAACTCTTCAAATATTAAAAAATTCAGCTCCTTCAGGAGAGGGGTGCTATGACCTTTCATATTTTTAACTTTTCAACTTTTCTTAATATTAATCTTTTTATGCTTTTTTTTAACATGGGATTCCTATGGAGAAAATCCTCAACTTTAACAGCTTATAGGTTCAGCATACTTTCAGCTAAAGATACCATTTCAACTTTAAAATGTAGACATATTTTTCAACTATGACTGCAGATTTTTAGATATTTTCTATCTTTTAAGAATTTTAAACTATGAATTTTTGAATTTAATAAATCTTAAGATCCTCTTCTGCCTTTAACATGAGTGTGTATGGCGCAGCTCAGAGTGCGTGATGTCATCGCTAGAGTGCAGAGAAGCGTCAGGATCTCGAGAAAAAAAGAATTGTAAATTGCCATTGACTCCACAATTCTCACTCTTCAGGCATAATTTTTACATATAAACGTAAGAAATATTGTGCTTGCTTGTACAAATGTGTCGTGGAATCCCACAAACATTTACTTTTTTATCAAAAAGCAAGAAAGCGACATGAAGTCCGCCAACTGCTCCATTAAGACCCATGTTAAATCGGAGCACAATCTTTCTCTCATGGAGCAAACGGGGGCCCTTTTTGAACTGCCTCTAAGCTCTCATTTCTAAACCCCCCAAAAAATTGAGTACACGTAAACGTTCACAAAAGTCTTGTGCTTCTCACGATGCCTTCATTTTTTTAAACGGAGTTACGGTTTTCCTATCACATTCATTAGTTTGACAGGTTGTTTTTGTTAAATCTACAGTGCAGTCTCCCTCTGTCACTCACTGACACAGGTGTTTTTAATTAGCTCTTCAGGACAGTTTGACACAGGAGAAGTGTCACTATGGAAACCTTTGATGTTACCAGCACACAGCTTAATGCAGTTTGACAGACACACAGACACAGATACACACGCACACACATACGGCAACTGACTTCTGAATGTCTGGCTCTCTCTCTCTATCTCTCTCTCCTTCTGTCTCTCTCACTCTCTCTGTCTCTCCCACCCCTCCCCTTTTGAGCAGGTAGTTTCTCTTTTCTGTATTTTAAGCTATTTTAACCTATATTTAGCTATATTCAGCTATCTGCTAAATTGAACTATATTCAGCTTTATTCAGCAATTCACAGCTATAATTAGCTATATTCAGCTATATTCTGCTATTTTGAGCTTTATTCAGCAATATTCAACTATTTTCAGCTATTAGCTATATTCAGCTATATTTAGCCATATTCAGCTTTATTCATTAATTTACAGCTATATTGAGCTTTATTCAGCAATAATCAACTATTTTCAGCTATTAGCTATATTCAGCTATATTGAGCTATATTCAGCTATATTCAGCAGTTTACACCTAAAATGAGCTATATTAAGCTATATTATGCTATTTTCAGCTTTATTGAGCTACATTGAGCTTTATTCAGCAATATTCAACTATTTTCAGCTATTAGCTATATTCAGCTATATTCAGCAGTTTACACCTAAAATGAGCTATATTAAGCTATATTATGCTATTTTCAGCTTTATTGAGCTATATTGAGCTTTATTCAGCAATATTCAACTATTTTCAGCTATTAGCTATATTCAGCTATATTCAGCTAAATTCAGCAGTTTACACCTAAAATGAGCTATATTAAGCTATTTTCAGCTTTATTGAGCTATATTGAGCTTTATTCAGCAATATTCAGCTATCAGCTATATTCAGCTTTATTCAGCAATTTTCAGCTATATTCTACTTTATTCAGCTTTATTCAGCTATATTGAGCTTTATTCAGCAATATTCAGCTTTATTCAGCAATTTTCAGCTATATTCTACTTTATTCAGCTTTATTCAGCTATATTGAGCTTTATTCAGCAATATTCAGCTATCAGCTATATTGAGCTTTATTCAGCAATATTCAGCTATCAGCTATATTCAGCTTTATTCAGCAATCTTCAGCTATAATGAGCTGTATTCTGCTATTTTCAGGTTTATTGAGCTATATTGAGCTGTATTCAGCAATATTGATCTATATTGAGCTATTTTCAGCTTAATTTAGCTATTTTCACTTATCTTTTTCAAATATTTAAGTTTAAGCTTCAGCTTTTAGCACTCCAACGCATTTTCTGCAGGAAATGCCATTTCTAGTTATTTATTTATTCCTCTTCCGCCTAAACTTTGGACCACTAAGGATCCCGGAGCGTTGCCAGCACATGCGTACAAAATACATCAAAACGAGCGGCCTGATCGGGAATCGTGTGCTATGACCCTGCTAAGAGATTCGACCGGCGGTTTTCCTGAAAAACGCAAAAAACGGCGAAAAAATTTACAATGGGTGTGTGTGGGGTGAAGTGCACGTGAAGTGCACGCTCAGAGCACGTGATGTCATCGCTAGAGCACGAGAAAGCTTCAGATTCATCAGAAATAAATATTTGTAAATTGCCATTACTGCCCCAATATTCACTCTACAGGCATAATTTATAGCACAAAACGTAGGAAATCTTGTGCTTGCTTGTACAAATGTGTCGTGGAATCCCACAAACATTTACTTTTTTGTCAGCAAGCCTGAAAGCGACATGAAGTCAACCAACTGCTCCATTAAGACCCATGTTAAATCGGAGCAAAATCTTCTCTCATGAAGCAAACGGAGGCATTTTCTGAACTGCCTTTGCGCTCTCATTTCTAAACCCCCCAAACATTTGAGTACACGGCAACGTTCACAAAAGTCTTGTGCTTCTCACGATGCCTTCATTTTTTTAAACGGAGTTACGGTTTTCCTATCACATTCATTTGTTTGACAGGTTGTTTTGGTTAAATCTACAGTCCAGTCTGCCTCTCAGTCACTAACTGACACAGGTGTTTCGAATCACCAGCTCGTCAGGACAGGACCAACTGCTCTTATCACCGTGGAAACCTTTGATTGACAGATACACGCACACACATAGGGCAACTGACTTCTGAATGTCTGCCTCTCCCCCTGCATCTCTCTCTCCTTCTGTCTCTCTCTCTCTCTGTGTCTCTCCCACCCCTCCCCTCTGTCTGTCTGTCTGTCTCTCTCTCTCTCTAAAATGAGCTATATTAAGCTATATTATGCTATTTTGAGCTTTATTCACCAATATTCAACTATTTTCAGCTATTAGCTATATTCAGCTATATTTAGCCATATTCTGCTTCGTTCATTAATTTATAGCTATAATGAGCTATATTGAGCTATATTATGCTATTTTCATCTTTATTGAGCTAGATTGAGCTTTATTCAGCAATATTCTACTATTTTCAGCTATTAGCTATATTCAGCTATATTCAGCTATATTCAGCTATATTCAGCTATATTCAGCTATATTCAGCAGTTTACACCTAAAATGAGCTATATTAAGCTATATTATGCTATTTTCAGCTTTATTGAGCTATATTGAGCTTTATTCAGCAATATTCAACTATTTTCAGCTATTAGCTATATTCAGCTATATTCAGCTATATTCAGCAGTTTACACCTAAAATGAGCTATATTAAGCTATATTATGCTATTTTCAGCTTTATTGAGCTATATTGAGCTTTATTCAGCAATATTCAATTATTTTCAGCTATTACGGCAGTAGGCGCCACACTTTCAAAATTTCTTGCGAAATTTTCTAGTTAGTTGGAGTGCTTCAGCACCCAACTATTGTTCTTTGAATCTTTATTCAGCTTATTATTATTATTATTATTATTATTCTATTTCTTCCGTACGTATTTTGAACTGCTTAAACTCCTTCAGCTTTTCAGCTACTTAAACTTTTCAAATATTAAAAAATTCAGCTTCTTCGGGAGAGGGGGGCTATGACCTTTCATATTTTTAACTTTTCAACTTTTCTTAATATTAATCTTTTTATGCTTTTTTTTAACATGGGATTCCTATGGAGAAAATCCTCAACTTTAACAGCTTATAGGTTCAGCATACTTTCAGCTAATGATACCATTTCAACTTTAAAATGTAGACATATTTTTCAACTATGACTGCATATTTTTAGATATTTTCTATCTTTTAAGAATTTTAAACTATGAATTTTTGAATTTAATAAATCTTAAGATCCTCTTCTGCCTTTAACATGAGTGTGTATGGCGCAGCTCAGAGTGCGTGATGTCATCGCTAGAGTGCAGAGAAGCGTCAGGATCTCGAGAAAAAAAGAATTGTAAATTGCCATTGACTCCACAATTCTCACTCTTCAGGCATAATTTTTACATATAAACGTAGGAAATATTGTGCTTGCTTGTACAAATGTGTCGTGGAATCCCACAAACATTTACTTTTTTATCAAAAAGCCGGTAAGCGACATGAAGTCAGCCAACTGCTCCATTAAGCCCAATGTTAAATCGGAGCACAATCTTTCTCTCATGGAGCAAACGGGGGCCCTTTTTGAACTGCCTCTAAGCTCTCATTTCTAAACCCCCCAAAAATTTGAGTACACGTAAACGTTCACAAAAGTCTTGTACTTCTCACGATGCCTTCATTTTTTTAAACGGAGTGACGGTTTTCCTATCACATTCATTAGTTTGACAGGTTGTTTTTGTTAAATCTACAGTGCAGTCTCCCTCTGTCACTCACTGACACAGGTGTTTTTAATTAGCTCTTCAGGACAGTTTGACACAGGAGCAGTGTCACTATGGAAACCTTTGATGTTACCAGCACACAGCTTAATGCAGTTTGACAGACACACAGACACAGATACACACGCACACACATACGGCAACTGACTTCTGAATGTCTGGCTCTCTCTCTCTATCTCTCTCTCCTTCTGTCTCTCTCACTCTCTCTGTCTCTCCCACCCCTCCCCTTTTGAGCAGGTAGTTTCTCTTTTCTGTATTTTAAGCTATTTTAACCTATATTTAGCTATATTCAGCTATCTGCTAAATTGAACTATATTCAGCTTTATTCAGCAATTCACAGCTATAATTAGCTATATTCAGCTATATTCTGCTATTTTGAGCTTTATTCAGCAATATTCAACTATTTTCAGCTATTAGCTATATTCAGCTATATTCAGCTTTATTCAGCAATTTACAGCTATAATGAGCTATATTGAGCTATATTCTGCTATTTTGAGCTATTTTGAGTTTTATTCAGCAATATTCAACTATTTTCAGCTATTAGCTATATTCAGCTATATTCAGCTTTATTCAGCAATTTACAGCTATGAGCTATATTGAGCTATATTCTGCTATTTTGAGCTATATTCAGCAATATTCAACTATTTTCAGCTATTAGCTATATCCAGCTATATTCAGCTTTATTCAGCAATTTACAGCTATAATGAGCTATATTGAGCTATATTCTGCTATTTTGAGCTATATTCAGCAATATTCAACTATTTTCAGCTATTAGCTATATCCAGCTATATTCAGCTTTATTCAGCAATTTACAGCTATAATGAGCTATATTGAGCTATATTCTGCTATTTTGAGCTATATTGAGTTTTATTCAGCAATATTCAACTATCTTCAGCTATTGGCTATATTCAGCTATATTCTGCTATTTTGAGCTTTATTGAGCTATTTTGAGCTTTATTCAGCAATATTCAACTATTTGTAGCTATTAGCTATATTCAGCTATATTCAGCTTTATTCAACAATTTACAGCTATAATGAGCCTTATTGAGCTATATTGAGCTTTATTCAGCAATATTGATCTATATTCTGCTATTTTCAGCTTAATTTAGCTATTTTCACTTATCTTTTTCAAATATTTAAGTTTAAGCTTCAGCTTTTAGCACTCCAACGCATTTTCTGCAGGAAATGCCATTTCTAGTTTATTATTATTCCTCTTCCGCCTAAACTTTGGACCACTAAGGATCCCGGAGCGTTGCCAGCACATGCGTACAAAATACATCAAAACGAGCGGCCTGATCGGGAATCGTGTGCTATGACCCTGCTAAGAGATTCGACCGGCGGTTTTCCTGAAAAACGCAAAAAACGGCGAAAAAATTTACAATGGGTGTGTGTGGGGTGAAGTGCACGTGAAGTGCACGCTCAGAGCACGTGATGTCATCGCTAGAGCACGAGAAAGCTTCAGATTCATCAGAAATAAATATTTGTAAATTGCCATTACTGCCCCAATATTCACTCTACAGGCATAATTTATAGCACAAAACGTAGGAAATCTTGTGCTTGCTTGTACAAATGTGTCGTGGAATCCCACAAACATTTACTTTTTTGTCAGCAAGCCTGAAAGCGACATGAAGTCAACCAACTGCTCCATTAAGACCCATGTTAAATCGGAGCAAAATCTTCTCTCATGAAGCAAACGGAGGCATTTTATGAACTGCCTTTGCGCTCTCATTTCTAAACCCCCCAAACATTTGAGTACACGGCAACGTTCACAAAAGTCTTGTGCTTCTCACGATGCCTTCATTTTTTTAAACGGAGTTACGGTTTTCCTATCAAATTCATTAGTTTGACAGGTTGTTTTCATTAAATATCTCTCCCTAAGGGACAGAGCTGTGCCTCTCCAATCGCCATGGTAACCGTGGCGCGCGCGTGTGGGAAACACTAACTGCTGAGTGACACAGGTGCTTCAAATGAGGTCATCAGGCAGTTTCACACAGGACCAACTGCTCTTATCACCGTGGAAACCTTTGATTGACAGATACACGCACACACATAGGGCAACTGACTTCTGAATGTCTGGCTCTCCCCCTGTATCTCTCTCTCCTTCTGTCTCTCTCTCTCTGTGTCTCTCCCACCCCTCCCCTCTGTCTGTCTCTCTCTCTCTCTCTCTAAAATGAGCTATATTAAGCTATATTATGCTATTTTTAGCTTTATTGAGCTATATTGAGCTTTATTCAGCAATATTCAACTATTTTCAGCTATTAGCTATATTCAGCTATATTCAGCTATATTCAGCAGTTTACACCTAAAATGAGCTATATTAAGCTATATTATGCTATTTTCAGCTTTATTGAGCTTTATTCAGCAATATTCAACTATTTTCAGCTATTAGCTATATTCAGCTATATTCAGCTATATTCAGCAATTTACAGCTAAAATGAGCTATATTAAGCTATATCATGCTATTTTCAGCTTTATTGAGCTATATTGAGCTTTATTCAGCAATATTCAATTATTTTCCGCTATTACGGCAGTAGGCGCCACACTTTCAAAATTTCTTGCGAAATTTTCTAGTTATTATTCCCGTTCTGCCTAAACTTTGGACCACTAAGGATCCCGGAGCGTTGCCAGCACATGCGTACAAAATACATCAAAACGAGCGGCCTGATCGGGAATCGTGTGCTATGACCCTGCTAAGAGATTCGACCGGCGGTTTTCCTGAAAAACGCAAAAAACGGCGAAAAAATTTACAATGGGTGTGTGTGGGGTGAAGTGCACGTGAAGTGCACGCTCAGAGCACGTGATGTCATCGCTAGAGCACGAGAAAGCTTCAGATTCATCAGAAATAAATATTTGTAAATTGCCATTACTGCCCCAATATTCACTCTACAGGCATAATTTATAGCACAAAACGTAGGAAATCTTGTGCTTGCTTGTACAAATGTGTCGTGGAATCCCACAAACATTTACTTTTTTGTCAGCAAGCCTGAAAGCGACATGAAGTCAACCAACTGCTCCATTAAGACCCATGTTAAATCGGAGCAAAATCTTCTCTCATGAAGCAAACGGAGGCATTTTCTGAACTGCCTTTGCGCTCTCATTTCTAAACCCCCCAAACATTTGAGTACACGGCAACGTTCACAAAAGTCTTGTGCTTCTCACGATGCCTTCATTTTTTTAAACGGAGTTACGGTTTTCCTATCAAATTCATTAGTTTGACAGGTTGTTTTCATTAAATATCTCTCCCTAAGGGACAGAGCTGTGCCTCTCCAATCGCCATGGTAACCGTGGCGCGCGCGTGTGGGAAACACTAACTGCTGAGTGACACAGGTGCTTCAAATGAGGTCATCAGGCAGTTTCACACAGGACCAACTGCTCTTATCACCGTGGAAACCTTTGATTGACAGATACACGCACACACATAGGGCAACTGACTTCTGAATGTCTGGCTCTCCCCCTGTATCTCTCTCTCCTTCTGTCTCTCTCTCTCTGTGTCTCTCCCACCCCTCCCCTCTGTCTGTCTCTCTCTCTCTCTCTCTAAAATGAGCTATATTAAGCTATATTATGCTATTTTTAGCTTTATTGAGCTATATTGAGCTTTATTCAGCAATATTCAACTATTTTCAGCTATTAGCTATATTCAGCTATATTCAGCTATATTCAGCAGTTTACACCTAAAATGAGCTATATTAAGCTATATTATGCTATTTTCAGCTTTATTGAGCTTTATTCAGCAATATTCAACTATTTTCAGCTATTAGCTATATTCAGCTATATTCAGCTATATTCAGCAATTTACAGCTAAAATGAGCTATATTAAGCTATATCATGCTATTTTCAGCTTTATTGAGCTATATTGAGCTTTATTCAGCAATATTCAATTATTTTCCGCTATTACGGCAGTAGGCGCCACACTTTCAAAATTTCTTGCGAAATTTTCTAGTTATTATTCCCGTTCTGCCTAAACTTTGGACCACTAAGGATCCCGGAGCGTTGCCAGCACATGCGTACAAAATACATCAAAACGAGCGGCCTGATCGGGAATCGTGTGCTATGACCCTGCTAAGAGATTCGACCGGCGGTTTTCCTGAAAAACGCAAAAAACGGCGAAAAAATTTACAATGGGTGTGTGTGGGGTGAAGTGCACGTGAAGTGCACGCTCAGAGCACGTGATGTCATCGCTAGAGCACGAGAAAGCTTCAGATTCATCAGAAATAAATATTTGTAAATTGCCATTACTGCCCCAATATTCACTCTACAGGCATAATTTATAGCACAAAACGTAGGAAATCTTGTGCTTGCTTGTACAAATGTGTCGTGGAATCCCACAAACATTTACTTTTTTGTCAGCAAGCCTGAAAGCGACATGAAGTCAACCAACTGCTCCATTAAGACCCATGTTAAATCGGAGCAAAATCTTCTCTCATGAAGCAAACGGAGGCATTTTCTGAACTGCCTTTGCGCTCTCATTTCTAAACCCCCCAAACATTTGAGTACACGGCAACGTTCACAAAAGTCTTGTGCTTCTCACGATGCCTTCATTTTTTTAAACGGAGTTACGGTTTTCCTATCACATTCATTTGTTTGACAGGTTGTTTTGGTTAAATCTACAGTCCAGTCTCCCTCTCAGTCACTAACTGACACAGGTGTTTCGAATCAGCAGCTCGTCAGGACAGGACCAACTGCTCTTATCACCGTGGAAACCTTTGATTGACAGATACACGCACACACATAGGGCAACTGACTTCTGAATGTCTGCCTCTCCCCCTGTATCTCTCTCTCCCCCTGTATCTCTCTCTCTGTGTCTCTCCCACCCCTCCCCTCTGTCTGTCTGTCTGTCTCTCTCTCTCTCTCTAAAATGAGCTATATTAAGCTATATTATGCTATTTTTAGCTTTATTGAGCTATATTGAGCTTTATTCAGCAATATTCAACTATTTTCAGCTATTAGCTATATTCAGCTATATTTAGCCATATTCTGCTTCGTTCATTAATTTATAGCTATAATGAGCTATATTGAGCTATATTATGCTATTTTCATCTTTATTGAGCTATATTGAGCTTTATTCAGCAATATTCAACTATTTTCAGCTATTAGCTATATTCAGCTATATTCAGCAGTTTACACCTAAAATGAGCTATATTGAGCTATTTTCAGCTTTATTGAGCTATATTCAGCTTTATTCAACTATTTTCAGTTATTAGCTATATTCAGCTATATTTAGCCATATTCAGCTTTATTCATTAATTTACAGCCATAATGAGCTATATTGAGCTATATTCAGCAGTTTACACCTAAAATGAGCTATATTAAGCTATATTATGCTATTTTCAGCTTTATTGAGCTAGATTGAGCTTTATTCAGCAATATTCAATTATTTTCAGCTATTACGGCAGTAGGCGCCACACTTTCAAAATTTCTTGCGAAATTTTCTAGTTAAGTGTGGCGCTGCCAGCAAGGGCTCATAGCCCTTGCAGCAGCCCAACTTTATGTTCTCCTGCGGGCTTCTTTATTAAGTGTGGCGCTGCCAGCAAGGGCTCATAGCCCTTGCAGCAGCCCAACTTTATATTCTCCTGCGGGCTTATTAGTTGGAGTGCTTCAGCACCCAACTATTGTTCTTTGAATCTTTATTCAGCTTATTATTATTATTAGTTGGAGTGCTTCAGCACCCAACTATTGTTCTTCGAATCTTTATTATTAGTTGGAGTGCTTCAGCACCCAACTATTGTTCTTCGAATCTTTATTATTATTATTATTCTATTTCTTCCGTACGTATTTTGAACTGCTTAAACTCCTTCAGCTTTTCAGCTACTTAAACTCTTCAAATATTAAAAAATTCAGCTCCTTCAGGAGAGGGGTGCTATGACCTTTCATATTTTTAACTTTTCAACTTTTCTTAATATTAATCTTTTTATGCTTTTTTTTAACATGGGATTCCTATGGAGAAAATCCTCAACTTTAACAGCTTATAGGTTCAGCATACTTTCAGCTAAAGATACCATTTCAACTTTAAAATGTAGACATATTTTTCAACTATGACTGCATATTTTTAGATATTTTCTATCTTTTAAGAATTTTAAACTATGAATTTTTGAATTTAATAAATCTTAAGATCCTCTTCTGCCTTTAACATGAGTGTGTATGGCGCAGCTCAGAGTGCGTGATGTCATCGCTAGAGTGCAGAGAAGCGTCAGGATCTCGAGAAAAAAAGAATTGTAAATTGCCATTGACTCCACAATTCTCACTCTTCAGGCATAATTTTTACATATAAACGTAAGAAATATTGTGCTTGCTTGTACAAATGTGTGGTGGAATCCCACAAACATTTACTTTTTTATCAAAAAGCAAGAAAGCGACATGAAGTCCGCCAACTGCTCCATTAAGCCCAATGTTAAATCGGAGCACAATCTTTCTCTCATGGAGCAAACGGGGGCCCTTTTTGAACTGCCTCTAAGCTCTCATTTCTAAACCCCCCAAAAATTTGAGTACACGTAAACGTTCACAAAAGTCTTGTGCTTCTCACGATGCCTTCATTTTTTTAAACGGAGTTACGGTTTTCCTATCACATTCATTAGTTTGACAGGTTGTTTTTGTTAAATCTACAGTGCAGTCTCCCTCTGTCACTCACTGACACAGGTGTTTTTAATTAGCTCTTCAGGACAGTTTGACACAGGAGCAGTGTCACTATGGAAACCTTTGATGTTACCAGCACACAGCTTAATGCAGTTTGACAGACACAGGTACACGCACACACATACGGCAACTGACTTCTGAATGTCTGGCTCTCTCTCTCTATCTCTCTCTCCTTCTGTCTCTCTCTCCTTCTGTCTCTCCCACCCCTCCCCTTTTGAGCAGGTAGTTTCTCTTTTCTGTATTTTAAGCTATTTTAACCTATATTTAGCTATATTCAGCTATCTGCTAAATTGAACTATATTCAGCTTTATTCAGCAATTCACAGCTATAATGAGCTATATTCAGCTATATTCTGCTATTTTGAGCTTTATTCAGCAATATTCAACTATTTTCAGCTATTAGCTATATTCAGCTATATTTAGCCATATTCAGCTTTATTCATTAATTTACAGCTATATTGAGCTTTATTCAGCAATAATCAACTATTTTCAGCTATTAGCTATATTCAGCTATATTCAGCTTTATTCATCAATTTACAGTTATAATGACCTATATTCTGCTATGCTCAGCTTTATTGAGGTATATTGAGCTTTATTCAGCAATATTCAGCTATCAGCTATATTCAGCTTTATTCAGCAATGTTCAGCTATAATGAGCAATATTCTTCTATTTTTAGCTCTATTGAGCTAAATTGAGCTTTATTCAGCAATTTTCAGCTATCAGCTATATTGAGCTATATTCAACTTTATTCAGCAATTTTCAGCTATAATGAGCTATATTCTGCTATTTTTAGCTCTATTGAGCTATATTGAGCTTTATTCAGCAATATTCAGATATCAGCTATATTCAGCTTTATTCAGCAATCTTCAGCTATAATGAGCTGGATTCTGCTATTTTCAGGTTTATTGAGCTATATTGAGCTGTATTCTGCTATTTTCAGGTTTATTGAGCTATATTGAGCTATATTCTGCTATTTTGAGCTATATTGAGTTTTATTCAGCAATATTCAACTATCTTCAGCTATTAGCTATATTCAGCTATATTCTGCTTTATTGAGCTATTTTGAGCTTTATTCAGCAATATTCAACTATTTGTAGCTATTAGCTATATTCAGCTATATTCAGCTTTATTCAACAATTTACAGCTATAATGAGCCTTATTGAGCTATATTGAGCTTTATTCAGCAATATTGATCTATATTGAGCTATTTTCAGCTTAATTTAGCTATTTTCACTTATCTTTTTCAAATATTTAAGTTTAAGCTTCAGCTTTTAGCACTCCAACGCATTTTCTGCAGGAAATGCCATTTCTAGTTATTATTATTATTCTATTTCTTCCGTACGTATTTTGAACTGCTTAAACTCCTTCAGCTTTTCAGCTACTTAAACTTTTCAAATATTAAAAAATTCAGCTTCTTCAGGAGAGGGGGGCTATGACCTTTCATATTTTTAACTTTTCAACTTTTCTTAATATTAATCTTTTTATGCTTTTTTTTAACATGGGATTCCTATGGAGAAAATCCTCAACTTTAACAGCTTATAGGTTCAGCATACTTTCAGCTAAAGATACCATTTCAACTTTAAAATGTAGACATATTTTTCAACTATGACTGCATATTTTTAGATATTTTCTATCTTTTAAGAATTTTAAACTATGAATTTTTTAATTTAATAAATCTTAAGCTCCTTTTCTTCTTTTAACATGAGTGTGTATGGCGGAGCTCAGAGTGCGTGATGTCATCGCTAGAGTGCAGAGAAGCGTCAGGATCTCGAGAAAAAAAGAATTGTAAATTGCCATTGACTCCACAATTCTCACTCTTCAGGCATAATTTTTACATATAAACGTAAGAAATATTGTGCTTGCTTGTACAAATGTGTCGTGGAATCCCACAAACATTTACTTTTTTATCAAAAAGCAAGAAAGCGACATGAAGTCCGCCAACTGCTCCATTAAGCCCAATGTTAAATCGGAGCACAATCTTTCTCTCATGGAGCAAACGGGGGCCCTTTTTGAACTACCTCTAAGCTCTCATTTCTAAACCCCCCAAAAATTTGAGTACACGTAAACGTTCACAAAAGTCTTGTGCTTCTCACGATGCCTTCATTTTTTTAAACGGAGTTACGGTTTTCCTATCACATTCATTAGTTTGACAGGTTGTTTTTGTTAAATCTACAGTGCAGTCTCCCTCTGTCACTCACTGACACAGGTGTTTTTAATTAGCTCTTCAGGACAGTTTGACACAGGAGAAGTGTCACTATGGAAACCTTTGATGTTACCAGCACACAGGTGCTCTGCTTAGTGCAGTTTGACAGACACACAGACACAGATACACACGCACACACATACGCCAATGACTTCTGAATGTCTGGCTCTCTCTCTCTATCTCTCTCTCCTTCTGTCTCTCTCTCTCCTTCTGTCTCTCCCACCCCTCCCCTTTTGAGCAGGTAGTTTCTCTTTTCTGTATTTTAAGCTATTTTAACCTATATTTAGCTATATTCAGCTATCTGCTAAATTGAACTATATTCAGCTTTATTCAGCAATTCACAGCTATAATGAGCTATATTCAGCTATATTCTGCTATTTTGAGCTTTATTCAGCAATATTCAACTATTTTCAGCTATTAGCTATATTCAGCTATATTTAGCCATATTCAGCTTTATTCATTAATTTACAGCTATATTGAGCTTTAATCAGCAATAATCAACTATTTTCAGCTATTAGCTATACTCAGCTATATTCAGCTTTATTCATCAATTTACAGTTATAATGAGCTATATTCTGCAATGCTCAGCTTTATTGAGGTATATTGAGCTTTATTCAGCAATATTCACCTATCAGCTATATTCAGCTTTATTCAGCAATGTTCAGCTATAATGAGCAATATTCTGCTATTTTTAGCTCTATTGAGCTAAATTGAGCTTTATTCAGCAATTTTCAGCTATCAGCTATATTGAGCTATATTCAACTTTATTCCGCAATTTTCAGCTATAATGAGCTATATTCTGCTATTTTTAGCTCTATTGAGCTATATTGAGCTTTATTCAGCAATATTCAGATATCAGCTATATTCAGCTTTATTCAGCAATCTTCAGCTATAATGAGCTGTATTCTGCTATTTTCAGGTTTATTGAGCTATATTGAGCTGTATTCTGCTATTTTCAGGTTTATTGAGCTATATTGAGGTTTATTCAGCAATATTCAGATATAATGAGCTGTATTCTGCAATTTTCAGGTTTATTGAGCTATATTGAGCTTTATTCAGCAATATTCAGATATCAGCTATATTCAGCTTTATTCAGCAATTTTCAGCTATATTCTACTTTATTCAGCTATATTGAGCTTTATTCAGCAATATTCAGCTATCAGCTATATTCAGCTTTATTCAGCAATTTTCAGCTATAATGAGCTATATTCTGCTATTTTCAGGTTTATTGAGCTATATTGAGCTTTATTCAGCAATATTCAGCTATCAGCTATATTCAGCTTTATTCAGCAATTCTCAGCTATATTGAGCTATATTCTGCTATTTACAGGTTTATTGAGCCATGTTGAGATTTATTCAGCTATTTTCAACTATCAGATATATTCAGCTTAATTTAGCTATTTTCACTTATTTCTTTCAAATATTTAAGCTTTAAGCTTCAGCTTTTAGCACTCCAACGCATTTTCAGCAGGAAATGCTCTTTCTAGTTATTATTCTATTTCTTCCGTACGTATTTTGAAAGGTTTCTCCTCCTTCATATGTTCAGCTACAGAAACTCTTCAAATATTAAAAAATTCAGCTCCTTCAGGAGAGGGGTGCTATGACCTTTCATATTTTTAACTTTTCAACTTTTCTTAATATTAATCTTTTTATGCTTTTTTTTAACATGGGATTCCTATGGAGAAAATCCTCAACTTTAACAGCTTATAGGTTCAGCATACTTTCAGCTAAAGATACCATTTCAACTTTAAAATGTAGACATATTTTTCAACTATGACTGCATATTTTTAGATATTTTCTATCTTTTAAGAATTTTAAACTATGAATTTTTGAATTTAATAAATCTTAAGCTCCTTTTCTTCTTTTAACATGAGTGTGTATGGCGGAGCTCAGAGTGCGTGATGTCATCGCTAGAGTGCAGAGAAGCGTCAGGATCTCGAGAAAAAAAGAATTGTAAATTGCCATTGACTCCACAATTCTCACTCTTCAGGCATAATTTTTACATATAAACGTAAGAAATATTGTGCTTGCTTGTACAAATGTGTCGTGGAATCCCACAAACATTTACTTTTTTATCAAAAAGCAAGAAAGCGACATGAAGTCCGCCAACTGCTCCATTAAGCCCAATGTTAAATCGGAGCACAATCTTTCTCTCATGGAGCAAACGGGGGCCCTTTTTGAACTGCCTCTAAGCTCTCATTTCTAAACCCCCCAAAAATTTGAGTACACGTAAACGTTCACAAAAGTCTTGTGCTTCTCACGATGCCTTCATTTTTTTAAACGGAGTTACGGTTTTCCTATCACATTCATTAGTTTGACAGGTTGTTTTTGTTAAATCTACAGTGCAGTCTCCCTCTGTCACTCACTGACACAGGTGTTTTTAATTAGCTCTTCAGGACAGTTTGACACAGGAGCAGTGTCACTATGGAAACCTTTGATGTTACCAGCACACAGCTTAATGCAGTTTGACAGACACAGGTACACGCACACACATACGGCAACTGACTTCTGAATGTCTGGCTCTCTCTCTCTATCTCTCTCTCCTTCTGTCTCTCTCTCCTTCTGTCTCTCCCACCCCTCCCCTTTTGAGCAGGTAGTTTCTCTTTTCTGTATTTTAAGCTATTTTAACCTATATTTAGCTATATTCAGCTATCTGCTAAATTGAACTATATTCAGCTTTATTCAGCAATTCACAGCTATAATGAGCTATATTCAGCTATATTCTGCTATTTTGAGCTTTATTCAGCAATATTCAACTATTTTCAGCTATTAGCTATATTCAGCTATATTTAGCCATATTCAGCTTTATTCATTAATTTACAGCTATATTGAGCTTTATTCAGCAATAATCAACTATTTTCAGCTATTAGCTATATTCAGCTATATTCAGCTTTATTCATCAATTTACAGTTATAATGACCTATATTCTGCTATGCTCAGCTTTATTGAGGTATATTGAGCTTTATTCAGCAATATTCAGCTATCAGCTATATTCAGCTTTATTCAGCAATGTTCAGCTATAATGAGCAATATTCTTCTATTTTTAGCTCTATTGAGCTAAATTGAGCTTTATTCAGCAATTTTCAGCTATCAGCTATATTGAGCTATATTCAACTTTATTCAGCAATTTTCAGCTATAATGAGCTATATTCTGCTATTTTTAGCTCTATTGAGCTATATTGAGCTTTATTCAGCAATATTCAGATATCAGCTATATTCAGCTTTATTCAGCAATCTTCAGCTATAATGAGCTGGATTCTGCTATTTTCAGGTTTATTGAGCTATATTGAGCTGTATTCTGCTATTTTCAGGTTTATTGAGCTATATTGAGGTTTATTCAGCAATATTCAGATATAATGAGCTGTATTCTGCAATTTTCAGGTTTATTGAGCTATATTGAGCTTTATTCAGCAATATTCAGATATCAGCTATATTCAGCTTTATTCAGCAATATTCAGATATCAGCTATATTCAGCTTTATTCAGCAATTTTCAGCTATATTCTACTTTATTCACCTTTATTCAGCTATATTGAGCTTTATTCAGCAATATTCAGCTATCAGCTATATTCAGCTTTATTCAGCAATTTTCAGCTATAATGAGCTATATTCTGCTATTTTCAGGTTTATTGAGCTATATTGAGCTTTATTCAGCAATATTCAGCTATCAGCTATATTCAGCTTTATTCAGCAATTCTCAGCTATATTGAGCTATATTCTGCTATTTACAGGTTTATTGAGCCATGTTGAGATTTATTCAGCTATTTTCAACTATCAGATATATTCAGCTTAATTTAGCTATTTTCACTTATTTCTTTCAAATATTTAAGCTTTAAGCTTCAGCTTTTAGCACTCCAACGCATTTTCAGCAGGAAATGCTCTTTCTAGTTATTATTATTATTCTATTTCTTCCGTACGTATTTTGAACTGCTTAAACTCCTTCAGCTTTTCAGCTACTTAAACTTTTCAAATATTAAAAAATTCAGCTTCTTCGGGAGAGGGGGGCTATGACCTTTCATATTTTTAACTTTTCAACTTTTCTTAATATTAATCTTTTTATGCTTTTTTTTAACATGGGATTCCTATGGAGAAAATCCTCAACTTTAACAGCTTATAGGTTCAGCATACTTTCAGCTAATGATACCATTTCAACTTTAAAATGTAGATATATTTTTCAACTATGACTGCATATTTTTAGATATTTTCTATCTTTTAAGAATTTTAAACTATGAATTTTTGAATTTAATAAATCTTAAGATCCTCTTCTGCCTTTAACATGAGTGTGTATGGCGCAGCTCAGAGTGCGTGATGTCATCGCTAGAGTGCAGAGAAGCGTCAGGATCTCGAGAAAAAAAGAATTGTAAATTGCCATTGACTCCACAATTCTCACTCTTCAGGCATAATTTTTACATATAAACGTAGGAAATATTGTGCTTGCTTGTACAAATGTGTCGTGGAATCCCACAAACATTTACTTTTTTATCAAAAAGCCGGTAAGCGACATGAAGTCAGCCAACTGCTCCATTAAGCCCAATGTTAAATCGGAGCACAATCTTTCTCTCATGGAGCAAACGGGGGCCCTTTTTGAACTGCCTCTAAGCTCTCATTTCTAAACCCCCCAAAAATTTGAGTACACGTAAACGTTCACAAAAGTCTTGTACTTCTCACGATGCCTTCATTTTTTTAAACGGAGTGACGGTTTTCCTATCACATTCATTAGTTTGACAGGTTGTTTTTGTTAAATCTACAGTGCAGTCTCCCTCTGTCACTCACTGACACAGGTGTTTTTAATTAGCTCTTCAGGACAGTTTGACACAGGAGCAGTGTCACTATGGAAACCTTTGATGTTACCAGCACACAGCTTAATGCAGTTTGACAGACACACAGACACAGATACACACGCACACACATACGGCAACTGACTTCTGAATGTCTGGCTCTCTCTCTCTATCTCTCTCTCCTTCTGTCTCTCTCACTCTCTCTGTCTCTCCCACCCCTCCCCTTTTGAGCAGGTAGTTTCTCTTTTCTGTATTTTAAGCTATTTTAACCTATATTTAGCTATATTCAGCTATCTGCTAAATTGAACTATATTCAGCTTTATTCAGCAATTCACAGCTATAATTAGCTATATTCAGCTATATTCTGCTATTTTGAGCTTTATTCAGCAATATTCAACTATTTTCAGCTATTAGCTATATTCAGCTATATTCAGCTTTATTCAGCAATTTACAGCTATAATGAGCTATATTGAGCTATATTCTGCTATTTTGAGCTATTTTGAGTTTTATTCAGCAATATTCAACTATTTTCAGCTATTAGCTATATTCAGCTATATTCAGCTTTATTCAGCAATTTACAGCTATGAGCTATATTGAGCTATATTCTGCTATTTTGAGCTATATTCAGCAATATTCAACTATTTTCAGCTATTAGCTATATCCAGCTATATTCAGCTTTATTCAGCAATTTACAGCTATAATGAGCTATATTGAGCTATATTCTGCTATTTTGAGCTATATTCAGCAATATTCAACTATTTTCAGCTATTAGCTATATCCAGCTATATTCAGCTTTATTCAGCAATTTACAGCTATAATGAGCTATATTGAGCTATATTCTGCTATTTTGAGCTATATTGAGTTTTATTCAGCAATATTCAACTATCTTCAGCTATTGGCTATATTCAGCTATATTCTGCTATTTTGAGCTTTATTGAGCTATTTTGAGCTTTATTCAGCAATATTCAACTATTTGTAGCTATTAGCTATATTCAGCTATATTCAGCTTTATTCAACAATTTACAGCTATAATGAGCCTTATTGAGCTATATTGAGCTTTATTCAGCAATATTGATCTATATTCTGCTATTTTCAGCTTAATTTAGCTATTTTCACTTATCTTTTTCAAATATTTAAGTTTAAGCTTCAGCTTTTAGCACTCCAACGCATTTTCTGCAGGAAATGCCATTTCTAGTTAAGTGTGGCGCTGCCAGCAAGGGCTCATAGCCCTTGCAGCAGCCCAACTTTATATTCTCCTGCATACTTATTATTATTATTATTCCCGTTCTGCCTAAACTTTGGACCACTAAGGATCCCGGAGCGTTGCCAGCACATGCGTACAAAATACATCAAAACGAGCGGCCTGATCGGGAATCGTGTGCTATGACCCTGCTAAGAGATTCGACCGGCGGTTTTCCCGAAAAACGCAAAAAACGGCGAAAAAATTTACAATGGGTGTGTGTGGGGTCAAGTGCACGTGAAGTGCACGCTCAGAGCACGTGATGTCATCGCTAGAGCACGAGAAAGCTTCAGATTCATCAGAAATAAATATTTGTAAATTGCCATTACTGCCACAATTTTCACTCTACAGGCATAATTTATAGTACAAAACGTAGGAAATCTTGTGCTTGCTTGTACAAATGTGTCGTGGAATCCCACAAACATTTACTTTTTTGTCAAAAAGCAAGAAAGCGACATGAAGTCAACCAACTGCTCCATTAAGACCCATGTTAAATCGGAGCAAAATCTTCTCTCATGAAGCAAACGGAGGCATTTTATGAACTGCCTTTGCGCTCTCATTTCTAAACCCCCCAAACATTTGAGTACACGGCAACGTTCACAAAAGTCTTGTGCTTCTCACGATGCCTTCATTTTTTTAAACGGAGTTACGGTTTTCCTATCACATTCATTTGTTTGACAGGTTGTTTTGGTTAAATCTACAGTCCAGTCTCCCTCTCAGTCACTAACTGACACAGGTGTTTCGAATCACCAGCTCGTCAGGACAGGACCAACTGCTCTTATCACCGTGGAAACCTTTGATTGACAGATACACGCACACACATAGGGCAACTGACTTCTGAATGTCTGCCTCTCCCCCTGTATCTCTCTCTCCTTCTGTTTCTCTCTCTCTCTGTGTCTCTCCCACCCCTCCCCTCTGTCTGTCTGTCTCTCTCTCTCTCTTTCTCTCTCTCTCTCTCTAAAATGAGCTATATTAAGCTATATTATGCTATTTTGAGCTTTATTCAGCAATATTCAACTATTTTCAGCTATTAGCTATATTCAGCTATATTTAGCCATATTCTGCTTCGTTCATTAATTTATAGCTATAATGAGCTATATTGAGCTATATTATGCTATTTTCATCTTTATTGAGCTATATTGAGCTTTATTCAGCAATATTCAACTATTTTCAGCTATTAGCTATATTCAGCTATATTCAGCTATATTCAGCTATATTCAGCTATATTCAGCAGTTTACACCTAAAATTAGCTATATTAAGCTATTTTCAGCTTTATTGAGCTATATTCAGCTTTATTCAGCAATATTCAACTATTTTCTGTTATTAGCTATATTCAGCTATATTTAGCCATATTCAGCTTTATTCATTAATTTACAGCTATAATGAGCTATATTGAGCTATATTCAGCAATTTACAGCTAAAATGAGCTATATTAAGCTATATTATGCTATTTTCAGTTTTATTGAGCTATATTGAGCTTTATTCAGCAATATTCAACTATTTTCAGCTATTATCTATATTGAGCTATATTCAGCAGTTTACACCTAAAATGAGCTATATTAAGCTATATTATGCTATTTTCAGCTTTATTGAGCTATATTGAGCTTTATTCAGCAATATTCAATTATTTTCAGCTATTACGGCAGTAGGCGCCACACTTTCAAAATTTCTTGCGAAATTTTCTAGTTAAGTGTGGCGCTGCCAGCAAGGGCTCATAGCCCTTGCAGCAGCCCAACTTTATGTTCTCCTGCGGGCTTATTATTAAGTGTGGCGCTGCCAGCAAGGGCTCATAGAGCCCTGCAGCAGCCCAACTTTATATTCTCCTGCATACTTATTATTTATTTATTCCCGTTCTGCCTAAACTTTGGACCACTAAGGATCCCGGAGCGTTGCCAGCACATGCGTACAAAATACATCAAAACGAGCGGCCTGATCGGGAATCGTGTGCTATGACCCTGCTAAGAGATTCGACCGGCGGTTTTCCTGAAAAACGCAAAAAACGGCGAAAAAATTTACAATGGGTGTGTGTGGGGTGAAGTGCACGTGAAGTGCACGCTCAGAGCACGTGATGTCATCGCTAGAGCACGAGAAAGCTTCAGATTCATCAGAAATAAATATTTGTAAATTGCCATTACTGCCACAATTTTCACTCTACAGGCATAATTTATAGTACAAAACGTAGGAAATCTTGTGCTTGCTTGTACAAATGTGTCGTGGAGTCCCAAAAACATTTACTTTTTTGTCAAAAAGCAAGAAAGCGACATGAAGTCAGCCAACCGCTCCATTTAGCCCCATGTTAAATCGGAGCAAAATCTTCTCTCATGAAGCAAACGGAGGCATTTTCTGAACTGCCTTTGCGCTCTCATTTCTAAACCCCCCAAACATTTGAGTACACGGCAACGTTCACAAAAGTCTTGTGCTTCTCACGATGCCTTCATTTTTTTAAACGGAGTTACGGTTTTCCTAGCACATTCATTTCTTTGACAGGTTGTTTTGGTTAAATCTACAGTCCAGTCTCCCTCTCAGTCACTAACTGACACATGTGTTTCGAATCACCAGCTCGTCAGGACAGGACCAACTGCTCTTATCACCGTGGAAACCTTTGATTGACAGATACACGCACACACATAGGGCAACTGACTTCTGAATGTCTGGCTCTCCCCCTGTATCTCTCTCTCTGTGTCTCTCCCACCCCTCCCCTCTGTCTGTCTGTCTGTCTCTCTCTCTCTCTCTAAAATGAGCTATATCAAGCTATATTATGCTATTTTTAGCTTTATTGAGCTATATTGAGCTTTATTCAGCAATATTCAACTATTTTCAGCTATTAGCTATATTCAGCTATATTCAGCTATATTCAGCTATATTCAGCAGTTTACACCCAAAATGAGCTATATTAAGCTATTTTCTGCTTTATTGAGCTATATTCAGCTTTATTCAGCAATATTCAACTATTTTCAGTTATTAGCTATATTCAGCTATATTTAGCCATATTCAGCTTTATTCATTAATTTACAGCTATAATGAGCTATATTGAGCTATATTCAGCAATTTACAGCTAAAATGAGCTATATTAAGCTATAATATGCTATTTTCAGTTTTATTGAGCTATATTGAGCTTTATTCAGCAATATTCTACTATTTTCAGCTATTATCTATATTGAGCTATATTCAGCAGTTTACACCTAAAATGAGCTATATTAAGCTATATTATGCTATTTTCAGCTTTATTGAGCTATATTGAGCTTTATTCAGCAATATTCAATTATTTTCAGCTATTACGGCAGTAGGCGCCACACTTTCAAAATTTCTTGCGGAATTTTCTAGTTTATTTATTATTCCTCTTCCGCCTAAACTTTGGACCACTAAGGATCCCGGAGCGTTGCCAGCACATGCGTACAAAATACATCAAAACGAGCGGCCTGATCGGGAATCGTGTGCTATGACCCTGCTAAGAGATTCGACCGGCGGTTTTCCTGAAAAACGTAAAAAACGGCGAAAAAATTTACAATGGGTGTGTGTGGGGTGAAGTGCACGTGAAGTGCACGCTCAGAGCACGTGATGTCATCGCTAGAGCGCGAGAAAGCTTCAGATTCATCAGAAATAAATATTTGTAAATTGCCATTACTGCCCCAATATTCACTCTACAGGCATAATTTATAGCACAAAACGTAGGAAATCTTGTGCTTGCTTGTACAAATGTGTCGTGGAATCCCACAAACATTTACTTTTTTGTCAGCAAGCCTGAAAGCGACATGAAGTCAACCAACTGCTCCATTAAGACCCATGTTAAATCGGAGCAAAATCTTCTCTCATGAAGCAAACGGAGGCATTTTATGAACTGCCTTTGCGCTCTCATTTCTAAACCCCCCAAACATTTGAGTACACGACAACGTTCACAAAAGTCTTGTGCTTCTCACGATGCCTTCATTTTTTTAAACGGAGTTACGGTTTTCCTATCACATTCATTAGTTTGACAGGTTGTTTTGGTTAAATCTATAGTCCAGTCTGCCTCTCAGTCACTAACTGACACAGGTGTTTCGAATCAGCAGCTTGTCAGGACAGGACCAACTGCTCTTATCACCGTGGAAACCTTTGATTGACAGATACACGCACACACATAGGGCAACTGACTTCTGAATGTCTGGCTCTCCCCCTGTATCTCTCTCTCTGTGTCTCTCCCACCCCTCCCCTCTGTCTGTCTGTCTGTCTGTCTGTCTCTCTCTCTCTCTCTAAAATGAGCTATATTAAGCTATATTATGCTATTTTTAGCTTTATTGAGCTATATTGAGCTTTATTCAGCAATATTCAACTATTTTCAGCTATTAGCTATATTCAGCTATATTCAGCTATATTCAGCTATATTCAGCAGTTTACACCTAAAATGAGCTATATTAAGCTATTTTCTGCTTTATTGAGCTATATTCAGCTTTATTCAGCAATATTCAACTATTTTCAGTTATTAGCTATATTCAGCTATATTTAGCCATATTCAGCTTTATTCATTCATTTACAGCTATAATGAGCTATATTGAGCTATATTCAGCAATTTACAGCTAAAATGAGCTATATTAAGCTATATTATGGTATTTTCAGTTTTATTGAGCTATATTGAGCTTTATTCAGCAATATTCAACTATTTTCAGCTATTAGCTATATTCAGCTATATTCAGCTATATTCAGCTATATTCAGCTATATTCAGCAGTTTACACCTAAAATGAGCTATATTAAGCTATATTATGCTATTTTTAGCTTTATTGAGCTAGATTGAGCTTTATTCAGCAATATTCAATTATTTTCTGCTATTACGGCAGTAGGCGCCACACTTTCAAAATTTCTTGCGAAATTTTCTAGTTATTATTATTCCTGTTCCGCCTAAACTTTGGACCACTAAGGATCCCGGAGCGTTGCCAGCACATGCGTACAAAATACATCAAAACGAGCGGCCTGATCGGGAATCGTGTGCTATGACCCTGCTAAGAGATTCGACCGGCGGTTTTCCCGAAAAATGCAAAAAACGGCGAGAAATTGTCCCATCCGCTTACATGGGGTTTCGGCGAAAAGAGAGCAAAAGAAACACTCATCTTTGTGGCCATATTGACTCGCCATACTTTAACGTAGAGAAATGATTAAACCTTTGAAACGTTAACAAAAGGATGGACTTTATTTTCCTAATTGGACATTTTTTCATAGCTAGCACAGTTTTCCTCTAATATTTGTTCAAGTTTAGGAAAATATTCAGACCATTTCTGACTTTACAATGGGTGTGTATGTGGCAGCTCAGAGCACGTGATGTCATCGCTAGAGCACGAGAAAGCTTCAGATTCATCAGAAATAAATATTTGTAAATTGCCATTACTGCCCCAATATTCACTCTACAGGCATAATTTATAGCACAAAACGTAGGAAATCTTGTGCTTGCTTGTACAAATGTGTCGTGGAATCCCACAAACATTTACTTTTTTGTCAGCAAGCCTGAAAGCGACATGAAGTCAACCAACTGCTCCATTAAGACCCATGTTAAATCGGAGCAAAATCTTCTCTCATGAAGCAAACGGAGGCATTTTATGAACTGCCTTTGCGCTCTCATTTCTAAACCCCCCAAACATTTGAGTACACGGCAACGTTCACAAAAGTCTTGTGCTTCTCACGATGCCTTCATTTTTTTAAACGGAGTTACGGTTTTCCTATCACATTCATTTGTTTGACAGGTTGTTTTGGTTAAATCTACAGTCCAGTCTCCCTCTCAGTCACTAACTGACACAGGTGTTTCGAATCACCAGCTCGTCAGGACAGGACCAACTGCTCTTATCACCGTGGAAACCTTTGATTGACAGATACACGCACACACATAGGGCAACTGACTTCTGAATGTCTGCCTCTCCCCCTGTATCTCTCTCTCCTTCTGTTTCTCTCTCTCTCTGTGTCTCTCCCACCCCTCCCCTCTGTCTGTCTGTCTCTCTCTCTCTCTCTTTCTCTCTCTCTCTCTCTAAAATGAGCTATATTAAGCTATATTATGCTATTTTGAGCTTTATTCAGCAATATTCAACTATTTTCAGCTATTAGCTATATTCAGCTATATTTAGCCATATTCTGCTTCGTTCATTAATTTATAGCTATAATGAGCTATATTGAGCTATATTATGCTATTTTCATCTTTATTGAGCTATATTGAGCTTTATTCAGCAATATTCTACTATTTGCAGCTATTAGCTATATTCAGCTATATTCAGCTATATTCAGCTATATTCAGCTATATTCAGCTATATACACCTAAAATTAGCTATATTAAGCTATATTATGCTATTTTCATCTTTATTGAGCTATATTGAGCTTTATTCAGCAATATTCTACTATTTGCAGCTATTAGCTATATTCAGCTATATTCAGCTATATTCAGCAGTTTACACCTAAAATGAGCTATATTAACATATATTATGCTATTTTCAGCTTTATTGAGCTATATTCAACTATTTTCAGCTATTATCTATATTGAGCTATATTCAGCAGTTTACACCTAAAATGAGCTATATTAAGCTATATTATGCTATTTTCAGCTTTATTGAGCTATATTGAGCTTTATTCAGCAATATTCAATTATTTTCAGCTATTACGGCAGTAGGCGCCACACTTTCAAAATTTCTTGCGAAATTTTCTAGTTATTATTCCTCTTCCGCCTAAACTTTGGACCACTAAGGATCCCGGAGCGTTGCCAGCACATGCGTACAAAATACATCAAAACGAGCGGCCTGATCGGGAATCGTGTGCTATGACCCTGCTAAGAGATTCGACCGGCGGTTTTCCTGAAAAACGCAAAAAACGGCGAAAAAATTTACAATGGGTGTGTGTGGGGTGAAGTGCACGTGAAGTGCACGCTCAGAGCACGTGATGTCATCGCTAGAGCACGAGAAAGCTTCAGATTCATCAGAAATAAATATTTGTAAATTGCCATTACTGCCCCAATATTCACTCTACAGGCATAATTTATAGCACAAAACGTAGGAAATCTTGTGCTTGCTTGTACAAATGTGTCGTGGAATCCCACAAACATTTACTTTTTTGTCAGCAAGCCTGAAAGCGACATGAAGTCAACCAACTGCTCCATTAAGACCCATGTTAAATCGGAGCAAAATCTTCTCTCATGAAGCAAACGGAGGCATTTTCTGAACTGCCTTTGCGCTCTCATTTCTAAACCTCCCAAACATTTGAGTACACGGCAACGTTCACAAAAGTCTTGTGCTTCTCACGATGCCTTCATTTTTTTAAACGGAGTTACGGTTTTCCTATCACATTCATTTGTTTGACAGGTTGTTTTGGTTAAATCTACAGTCCAGTCTCCCTCTCAGTCACTAACTGACACAGGTGTTTCGAATCACCAGCTCGTCAGGACAGGACCAACTGCTCTTATCACCGTGGAAACCTTTGATTGACAGATACACGCACACACATAGGGCAACTGACTTCTGAATGTCTGCCTCTCCCCCTGCATCTCTCTCTCCTTCTGTCTCTCTCTCTCTCTGTGTCTCTCCCACCCCTCCCCTCTGTCTGTCTGTCTGTCTCTCTCTCTCTCTAAAATGAGCTATATTAAGCTATATTATGCTATTTTGAGCTTTATTCACCAATATTCAACTATTTTCAGCTATTAGCTATATTCAGCTATATTTAGCCATATTCTGCTTCGTTCATTAATTTATAGCTATAATGAGCTATATTGAGCTATATTATGCTATTTTCATCTTTATTGAGCTAGATTGAGCTTTATTCAGCAATATTCTACTATTTTCAGCTATTAGCTATATTCAGCTATATTCAGCTATATTCAGCTATATTCAGCTATATTCAGCTATATTCAGCTATATTCAGCTATATTCAGCAGTTTACACCTAAAATGAGCTATATTAAGCTATATTATGCTATTTTCAGCTTTATTGAGCTATATTGAGCTTTATTCAGCAATATTCAACTATTTTCAGCTATTAGCTATATTCAGCTATATTCAGCTATATTCAGCAGTTTACACCTAAAATGAGCTATATTAAGCTATATTATGCTATTTTCAGCTTTATTGAGCTATATTGAGCTTTATTCAGCAATATTCAATTATTTTCAGCTATTACGGCAGTAGGCGCCACACTTTCGAAATTTCTTGCGAAATTTTCTAGTTATTATTCCCGTTCTGCCTAAACTTTGGACCACTAAGGATCCCGGAGCGTTGCCAGCACATGCGCACAAAATACATCAAAACGAGCGGCCTGATCGGGAATCGTGTGCTATGACCCTGCTAAGAGATTCGACCGGCGGTTTTCCCGAAAAACGCAAAAAACGGCGAAAAAATTTACAATGGGTGTGTGTGGGGTCAAGTGCACGTGAAGTGCACGCTCAGAGCACGTGATGTCATCGCTAGAGCACGAGAAAGCTTCAGATTCATCAGAAATAAATATTTGTAAATTGCCATTACTGCCCCAATATTCACTCTACAGGCATAATTTATAGTACAAAACGTAGGAAATCTTGTGCTTGCTTGTACAAATGTGTCGTGGAGTCCCAAAAACATTTACTTTTTTGTCAAAAAGCAAGAAAGCCACATCAAGTCAGCCAACCGCTCCATTCAGCCCCATGTTAAATCGGAGCAGAGTTTTCTCTAAATGAGCAAACGGGGGCTCTTTCTGAACTGCCTCTAAGCGCTCATTTCTAAACCCCCCAAACATTTGAGTACACGACAACGTTCACAAAAGTCTTGTGCTTCTCACGATGCCTTCATTCTTTTAAACGGAGTTACGGTTTTCCTATCACATTCATTTGTTTGACAGGTTGTTTTGGTTAAATCTACAGTCCAGTCTGCCTCTCAGTCACTAACTGACACAGGTGTTTCGAATCAGCAGCTCGTCAGGACAGGACCAACTGCTCTTATCACCGTGGAAACCTTTGATTGACAGATACACGCACACACATAGGGCAACTGACTTCTGAATGTCTGCCTCTCCCCCTGTATCTCTCTCTCCCCCTGTATCTCTCTCTCTGTGTCTCTCCCACCCCTCCCCTCTGTCTGTCTGTCTGTCTCTCTCTCTCTCTCTAAAATGAGCTATATTAAGCTATATTATGCTATTTTTAGCTTTATTGAGCTATATTGAGCTTTATTCAGCAATATTCAACTATTTTCAGCTATTAGCTATATTCAGCTATATTTAGCCATATTCTGCTTCGTTCATTAATTTATAGCTATAATGAGCTATATTGAGCTATATTATGCTATTTTCATCTTTATTGAGCTATATTGAGCTTTATTCAGCAATATTCAACTATTTTCAGCTATTAGCTATATTCAGCTATATTCAGCTATATTCAGCTATATTCAGCTATATTCAGCTATATTCTGCAGTTTACACCTAAAATGAGCTATATTGAGCTATATTATGCTATTTTCATCTTTATTGAGCTATATTGAGCTTTATTCAGCAATATTCAACTATTTTCAGCTATTAGCTATATTCAGCTATATTCAGCTATATCCAGCAGTTTACACCTAAAATGAGCTATATTAAGCTATATTATGATATTTTCAGTTTTATTGAGCTATATTGAGCTTTATTCAGCAATATTCAACTATTTTCAGCTATTATCTATATTGAGCTATATTCAGCAGTTTACACCTAAAATGAGCTATATTAAGCTATATTATGCTATTTTCAGCTTTATTGAGCTAGATTGAGCTTTATTCAGCAATATTCAATTATTTTCTGCTATTACGGCAGTAGTCGCCACACTTTCAAAATTTCTTGCGAAATTTTCTAGTTTATTCCTCTTCCGCCTAAACTTTGGACCGTATCTCGTCCCGCAGCGTTGCCAGCACATGCGTACAAAATACATCAAAACGAGCGGCCTGATCGGGAATCGTGTGCTATGACCCTGCTAAGAGATTCGACCGGCGGTTTTCCCGAAAAATGCAAAAAACGGCGAGAAATTGTCCCATCCGCTTACATGGGGTTTCGGCGAGAAGAGAGCAAAAGAAACACTCATCTTTGTGGCCATATTGACTCGCCATACTTTAACGTAGAGAAATGATTAAACCTTTGAAACGTTAACAAAAGGATGGACTTTATTTTCCTAATTGGACATTTTTTGATAGCTAGCACAGTTTTCCTCCAATATTTGTTCAAGTTTAGGAAAATATTCAGACCATTTCTGACTTTACAATGGGTGTGTATGTGGCAGCTCAGAGCACGTGATGTCATCGCTAGAGCACGAACCAGCTTCAGATTCATCAGAAACAAATATTTGTAAATTGCCATTACTGCCCCAATATTCACTCTACAGGCATAATTTATAGCACAAAACGTAGGAAATCTTGTGCTTGCTTGTACAAATGTGTCGTGGAATCCCACAAACATTTACTTTTTTGTCAGCAAGCCTGAAAGCGACATGAAGTCAACCAACTGCTCCATTAAGACCCATGTTAAATCGGAGCAAAATCTTCTCTCATGAAGCAAATGGAGGCATTTTCTGAACTGCCTTTGCGCTCTCATTTCTAAACCCCCCAAACATTTGAGTACACGGCAACGTTCACAAAAGTCTTGTGCTTCTCACGATGCCTTCATTTTTTTAAACGGAGTTACGGTTTACCTATCACATTCATTAGTTTGACAGGTTGTTTTGGTTAAATCTACAGTCCAGTCTCCCTCTCAGTCACTAACTGACACAGGTGTTTCGAATCACCAGCTCGTCAGGACAGGACCAACTGCTCTTATCACCGTGGAAACCTTTGATTGACAGATACACGCACACACATAGGGCAACTGACTTCTGAATGTCTGCCTCTCCCCCTGTATCTCTCTCTCCTTCTGTCTCTCTCTCTCTCTGTGTCTCTCCCACCCCTCCCCTCTGTCTGTCTCTCTCTCTCTCTCTCTCTAAAATGAGCTATATTAAGCTATATTATGCTATTTTGAGCTTTATTCAGCAATATTCAACTATTTTCAGCTATTAGCTATATTCAGCTATATTTAGCCATATTCTGCTTCGTTCATTAATTTATAGCTATAATGAGCTATATTGAGCTATATTATGCTATTTTCATCTTTATTGAGCTATATTGAGCTTTATTCAGCAATATTCAACTATTTTCAGCTATTAGCTATATTCAGCTATATTCAGCTATATCCAGCAGTTTACACCTAAAATGAGCTATATTAAGCTATATTATGATATTTTCAGTTTTATTGAGCTATATTGAGCTTTATTCAGCAATATTCAACTATTTTCAGCTATTATCTATATTGAGCTATATTCAGCAGTTTACACCTAAAATGAGCTATATTAAGCTATATTATGCTATTTTCAGCTTTATTGAGCTAGATTGAGCTTTATTCAGCAATATTCAATTATTTTCTGCTATTACGGCAGTAGTCGCCACACTTTCAAAATTTCTTGCGAAATTTTCTAGTTTATTCCTCTTCCGCCTAAACTTTGGACCGTATCTCGTCCCGCAGCGTTGCCAGCACATGCGTACAAAATACATCAAAACGAGCGGCCTGATCGGGAATCGTGTGCTATGACCCTGCTAAGAGATTCGACCGGCGGTTTTCCCGAAAAATGCAAAAAACGGCGAGAAATTGTCCCATCCGCTTACATGGGGTTTCGGCGAGAAGAGAGCAAAAGAAACACTCATCTTTGTGGCCATATTGACTCGCCATACTTTAACGTAGAGAAATGATTAAACCTTTGAAACGTTAACAAAAGGATGGACTTTATTTTCCTAATTGGACATTTTTTGATAGCTAGCACAGTTTTCCTCCAATATTTGTTCAAGTTTAGGAAAATATTCAGACCATTTCTGACTTTACAATGGGTGTGTATGTGGCAGCTCAGAGCACGTGATGTCATCGCCAGAGCACGAACCAGCTTCAGATTTATCAGAAATAAATATTTGTAAATTGCCATTACTGCCACAATTTTCACTCTACAGGCATAATTTATAGTACAAAACGTAGGAAATCTTGTGCTTGCTTGTACAAATGTGTCGTGGAGTCCCAAAAACATTTACTTTTTTGTCAAAAAGCAAGAAAGCGACATGAAGTCAGCCAACCGCTCCATTCAGCCCCATGTTAAATCGGAGCAGAGTTTTCTCAAAATGAGCAAACGGGGGCTCTTTCTGAACTGCCTCTAAGCGCTCATTTCTAAACCCACCAAACATTTAAGTACACGTAAACGTTCACAAAAGTCTTGTGCTTCTCACGATGTCTTCGTTTTTTCATACGGAGTTACGGTTTTCCTATCAAATTCATTAGTTTGACAGGTTTTTTTCATTAAATATCTCTCCCTAAGGGACAGAGCTGTGCTTCCCCAATCGCCATGGTAACCATGGCGCGCGCGTGTGGGAAAGACTAACTGCTGAGTGACACAGGTGCTTCAAATGAGCTAATCAGAGCAGTTTCACACACACGTAGTTATTTAACCTACATTAACAGACATATACATGCACATATACTTGTTATAGATACATAGAGAGACATACGAGTCTTAAGATCTCGTCTGCTCTTCACCCTGGTGACACAGGTGCTTCAAATGAGCTAATCAGGGCTGTTTCACACACATACTGTCTGTCTGTCTGTCTGTCTGTCTGTTTCTATATTCTATAATTATATTCAGCTTTATTCAGCAATTTACACCTAAAATGAGCTATATTAAGCTATATTATATTATTTTCAGCTTTATTGAGCTATATTCAACTATTTTCAGCTATTAGCTATATTGAGCTATATTCAGCAGTTTACACCTAAAATGAGCTATATTAAGCTATATTATATTATTTTCAGCTTTATTGAGCTATATTCAACTATTTTCAGCTATTAGCTATATTGAGCTATATTCAGCAGTTTACACCTAAAATGAGCTATATTAAGCTATTTTCAGCTTTATTGAGCTATATTCAGCTTTATTCAGCAATATTCAACTATTTTCAGTTATTAGCTATATTCAGCTATATTTAGCCATATTCAGCTTTATTCATTAATTTACAGCTATAATGAGCTATATTGAGCTATATTCAGCAATTTACAGCTAAAATGAGCTATATTAAGCTATATTATGCTATTTTCAGTTTTATTGAGCTATATTGAGCTTTATTCAGCAATATTCCACCAAAAATTATCGTTAGTTGCAGCCCTAATTGACAGAATATTAACCGACTACAATTTGAATAATGGATTACTTTTATTGAACAAAAAATTTTAGATAAAACTAAATCTAAAATCTAATTAAAACACATTTTCCTCTCAAATCTTCTCAATTTCATTTTTCTTCTCCTTTCCTCAGAAAACTGAGATGATAGAAGAGGCCTTCGCTGGGTAAGATCTCCCCAAACATCGCAACATCTGTTTTGCTGTTATGTGGGTCAATGTTGATTTTGAGTTACACGTGTGATGTCTCTGCAGAAAAAACAAGAATACAATGTACACCGAGAAATGAAACATCTATTGTGTTTTAGGATGTTTATGGACACTCCAGAAGATGAGAGGACTAAACTGATCAGTTGTCTGGGAGCCTTCAGGCAATACTGGGGGACTCTGCCACAGGTGAGCTAATAGCTGAAAATAGTTGAGTATTGCTGAATAAAGCTCAATATAGCTCAGTAAAGCTGAAAATAGCATAATATAGCTTAATATAGCTCATTTTAGGTGTAAACTGCTGGATATAGCTGAATATAGCTGAATATAGCTGAATATAGCTAATAGCTGAAAATAGTTGAATATTGCTGAATAAAGCTCAATATAGCTCAATAAAGCTGAAAATAGCATAATATAGCTTATTATAGCTCATTTTAGGTGTAAACTGCTGAATATAGCTGAATATAGCTGAATATAGCTAATAGCTGAAAATAGTTGAATATTGCTGAATAAAGCTCAATATAGCTCAGTAAAGCTGAAAATAGCATAATATAGCTTAATATAGCTCATTTTAGGTGTAAACTGCTGAATATAGCTGAATATAGCTGAATATAGCTAATAGCTGAAAATAGTTGAATATTGCTGAATAAAGCTCAATATAGCTCAATAAAGCTAAAAATAGCATAATATAGCTTAATATAGCTCATTTTAGAGAGAGAGAGAGAGAGACAGACAGAGGGGAGGGGTGGGAGAGACACAGAGAGTTACTCACCCTTTAGTTACTCTCCCTTTAGTTACTCACCCTTTAGTTACTCACCCTTTAGTTACTCTCCCTTTAGTTACTCTCCCTTTAGTTACTCACCCTTTAGTTACTCTCCCTTTAGTTACTCACCCTTTAGTTACTCACCCTTTAGTTACTCTCCCTTTAGTTACTCACCCTTTAGTTACTCACCCTTTAGTTACTCTCCCTTTAGTTACTCTCCCTTTAGTTACTCTCCCTTTAGTTACTCACCCTTTAGTTACTCACCCTTTAGTTACTCTCCCTTTAGTTACTCTCCCTTTAGTTACTCTCCCTTTAGTTACTCACCCTTTAGTTACTCACCCTTTAGTTACTCTCCCTTTAGTTACTCACCCTTTAGTTACTCTCCCTTTAGTTACTCACCCTTTAGTTACTCACCCTTTAGTTACTCTCCCTTTAGTTACTCTCCCTTTAGTTACTCTCCCTTTAGTTACTCACCCTTTAGTTACTCACCCTTTAGTTACTCTCCCTTTAGTTACTCACCCTTTAGTTACTCTCCCTTTAGTTACTCTCCCTTTAGTTACTCTCCCTTTAGTTACTCACCCTTTAGTTACTCTCCCTTTAGTTACTCACCCTTTAGTTACTCACCCTTTAGTTACTCTCCCTTTAGTTACTCACCCTTTAGTTACTCTCCCTTTAGTTACTCACCCTTTAGTTACTCACCCTTTAGTTACTCTCCCTTTAGTTACTCTCCCTTTAGTTACTCTCCCTTTAGTTACTCACCCTTTAGTTACTCACCCTTTAGTTACTCTCCCTTTAGTTACTCACCCTTTAGTTACTCACCCTTTAGTTACTCACCCTTTAGTTACTCTCCCTTTAGTTACTCTCCCTTTAGTTACTCACCCTTTAGTTACTCACCCTTTAGTTACTCTCCCTTTAGTTACTCACCCTTTAGTTACTCACCCTTTAGTTACTCTCCCTTTAGTTACTCACCCTTTAGTTACTCACCCTTTAGTTACTCTCCCTTTAGTTACTCACCCTTTAGTTACTCACCCTTTAGTTACTCTCCCTTTAGTTACTCACCCTTTAGTTACTCTCCCTTTAGTTACTCACCCTTTAGTTACTCACCCTTTAGTTACTCTCCCTTTAGTTACTCACCCTTTAGTTACTCACCCTTTAGTTACTCTCCCTTTAGTTACTCTCCCTTTAGTTACTCACCCTTTAGTTACTCACCCTTTAGTTACTCTCCCTTTAGTTACTCACCCTTTAGTTACTCACCCTTTAGTTACTCTCCCTTTAGTTACTCACCCTTTAGTTACTCACCCTTTAGTTACTCACCCTTTAGTTACTCACCCTTTAGTTACTCTCCCTTTAGTTACTCTCCCTTTAGTTACTCTCCCTTTAGTTACTCTCCCTTTAGTTACTCTCCCTTTAGTTACTCACCCTTTAGTTACTCTCCCTTTAGTTACTCACCCTTTAGTTACTCACCCTTTAGTTACTCTCCCTTTAGTTACTCTCCCTTTAGTTACTCTCCCTTTAGTTACTCTCCCTTTAGTTACTCACCCTTTAGTTACTCACCCTTTAGTTACTCTCCCTTTAGTTACTCACCCTTTAGTTACTCTCCCTTTAGTTACTCTCCCTTTAGTTACTCACCCTTTAGTTACTCTCCCTTTAGTTACTCTCCCTTTAGTTACTCACCCTTTAGTTACTCTCCCTTTAGTTACTCTCCCTTTAGTTAGGACCAACTGCTCTTATCACCGTGGAAACCTTTGATTGACAGATACACGCACACACATAGGGCAACTGACTTCTGAATGTCTGGCTCTCCCCCTGTATCTCTCTCTCCTTCTGTCTCTCTCTCTCTCTGTGTCTCTCCCACCCCTCCCCTCTGTCTGTCTCTCTCTCTCTCTCTCTAAAATGAGCTATATTAAGCTATATTATGCTATTTTTAGCTTTATTGAGCTATATTGAGCTTTATTCAGCAATATTCAACTATTTTCAGCTATTAGCTATATTCAGCTATATTCAGCTATATTCAGCAGTTTACACCTAAAATGAGCTATATTAAGCTATATTATGCTATTTTCAGCTTTACTGAGCTATATTGAGCTTTATTCAGCAATATTCAACTATTTTCAGCTATTAGCTATATTCAGCTATATTCAGCTATATTCAGCAGTTTACACCTAAAATGAGCTATAATAAGCTATATTATGCTATTTTCAGCTTTATTGAGCTATATTGAGCTTTATTCAGCAATATTCAACTATTTTCAGCTATTAGCTATATTCAGCTATATTCAGCTATATTCAGCTATATCCAGCAGTTTACACCTAAAATGAGCTATATTAAGCTATATTATGCTATTTTCAGCTTTACTGAGCTATATTGAGCTTTATTCAGCAATACTCAACTATTTTCAGCTATTAGCTCACCTGTGGCAGAGTCCCCCAGTATTGCCTGAAGGCTCCCAGACAACTGATCAGTTTAGTCCTCTCATCTTCTGGAGTGTCCATAAACATCCTAAAACACAATAGATGTTTCATTTCTCGGTGTACATTGTATTCTTGTTTTTTCTGCAGAGACATCACACGTGTAACTCAAAATCAACATTGACCCACATAACAGCAAAACAGATGTTGCGATGTTTGGGGAGATCTTACCCAGCGAAGGCCTCTTCTATCATCTCAGTTTTCTGAGGAAAGGAGAAGAAAAATGAAATTGAGAAGATTTGAGAGGAAAATGTGTTTTAATTAGATTTTAGATTTAGTTTTATCTAAAATTTTTTGTTCAATAAAAGTAATCCATTATTCAAATTGTAGTCGGTTAATATTCTGTCAATTAGGGCTGCAACTAACGATTATTTTTGGTGGAATATTGCTGAATAAAGCTCAATATAGCTCAATAAAACTGAAAATAGCATAATATAGCTTAATATAGCTCATTTTAGCTGTAAATTGCTGAATATAGCTCAATATAGCTCATTATAGCTGTAAATTAATGAATAAAGCTGAATATGGCTAAATATAGCTGAATATAGCTAATAACTGAAAATAGTTGAATATTGCTGAATAAAGCTGAATATAGCTCAATAAAGCTGAAAATAGCTTAATATAGCTCATTTTAGGTGTAAACTGCTGAATATAGCTCAATATAGCTAATAGCTGAAAATAGTTGAATATAGCTCAATAAAGCTGAAAATAATATAATATAGCTTAATATAGCTCATTTTAGGTGTAAACTGCTGAATATAGCTCAATATAGCTAATAGCTGAAAATAGTTGAATATAGCTCAATAAAGCTGAAAATAATATAATATAGCTTAATATAGCTCATTTTAGGTGTAAACTGCTGAATATAGCTCAATATAGCTAATAGCTGAAAATAGTTGAATATAGCTCAATAAAGCTGAAAATAATATAATATAGCTTAATATAGCTCATTTTAGGTGTAAATTGCTGAATAAAGCTGAATATAATTATAGAATATAGAAACAGACAGACAGACAGACAGACAGACAGTATGTGTGTGAAACAGCCCTGATTAGCTCATTTGAAGCACCTGTGTCACCAGGGTGAAGAGCAGACGAGATCTTAAGACTCGTATGTCTCTCTATGTATCTATAACAAGTATATGTGCATGTCTATGTCTGTTAATGTAGGTTAAATAACTACGTGTGTGTGAAACTGCTCTGATGACCTCATTTGAAGCACCTGTGTCACTCAGCAGTTAGTGTTTCCCACACGCACGCGCCATGGTTACCATGGCGATTGGGGAAGCACAGCTCTGTCCCTTAGGGAGAGATATTTAATGAAAAAAACCTGTCAAACTAATGAATTTGATAGGAAAACCGTAACTCCGTATGAAAAAACGAAGACATCGTGAGAAGCACAAGACTTTTGTGAACGTTTACGTGTACTTAAATGTTTGGTGGGTTTAGAAATGAGCGCTTAGAGGCAGTTCAGAAAGAGCCCCCGTTTGCTCATTTAGAGAAAACTCTTGTAGTCCATCCCTCCAATGATCTTGCGAATCAGCTTAAAAGTCAAGGCCCACAATTGAGTCCTCTCCCATTCCAAACTGTCCGAGCTTATCAGCGCTACACACACCGTCCTTCAGACAGATGAGATTTCATTAGATCGACATTCATACATGCTGTACGCCTTCTTTAGTGTGTGTGTGTGTGTGTGTGTGTGTGTGTGTGTGTGTGTACCTGGGCGGTAACAGACTGGTCTCCACAGCCATTGCTAGACAGTCATGCAGGAAGGAGATCCTCTTGGGACTGTGCTGGCTGTGTATGAACCGCACTATCCACTGCACACACTGTTCATGAGACTCCTGCAGAAGGACATGGAGGGAATTGATGCATCCAGCCAATCACTCATCATGTGTGCAAGTGTGTGTGTGTGTGTGTGTGTGTGTGTGTATATATATATAGTGGTAAAAAGCTGAACTTTAAAGACTCACAAAATAGAGTTTCCATTGAGCAGTGTGTGGCAAACCCAACACGTGCATGTATGCCACATTGCATGCCTCAGATCTCTGATTCATAGTCCTTCAGTGAAGTGCACGATGCGACTCGTGCATGTGCAGCGTGCCCGTGTGGTCATTTTGTGCGTGAACGTGTCCACAGGCCGCTGCAGCTTGTTACCAGTGGTGAATAACAGCGGCGCCATCTGTAACTCCTGGAAGTTAGACCCCACTACGCTCCACTTCCCTCTGAGAGGCATGCTGCCGTTTGACAAGGTAGAATATTAACACATGTGATACACACACACACACACACACAAAGCAGTATTACATTGTGTGTTTCTTTTGTTTGTAGGACCTGTTTGAGCCCCAGACGGGCTTGCTGCGCTATGTGTTAGAACAGCCGTACTCAAGAGATCAAGAGTTAGGACTCAACAAGCAGGTCACCCTTTAGTTACTCTCCCTTTAGTTACTCACCCTTTAGTTACTCTCACTTTAGTTACTCACCCTTTAGTTACTCACCCTTTAGTTACTCTCCCTTTAGTTACTCACCCTTTAGTTACTCTCCCTTTAGTTACTCACCCTTTAGTTACTCTCCCTTTAGTTACTCACCCTTTAGTTACTCACCCTTTAGTTACTCTCCCTTTAGTTACTCACCCTTTAGTTACTCTCCCTTTAGTTACTCACCCTTTAGTTACTCTCCCTTTAGTTACTCACCCTTTAGTTACTCTCCCTTTAGTTACTCTCCCTTTAGTTACTCACCCTTTAGTTACTCTCCCTTTAGTTACTCTCCCTTTAGTTACTCTCCCTTTAGTTACTCTCCCTTTAGTTACTCTCCCTTTAGTTACTCACCCTTTAGTTACTCACCCTTTAGTTACTCTCCCTTTAGTTACTCACCCTTTAGTTACTCTCCCTTTAGTTACTCACCCTTTAGTTACTCTCCCTTTAGTTACTCACCCTTTAGTTACTCTCCCTTTAGTTACTCTCCCTTTAGTTACTCACCCTTTAGTTACTCTCCCTTTAGTTACTCACCCTTTAGTTACTCTCCCTTTAGTTACTCACCCTTTAGTTACTCACCCTTTAGTTACTCTCCCTTTAGTTACTCACCCTTTAGTTACTCTCCCTTTAGTTACTCTCCCTTTAGTAGTTACTCACCCTTTAGTTACTCTCCCTTTAGTTACTCTCCCTTTAGTTACTCACCCTTTAGTTACTCTCCCTTTAGTTACTCTCCCTTTAGTTACTCACCCTTTAGTTACTCTCCCTTTAGTTACTCACCCTTTAGTTACTCACCCTTTAGTTACTCTCCCTTTAGTTACTCACCCTTTAGTTACTCTCCCTTTAGTTACTCACCCTTTAGTTACTCTCCCTTTAGTTACTCACCCTTTAGTTACTCTCCCTTTAGTTACTCTCCCTTTAGTTACTCACCCTTTAGTTACTCTCCCTTTAGTTACTCTCCCTTTAGTTACTCACCCTTTAGTTACTCTCCCTTTAGTTACTCTCCCTTTAGTTAGGACCAACTGCTCTTATCACCGTGGAAACCTTTGATTGACAGATACACGCACACACATAGGGCAACTGACTTCTGAATGTCTGGCTCTCCCCCTGTATCTCTCTCTCCTTCTGTCTCTCTCTCTCTCTGTGTCTCTCCCACCCCTCCCCTCTGTCTGTCTCTCTCTCTCTCTCTAAAATGAGCTATATTAAGCTATATTATGCTATTTTTAGCTTTATTGAGCTATATTGAGCTTTATTCAGCAATATTCAACTATTTTCAGCTATTAGCTATATTCAGCTATATTCAGCTATATTCAGCAGTTTACACCTAAAATGAGCTATATTAAGCTATATTATGCTATTTTCAGCTTTATTGAGCTATATTGAGCTTTATTCAGCAATATTCAACTATTTTCAGCTATTAGCTATATTGAGCTATATTCAGCTTAATTTAACTTTTTTAAGCTTTTTTATATTTAAAATGTAAGCTTCAGCTTTTAGCACTCCAACGCTGCTCTCAAGTCCATCACAAATACAGAAATGACTCCTCAATAACCTCAACAACACATCTCACTACCGGTAATATATATATTGCAACGTCTTACGGCAGTAGGCGCCACACTTTCAAAATTTCTTGCGAAATTTTCTAGTTATTATTATAAACACTTGACAGGAAGGGGTGGTGGAGGTTTGACCTTCCTTATCTTCCTTGAGAACAGGTCTCTATTGTCTTTCTGTGGGGGCTCCCTCCTGGGATCATTCCAGAGAAACAGATGTGTTATTCTTCTCTCAGACGTTTCTGTGGTCAACCTCTTATCTGTGTTTGGAGAGGAATACTCCCTGGTGCACTTCAGCAAGGCTGTCAGACCATAAATGTTATTCACTCTCTCTTTGTTGT
Organism: Cottus gobio; assembly: GCA_023566465.1. Lineage (NCBI taxonomy): Eukaryota > Metazoa > Chordata > Actinopteri > Perciformes > Cottidae > Cottus > Cottus gobio. Next base: position 10,815,390 of record CM042223.1, on the reverse strand, counting down.
GTGAGACAAGAAGACAGGACCTGAAGGTAGGTACAATAAATGAAAACCCCTGTGTGTGCTATGCTTGATAGCGCTCCTAGTGATAGCTATTTTGTATTACAGTGGCCTCCAACCACCGGGCCGTGGCCCGTTACCGGTCCGTGGGTCCCTTGGTACCGGGCCGCACAGAAAGAATGAATGAAAACAATGATGGTTGATTATCAAGGTCGGAAAGATGCTATATTTTTAATATTATATTTATTATACATCGGTCTGTGCATCTAAGTGGCTTGACACATGTCAAGAGGTCATGTGATACGTTACCCCAAAAATTAAACTTAAGTGTGTGTTTCAACTCTGCTGGTGTTCTGAATTAAAATCAATCAAGTATCCTGAGATCGTCAAAACAGCTCTGAAACCTGGCTTAAATTTTCACATCCAGTCTTTGTGAAGCGGGGTTTAAGTTACAGAGTACTCACGACATAGAACAGAACGCCTGGACTGGAAGAGGTGCTGACCTTATGGAGGACGGCCCGACTTTAAGCGGACAAAGAGGCAGAGGCAGTCTGAAAATCAGCAGATCCTTTGCCAACTGCCGGACGGGTAGCCGATCTAAGCCGGTCTGCTTGGTGGTCGACACAGGCTCTCTGTTCCATGGGATATATTTAGTGTAGTTCTTAGTTTGATTCAATTTGTAATTGTGTGCTTTACGCTTTGTATACATCAGTAATTTAGAGTAGTAACCTGCACATTTTGTTTACATATTGTTTCTTTGATATATATTATCGTTAACAAATATGCATGTTGAAGTATGGGCTGAAAATGTAAAGTTTTGTAAAATCTTGAATCTGTTTTGAGCATTCAACCTCTCAGGTCCTTTTCTACAGGATGTAAACATATTTATCAGTGCAGCTTTAAAGTTTAGTGTTTGAAAAGAAAAGATTTACTGTCTGAAGCCTTTTGCTCTGTGTCTGAAGAAGAAGAAACCCCTTTATTAGTCCCACACTTAGTCCCACAGTGGGGAAATTTACCCTCTGCATTTGACCCATCCTTTAAGGAGCAGTGGGCAGCCTCGTGAAGCGCCCGGGGAGCAACTGGGGGTTAAGTGTCTTGCTCAGGGACACAACGACATGGACTGGCTGAGGCGGGGTGTGAACCCCGGTCCTCTGGTTGAAAGACTGACTTGCTAACCACTGAGCCACAGTCGCCCCACAGTCGCCCCCAGTCTGGCTTCCATTAATTACAGTCGGGGTAAAGAAATTGTGCATTTCCATCGTATCTCTCCCCCAGCATAAGCCCACGTGCATGTATACATGCAAAGGCTTATTTATTTCAAGGTCAGGTAGTCAGATGATTACTGTGTGGTGTCCTGATGATAAAGACTGTTGTGAGGCTTTAAGGTGGCCGTTAGCAGTTAGCAGTTAGCAGTAAAGCATCGTCAGATGCAGCAATGCACTCAAAAAGACAATGTGCAACACATTTAACAACCAGTCTCATTCATAAAATGAGGGGATCAACTGCCATGTTGTGTCAGACAAAGGTCGCTCAAAGAGGCCGAGGAATGAGATGATTCCAATGGAGAAGTAGAGCTTATTGTGGTGCACTAGTGCAGTACACATTCCTAAAGCGCTCACAAATCCTCATCAAGAAAATAGACCCCCACCACCGATCCCAGACTATAAACAGTCTTTTTAGGAGTCCTGCTGCAGGCCCTTTGATCACTGAAAGGAATAATCAATTATCCAATCGTATCTTGTTCAGGATCACAGCTCTGATAACCAGGACTCAGGACGCTCCAACCAAGCTGAAGCTCCCACATTAATAGTAGAAAAGAAACACATCCATTACCCTGAACAAACTGAGTAATCTTATGAGTTGAGTGCTGCTGATAAAAACTTAAAATGATAGTGACAAGAATCTTTACTTTTCTACTGATGTAGATTCTAATTTCCTTTCAAATGTATAACGATAATAACTAAAGATATTGTTTTTATTCTAAAATATAGCTAAATAAGAAGTTGTTTTTATTTAGTTAGGTGATGAATCGGACTGCTTCAGCATTAGTTACATACTTTCTGAAAGTCAAGTATTTGTTTTATACTTTTGATTCATAAATTGGTGCCTTTGTCAAAAAAGTAAATAAAAGCTTCATACAAATATATTTCTTTCACCAGCACCCATGTAGAGGTGAATAGATTTGTTTGTGGTTCTGAAAGCGCTGAAAATCTTAATTTGAAACACTCAAAAGCTTCTTAGTTACTTTGAATAATCCACAGGCCCCGCTGTCAACGGTTTCAACTTCAACTTTCTTATGGGGTCAGATCGGTCTCATAATTCACAGATCTGACCCCATACTTTCTAACAATAACATGCATCACACAGCATGGTACCTTCATCATCCACAAGCTATTGCTCTTCATCTGGACTGATAAAGAACGCACCCTGTGTCACCAGGACTTTTCTTCAATGCTTATAGCTCTAGTTCATCTGAATTACTCACTGGTTATCATTCATATATGTCATATGCATCATCCTCTAAGTACATACCTCTTCACACAATGCTTCATTAGCTTTATTGCAGCTGTCTAGGTTTTGTAAATGATGTCTATGGCCATTCAATGCAGTGATTTGGTGGTGTTTGAGAGTTGGCACTCTCAGGTATTTGTGCTTTCATCCCCTGATTGCGTGCTGATTCATGTCTTCCATTTATTCTGCATGTGAGTCACTTCGATTATTGCTCTTATCCTCTTTGCATTTCAGTTCCTGCATGAGGCTGCAGACCGAAATTTCCAATAGCCAGTAAGAATGACTACAAGAAATCCTTGCAGTGACCAATAATTCTCAATAACTGTCTGCTTAAATTAGCCCATTGGAGCCCCCACTCCTCCTCCTCCTCCTCCTCCTCCTCCTCCTCCGCACGCACGCACGCACAGACGCACACCTTATCATAACCCCTTAGCCTCCTCTGAAGCATTACGCCTGTTGTTTTAGGACATTCTGCAATAAACATCATCATATTTTAATATGCTATAACAGTATATATATATATTGTATGAAGTGTTAAATATTGCTGAGTATCATGCACTGATGTTTAATAGACTTGTATGCCAGTGGAAGAAAAATCCACTTTTATTACTGCTGCTTGCTCACTTTAAGATTTTAAGATGCTTGCCGTGTATTGCTGTGAATATTGTGTATTAAATGCCAGGACAAAATATTATTTTTAAAATGGTTCATATATATAATGTTGATAGTCATCTGATGCTGATCATCTCACCCGCTAGAAGTAAACAGCTCAAACCTTGCATGCCTCTTTTGTCTCTGGCTCTTTTGATGTAAAGAACATACTCATGTTTACAACATTACTGAGTACATGAACCCTGCAAACCATCAATGTGAAGGTTTCTTATCTCTGAGAAAAGAGAGCAGCACAACATGGTAGCATAGCAACAGATTGATATAGAGATGGAGAACTCACAGTTTTTATTCCATGGCTGTGGGAAGAAAAGCTGTTCAGACAGAGAGTGCTTGGACATGGTGTGTACGTCAAGGCTCTCCAGTGTCTTGATGCTTCTGATGTGAACTTATAGTGCAAGGATAGCAAATTGATAAACACGCTGTAAGAAACGTCAGCATTCTTGTCTGCTACATCAAGCTTCCTTCCTGTCCTATCTGAAGTAGACTACAGCAAGCTTCTTCAATCATGAGCTTCCTCTGCTGACAATAGCAGGCGGTCAGAGCGACTGGGGGCCTCTTATTGGCTACGAGCAGCAGGGTTCCCCCTCCAGCAAAGCCACAGACTCCCCTGTGGTTGGTAGCACATTATGCATTACCCTCAACAAACCCTGAGCAAGCTGCATGCCGCTGAACAATTAACAGGCCACAAAAAAAATTGTTGGAAGACAGAGAAACAGTAAACTGGTGAGAACTAATACTATTTCAGTTTCATATTTATACACGATGTTTGCATTTTCTTTAAAGCTGATATTCAATCTTTTTGTATTGTGTAGAATGCAATGTTGAGAGAAAGAGGTCACTTGACAGGCATACAGAGAAGTATCACCCAAGTGTCTTGCCACTCATTGTTTGTTTGTTTTAGGGCAACTTAACTGTTTTCGTAATTTCTCGCCAGATATTGGTGGAGACCAAAAAGCAGACAGTAAATATCAGACTTACATTCCTCCAGAAACACATCTCCAAATAAAGGCTCATGTTGCTCTGTAGCAGAAGGTGAAAATATGTCATGGTTGTTTTTACAATTTGTTACGAACAACAAATAAAAAACTTGAATGCAGCTTTAAAGGAGCAGTGCTTAAGATTTAGTGTCATCTCGAGGTGTGTTGCAAATTGCAACAAACTAAATACCCTTCCGCTCACCTCTCCCTTTCCAAACGTGTCATCACTACAGTGAACGTATTACTAGTAGAAACTCTTATTCATACCCTGTTATTTTTCATGACTATATAATTGCTTTTAAAAACATATATAACATTTTCTAAATAAATAAATTCAGAGCAGTTTAAATATAACTCAATATTTTTTAGAGCAGCAAAGTCACTATATACATTAATAAATGTCTCACTGGAAACTAATCTAAATTGTAAATATAGTGAAGTTATAGTTAGTAATTCCCTTTTTAACTCTAGGGACATTTCATTGACATCAGCGTCGTAATAAAAATCACTCTTTGGTGTAGTAGACGAGGCTTTGAAGTGTCAACGACAGCAGAATGAAAGAATGAGAACGAGGAAAACTGTTCCTGCAGGAAGGATTCCTAGTTTCAGGTCATTATATACAAATGAAAACAATCTGCGCTAAATGTTACACACTGTTCCTAAGTCTCAAGATGTTGAACAGATGCATAGATGGCAATTAAGCAAAGTAATCAATATATGCATTTCTTTTGTTGGACATACACATGTGTATGTGTACTGTTCTGTATCTGATCCCCCCCCCCCCCCCCCCCTCCAAACCACTCACACACACAACACGTCGCCCTCTCTTTTCCATAAAGCATTATTAGAATCACATTATTTTGCACCAGTTTATTTCCCACAATTTCTCCCTTCCTTAGAACCAGGCTGCATCTATTCATAAAAGGATAATATTTTATACACGATTTCACACCATGGCAGTGTAACTCAGAGCCTCACTCTCACCAGTCAGCGTGAGCTTCCCATTCAGTCAATTTCTGCTGTTTTTTTTGGTGTTTATCAAAATAATGGAAAGTCTTTCATGTGCTGTGTGGCTGATACGGTCGGTATTCATCTTTCAGGGGAAATTAACTAGAGATTCTTTATGGTTTCATCCACCTTTCTAAAAACCCTTCTATCATTGTATTGCTATGGTAATGGTCAGAGGCTGCCAGACCCTCCTGGATTCTGTAGTGAGTGAATTTATTATTTCCTGATTGAAAAAGCAGATAATTAACAATAAATGCATATATTACATTTATAATACATTATTCTTTTTCCTCTTTTGTTTAACTGGGTTGCAAATGAATAAAGCTCCGAATATGCAAGTTGGATAAGTATAGTCTATCTGAGCTATGTTAGTATCATCTGTTTGAAAATCACCCATAAATGAACTCAAGTTTACACCCTTTTGATGGCTGGATCATCCGGGTTTGTTCTTTGTGTTTCTACAATGAACAGCTTGTCAGATTGTTTCCTGACGCCGAGGTCAGTCGATAATGACGGAGCACTTTGTTGGCCCCCGATCAATGCTGCTTTTCTTACTTTTCCTCGCGGGAGGGGGGCGGTGTGTGTGTGTGTGTGTGTGTAGGGGGGTTGGATAACTCAAAGATGTTGCATATTAGCTGGTGCTGTTAAATATAGCTGTCGCCTTGTCAGAGGGTGAGCGATGATATTTGTTTTTGTACTTACTACTACTCTTGAATTTCTGGAACGATTTGGTGCACACTGGAGCACCAGAGGGAAGAACAACATGTTATTAAACTTTTCTTTCCCTCCAAAAGATCTCAATATTTCCTTGCTTTTCTATTTTGGGTACTTTGTATATTCAGACAGTTCAGTTCACAGCAAAGGCAGAGTCGTGTTGAAGCTTAATGCTTTGGATGTGTTAGTTTAGAATATGAGCCTAGACATGCATTATTTGGTTATTTTAATCTCACTTACCCAAACAAGACTACATTTTTTTTCTTCTAAATTATGTTTTTTTTGCACTTTGTACAGAGCACACTTTATTTTCTTTGATGTATGTAATCAAAGGGTTAACTGCCAGTGAGGGACTGAACTTGCCAGCAGGAATGGAGCTCAATCATTTTAATGAAATTTTCACAAAACCATGTGCAGGAGCCAGCGTTTCTTGGTATCTCTTTTGGAATATATATATTTTCTATTGGCAACAGTGGATTCACACACTCTCCCATTTGAGACAAGGCCATTTTGTTTATCCCATTACAGACAGGGGCTCTGATTCTAAGAGCCTGCTCAAAAATGTGATTTGTCCTGATAAGCCAATAAATGCTCCTTCATCAGTTTAGTGTTCAAATCCATTCAAGAAGCACTCTCCTTAGCAGAACAGAGTGGAAGAACATTACTACAAGTACAAACAGTACAAAAACATTCATTGATCTGATGGATCAGAAGGATAAGCTTCTGCATCTCGGCTGAATGGCAGTGACTGAATCTAAACATTTAAAAAAAAATCTGATTTTGAGTGTTTTTTAAGTTAGGCAACTTTCAGACAAATTTTTTTTTCTTTCAACTTCAACCAAAGTTGGTGGCTTTGAGCGGGAGCAGGTGAAACCCAGTCTCGTGTGGGAAGAGAGCACTAATTAATTCAGTAAGGTGAATTGGTTTGGAAACGCCTGTGAATCCTAACAACACAGGAGGTCTGGGGGGTCTACCAGGCCTAAACTGTCATCAGGGAGGCAGACGACGAGATGGTTCACATTAATTAAATCTGCCATATGTTGGCACACTTCACATCCAAGGCTAATGCCAAACTATCAATTGTTTTAGAAATTAAATCTATTAGGACTTGCACACGAGAGAGTGAGTGAATCCGCTGCTTCGGTCCTCTTCCAAAGGGAGCCAGCAACGTGGCCTCTGGTGCTGTTATGTTTGTCTTTGATTGTTGCGTTACATTATTCCAAAATTAAAATAATACATAATTGGTGTTTGAAGGATTAAAGGTTTGTCCCTTTTGGATGTTAATTAAACACTTTGCTGCTTCAGATGGAGCAAAGGTGTAAGTTTTTATTTGGTTTTCTGAAAGAATAATTTTACAATGATGTGGTTTACAGAATCTTCTTTCAATGGCATCAGGTGAGTCGGCATCTCAGCCATTTGCTCTGCTCCCTGCAGTTTGGGAGTAAGATTATCTCTATCGAGAGCACAATCGTCAAAGGAGTTTTGGAGGTCTTTATTGCAAGTAATTAGATTGCCGTCTTTGAGAACCCCTGAAGGCCCTGTCAGTTCACCCCCTGTTGTGATCATCTACACATGGATTTTTTTTAAATTATTCTCAGTAGTGAGTTTGTAATTGTGAGTGTAAGGACTTGCTGGGTTCTTTTTGTCGATAGCATCCTCATGGAACAAAGCTTGATGGACCTGGGGATCAATAATTCCTCAAACGTCTTCAACAGGGATTAACTATCCCTCTGTGGGAGCTTCTCAGGTCAAAGCTTGGCTCATTTAACAGCTAATTAGTTGCTTTCTTTTGAGCATGAAGCATCTGTTTCAGCAGAACATACAGTTAACGCTGAATTTGCACATGCTGGTCAGTGAGAATACTGTGGCCCTGCAAGAACAAATGGAGTCTATGGTTATATTCACCGTCAGTGGCTTGAGAGTTACTTCTTTTATATTTGTTTTGATCAATAGTGGCAGATTCCCTGCAGTATATTTGTTTACTTGATTAATGTCAAATTGTCTAGTGGAGTTTTTAAGCACAATTCCTTTTCAAACAAGAGCAAATCATCATGACACCGGAGTGGAACATCAATTGTCCTTCCATTAGCCGATCTATCAAGCCTGCGTGCCACTGGCAACTTCTTCTTCCTATTAGATTTCAAGACAAATGGTGCAGCCGCTGCTCTGTTCATTACTCCTCCAGATACCAAACTAATGTCTATCTGTGTTTTGCTGTAATTGTGTTCGCTCTTGTTAATGTGGCTGCAGACAGTGTGTGCTGTGTGTGGAATAATACACAGCCATGACACAAAGCATACCAGACTACACTACAGGTCCCTTCACAACAGACCCCTCTGATTATATTTATGAAATTCAATTACTCTGACACAGACAGATGGACTTGTTGTCAGTGGGGACGCTCGTCATTTGTTAGCATCAGCGGACATGTCAGCCCTGAGGTACTGACGGGGCCGAGGCTGTGAGCTGGTGAACAAAAGAAGGGAGAGGAAGACAGAGAAGAGCAAGAGGAGACCCAGTGATCAATGTTCACAAGCAGGCCAACCTACTGGAGCCCCGAAGAGCATGCTGTCATTTTTAGGAATAGTACTTTCTTTCTGAGAGTGAAATGTAAAGTTTGCTATCAATATTATGTATATGCGTTAAGCACAAGGCTGAATGAGAACTGGGTTAGCTTCGCTCAACATAACGACTGGAGGCAGGGAGGAAACAGCTAGCCTCTGTTTAAAATTAAACTTAAAAGTATCATATATATGATTTAGCTTGTCTGTTTAAACCATTAATGATACAATATTGAAAGAAATGTTAAAATTACATCGGCAACCTCATGGACTAGAACGTCAGTTCTCCTAGCCAATACATAGTCTGACACACAACCCATTCATAACACCTCAACATAGCATTTATATACTCTCTTCTCAGATTATACAAAGAAATATGTTGATTAGTGAGCTTGAAGTCAGGCATCTTGCTAGCTGTTTCCAGTCTTTGTGCAAAACTAAGCCAGCCAAAGGCAACAGCACAGATTACAATTTACAATAAAAGGCCCAACCTCTCATCATGGAGAGTACATCTGAGCCTGTGAGATTTGCTGCATAGTGTGTATCTATATATATTGCTGTCAAGTCACAATATCTCAATATCTCCACCAGTATTTTTACCATTCTTTTTATAATCTGTCACTTGCAAGTCCCCCGACTAGGAAGTAAAACCCTGAGGCTACATCTAAACTCATATGTTTCCGTTTTTAAACCACAGCACCTTTTTTCTAAATGCTTTTTGTCTATAATTAAATGCCTGAAAACGAATCTCACATGACTATTCACATACACTGTAAGTGCGGGTGATCGGTGTGAACAGGAAGTAGATTGGTTACTCAGTTACAGAAAATACAACATAGTATAATTGTATTTGTTAATAATAAAAGGTTGTGCTTGATACTTAACATCTTCTTCTATAATCTTCCCCTATAAACTTGGCTTCTTAGGGCTGATAATTGCTCATCGCTCCAATAACAGCTTGCTTCCACCACATGCAGTAGTAGAATTATAAAATGTAACTGCACAACAACTGCTTGTATAGACAACAAGGTCAGCAACGCCTGTACTCCATTATCTGTGTTGAATTAACCTGGTAGTCGATCGATAATTAAGGCTCCTGTTTGTTTTCTTCCGGCACCGTGATGAATCAGGTAAAGCTAAGACCCAATCAAGTAGCGAGCAAGGGTGTCCACGGCGACCTTTTCAAAAGGTCCCTGGGATCCCAGGCAACACAACGGAGCATCCCCGGAGTTTTCAAACTAATGTAGCATTCTAACTCTTCGTTTCTGGCGTTTTAAAACTCTTGAGTAATGTGTACGCTATATGCATAGAATTAGTCAAATATATGCGTTTTAAAATGGAAACGTAGTGTGGATGTAGCCTGAGTGGTTGCATCGATATTAAATACAAAAGTCAAGGGGAAATTGACTGTTTGCAAAAGCAACTTGTCGTCTTTGATCGGCAGCATCCTCAGGATACCGAACAGCTTACAGCTATCCATGCTGATGTGTTTGTAGTCAGGGTCCATCTCCCCACTGTCTCCACTCCATCCAGTCTGTTCCTTTTCAACATGTTGAAATTGGATGTCTCGTATGCCATTTCGATGAATATGAAATCTATTCAAATGAAACGGAAAGGAAAAGATACAGCACTTGGTCCTTTAATCCAGCTAGAGGCCGCTGTGTTCGGTGCCCTTTGTTGGAGTGAATTATGGATGAGTCTGAAAATTAAAGCTAGTTGGGAATTCATTGAGGAAGTGCTGACAGTGTTGGTATACCTTTATCTACCGTGGGAGCAGTATAGGGGGGAGGTGGGGGGGGGGGGGGGGTGAAAACAGAGAAGGATGATGGTTCAATGCAAAGTATGTTAGGTAAAGACTAGGAGAATAGGAGAATCTGTGTGGTTCAACAGCCCTGAAACCTTCAGCTGCTGCAAGCTGGGAGAAGCTGAGTGGGCTGGAGAAGCTGAGGCCAAACCAAACTCACAGACCAAGGCTGTAAAGCATGACGCGTGATCCGATTCTGAGCCTGCAGGGTTGTTATCACACCACCTTCCTACTGTCTCTGTGATACCACTGCCCACGCCCACACTGCTTTAGTCGTCCTCGTTCAAAGGACTTCCATAAGAGAACATTATATGAAAATATAAAATCCCACAGAAATGTTCACACCTCCTGTTTTCTGAAATTGGGAATGAAAAGAACAAAGAGATGCCAAGGAGGAGGGGTGTGGAGGAGGGAAAGAGGGGGAAGCAGACCAATACCTGCAACTAAAACATCTGAGTGTTGCTCACTTGTAAAACATTTGGATTGGTTTTCCAAAACCTTCCGGAAGAAAGACTCTCCTCTGGGTACCTTTAGACCTTTAGATTTTAGAAAAAAATGTTTAATGCCAAAATTCATTCAGGTATAAGGGATGTCAATTAAAAGAAAACACAATATTCTCATCTTCTAAAAAGAAAGTGTTAGGACCGGCTGTGAGCTCCGGCGGTCTGGACCCAAAAGCAAGACGTGGACAACAGGGGAGTTAGGTGAAACCACAAAAGCAACTTTATTGCTAGGCACTCAAGCACAGGTGGTGGATACTCGTGGCTCGTGACAGGGCTGGTGGTGTGACTCGTGGCTCCGGAAGATCCCGCTCGGGGATTCATCTGGCGGTTGTCTCGGGAAGGCTTGCGTGTGCGAATGCATGCGTAGCAGTCTCTCGACGGCGTGATCCTGGTTGCAGGCTGGTTTTATCTGCCGCTTGATGTTGGACGAGCTGCAGCTGCGACTCACCCGGCTGTCCTGCATTCCCCTGATTGCGAGAGGGAGAGAGATAAAGAGCGGGAGAGAGAGAGAGGGAGGGAGAGAGAGAGAGATATATACGGGCTGTCGCCCCGCCGATCCTCACAAAGAGAATTGTGTGCAGGGATTATACCTGTCATGGAAGCTATTTGTTTCAGCTCTAATCCTCTCTGTCAACATCATTTAGTGAAATGATGTTTTAGAAATCTAGTTGACTGATCATATTTGGCCCTGAGATTGTTGGTTTTCTGTGCCTTAATTTCATATTTGAGTGGGTGCATTTGCTCAAAAGATATGTGCTTTGTCTCGTAGTGGGACTTTACTCTTAACATATGAGACACTCTGGGTTTGAACTGCCCGTGCAAAGAATAAACACATAAGATTCTGTCCATTCTTGGTTAAAGGCTCTGTTTTTGTTTTATCCACTTTTATCTTTTTTGAGCTCACCATATGAAATAACTTCTTTGACTTGCATACTTTATCATCTCTCCCCTGTGTGTGCATTTCTAACTCGAGTCGTGCTGCTTATTGGAATACACATATTTGACTGGATGAGTATGAGATGAGATGATTTACAACCCAAGCAGGGAGACCTTCCTCGACCGCTTATTTACCCTTTAAGGAGCCGCAGAAGAAGCCTATTGTTACACACCTCATGTTTGACGCCATTACTCATTTTCTCTCTCTTACCAGACCTCCTATGACTGCTTCATTGTGCATCATGGGGAAACAAATCTCAAAATAGGCCAGACATTTCATTAGCTATAAATGCCTTTTAAAATAAAAAAAAATGTCTACTGCCTATTACCTCAGATTGTAAAATGCCTGATTACCCTTTGCAGTATTACAGCAGTTAAGCATCCACCATATGCCCTTGTGGCGTGTGTTTTCCACCAAAAAGGGTGATAAAGGACAAGCTCATTTGAGTATTTAATATTGTAAAGATGTAAAGCCATGATTTAGATCCTGCTGACAGATAAGAGGGGGCTGTCCGACCTCAATCATACATGCAGATAGTGCTTTAATGTATTGCTGTTGTTGAAGCTTATTCGCTGATGGAATACTTGTTGAGGTTCACTGGTGTCTTTTTAAACTGCAGTGTGTGATAATGCTGACGGTGCTAAATTTGACAGGGGGCGGGGGGCTGCTTGCATTTACCTTGAGGAGCTCTGATGCAGCTCCACCAGCTGTCCTTTTGATGTTCGCTGTAAAAGACCCTTATTAGGATCAGTGGAAAACAAAATAAATAAGCTGAGAGTGAAAACAAATGCTGGGGAGAGATGTCCTAATGCATTTAATGTTAAGTTGCTTAGAGAGAGCGCTGAGACAGAGAGGTAAAGATGGCCTCTGAAGAGCAGCGGTACACATGGAGGAGGGCTTGTGCGTTTTTTGTGTATCTGTACTGTGCTCATGGGGGGAAATAATAGCATTTGAATGATGAGTGTGACAGAGGCTGATGTCTGCTCAGGGCCCGTGTGGCTCCAGTAATAAAGATACTGGGGCTCAAAGTGGTTTCATTCTATCTAAAATGCTCCTTAATCTCTCCATAAAGGACATCTCTGGCTCCCAGTATGGAGAGTGAAAAATGCAACCTGTTGGTGCCAGTGCTGCTAGGATTTTAATGGTTGTGTCAATAGAGGTAAAGCTGCTGAGCTTAAATTTCTGGCGAGCTTAATTTATTTTCTCATCGTTTTTAAGCATTTTTAGAAAACATTCAGACAGGGCTATGATACAACAAATGCACTTAGCTTGTGGAAATTACAGCCAACCAGCAGTATCTCTCAGCAAATTCTACAAATTCTACATATTGCGTGCTGTGAGAAGCTATCTTTAAGTGCTGATGCAAGTCTGATATAACATACGAATAGGAGATGTTTCTCTGGTCATCAACCGGATCACAAGTCATTTTAACTGGATTGTCAATATGCTGTGTGTTCTTCTCTCACTGGGCACTGATCATTTTTTTAAATCAATGCTTTCCTATAAGGAGGGTAATTTGTGAAATGCACAGAGCGTCAGAAATTGTCCTCTGCCGCTCTGCTGCTGGATGTCACCTTTGTCATTATGTAGCCTTATCTCCGTTACACTGCATGAACATACAGGTACACACATGTTTATGTATGCTCATGAGCACAGAGGATGACATTGATTTTGACCAAAGCGTGCGGTTATGTGTCAGCGTTGACGGCGAGAGAGAGCTCATCATTTGACAACTTTGTGGCTGCTTGCCAGGATAAGGACCATAAAGAATCGACTATGGGATAATGAACCTGCATGACACACCTACAGCTGGAGGGTCAACTGCAAGGACGTCTCACAACCTCCTTTGCTCCCACATCTCATTACGAGCAGCGAATGGTTAAGGCGGGTGATTACAGACAGGTGTCAGGGCAGAGCACAGGGGGGATTTACGTGATAGAGCTTATTTGACTGACACAACAGAGGTGGTGGAAGGTCAAGAAGGTGCTTATCAAAGCATCGTTGGAAGCTGGTTCATACTGTGTCTGTGCTCCTTGATACTGGTAGCCTGAAGCCTGTAATATGTATTCAATTTGAATAGTAGGAAAAGCTTTTTTCGATGGAACCAATGTCAAAAATATGTTTTAGCAATTAAATTGTGGGCACCATGTTGCAAATAAAATAATTAAAATGAATTATGTCTGTGGTGTCTTGAGTTTAATGCACATTCAATTAGTTGCTATATTAATGTGATTCCCTGCAGGAATTGCAGTTGTATGAGAATACAGCAGTGGAGATTATTGTCCCCTCAAGCCTTTCAGCTTGATTGTGGTCTTCCTCCTCAACCTGCTAACAAGCCTCGACCTTCACACGATGTTTTTAAGTATGGTGCTGTAAAAAAAAAAAAGAGTATGACCACAAGCCATTAACAGAATAAAACTGGTTTCTCCCCCTTTATACATCTTGGCTTGAGTCCATAACTCCATAAGTTATGTCACCTTTTTGGACACAGTCAGTACAATAATAAGTCATTAAGAACATAATGGGAACTGTCATTAGAAACAATTCTCAGGGAACTGGAGACAGGGCCTGTCCGAGGGCCAGCCATATCCGTTGTACAAAAAGAAGTCAACTGGACCTGAACAAGTACGTAGAGGAATATGTGGGAAAGTACAAGGTGGTGAGTAAACAAGTCCAGATGTTTTCAGGTTGATGTGCTAGAATCTGATTGGTGGAAAGTGACGTGAAGGGAGGTATATTATCCTGATTTAGGGATTCTGATTCTTTGGAAAATGTTGAACTTGTTATCCGATTATGATCTTGAACAGAGTAATAAATGGTAGTTGTGCGAAATCTAAATCCTGTCATCTCTTCATTTGCCACAACAATCTCCTCCCATCTACTCTGACCTCTGTTATGTTGTCCAGCTGGGCAGCGTAGATCAGTCATTCCCAACCAGGAGTTACTTGAAATGTGAAAAGAATGTAGAAAAAATATATGCACATATTGAGTCAGCTGTAACACTGCACATTCAGAGTGTGTGGAAACTACTTAAAAAGCAAACAGATATGTCTAAAAAGTTAGCTGAAAAGGAACTGGATAAATAAGTAGCTTAAAGAGATGGATAAACAGTTAAGAGCTGGCTAAAAATAATGGATAGTGGTTTAAATATGTCAATGAAGAGGTGCTTGATTTCATTTGAAAGTGCTTTGGGGTGTGTCTAACAAGTTCAGGAACCACTGATGGAGATTAACAGCGTGCTATTTTGTATTTTCCAATAGCAGCATGCATCTCATATTTGTTACCCATATTGATAAGACCTAAATTTGTCAGCCCAGTTCAGGAGACAGAAAGAGGTTGCTGGTATTGAGTGCAAAGAGATTGTTAATTAGCTGACGGCTGACTCAGGCCACTTGCAGCTTTGTGTGTCAGGGTGGTTATGGAAAAACCGATGAAGCACATCTCCCCGGGTGTCATAAAGCTTTGCTTTATGGCCAGTTTGTGTAGCCTTGCAGATTAAGTTCAAAGAAAGAGAGCCAATCTTTTCTCCATGCATCTTAAATCCTGTTTCTCCTCAGCTGGATGTGTAGATCAATTCTGTGGTCTGCGCTGAGATATCCCTGGTGTCAGCAGCTATAGGGCAGCAACAGGAAGGATGTCTAAAAATACATTATTAAAGGGACAATTTCACCTCAAATGTAATGGTACTCACAGCATGACCAACACTCTGTTAGATACTTTCCTTTGGAGTGACTTTTTTCCTCCGCATATGCATTAAAGCTCATAGCTCCCCATGGGGTACAATTGCAGCCTTCATAAGAAGGCAAGACATGATTGATGCAATGAGTTCCTCCTTAGAAACTACTTGCAGCATTTATCTCAAGAGAGCAGCTCTTCATGGAGATGAATGGCACACTTCCTTTAGACACAAAGACCCATTTCAAATGTGGGAACTGGCAGAAAACCTGCAACTGTCTAATCTCTAAATATACTATAGACAGCTGGCACTGCTGAATGATCCAGGTATTTTTCTGTTTAGGGTCAAAGTTAACTTAAAATGAGGCACAGTGTGAGCAGCATGTGTTCTCTTGAGCTGGAAACACAAGCCAAATACAGGGGGATTACAAGATAAAAGAGTTTGCACTGTTCTCTGTTTTCTTACATATGAATCATTTATTTTAAAAAGTCTGGAAAATACAAACCGTAGTTACACTGACAAAAAATGTTCAAACACATCCAGTCATAATATCATAGCAGATAATCAGTATTAACACATATGTTCTCATATTCTCAACATCCTGACTTAGAAATTGAGCTTTTGTGCGCTGCAGAGGATATATATATATATATATATATATATATATATATATATATATATATATATATATATAAACCCCCCTTTCTTCCTGTGTTACTCTACAATGGCACCTGATCTTGCAATAGTTTTTTTTCTCTCGTTTGAATACAAACGTTGAATAAAACAGCGTAATACATCGCATCATGATTCAGGGTTTTGCTGAACAAGTCAAAATGTGTTTTCAATCAACACATACAGCAGTATAGACTTCATTCTAGATCAATACCGTTGCCTGTGTCACAGACGCTTGACATTTGGCACTTTCATATCTTTAGCAAAACCATAACAAGTTATATTAAATTACTTTAGGCATTATAAAAAAAAAAAAGATAAATTACACATTCATGTAATCAGCATCATGACAGAGTGAAAAATCAGCTGCAATAAATAACCAGGTTTAAAAAAAGAAAAACAACTATAATCTACCATGTGATTGGTTGAGATGTCCTGTGTTCCACTAAACTGTGAGACAGGTTTCTGAGTTCAGCTGCAGAGTGAACCTGCTTGTATCCCAGCAGAGCCAGAGTGTCATTGCACAGATTCTGCACAGTCCTCACGATGTCAAAGCCCAGACGAAGCCTCCAGCTCTCTGCTGTCTGTCTGGAGTCTCTCGTGGTGGAGTACCTGTAGTTCCACTCTGAAGGGGACGACGCGTTACTGTTGGTGTTCTTTTCAATCCACATCCGCACCCTGTCCTCCATCTCAAGCCCCACAAAGCTGTAGATCTCAGTGGCCTTGTCTTTCGGATTGAACGCTAGGTCCTCATAACGCACCAGCAGGTAGCGTCCCCGCAGCCATGACGGCCTTTGCAGGCCTGTTTCTGCAGAGGCCGCCATGTCTTTGCAGGTACTGGTGATCTGCGTCAGGTCTACATATCGAGGCTGCCGTCCCGTCGCGTTCCATATTTTCCAAGCGCGAAATTGATCTGAGAAGGCCATCATGCGTGAGGCGAGGATGGCTCTGGGGTCTCTCACCAGATGGACAATCTTCAGGTCCAGACGGGGATCCTCTGTCAGGGTGCGCAGGTCCCCCACCTCAGGGACCCTTACAGTCTTAATGGCTACATGTTCCCTTGACAGACATGACATAGAGGCTTGGGTGAGGTTCAGGGCCCCACACTTCTTGGGACACCAGGTTTCATCAGGCGTAATGGAGGCCGCTACATCCCCTCCATCCAAGCACACAGGAGGGGAACAGAGTGCGTGGCTGGAGCTTCGGCGGAAGAAGGAGCCTGTGACGTGGTCCTGGGGCTCCGGACGTATGTAATTCTCCATGAAGTGAAGGTCACAGGTGTACAGATTGAGGAGGAGGTCCCTGTATGCTCCCAGGAGGGCCCGGCGGTCCAGAGTGCGACGCAGCCTGCTGCTGGAGTTGGTGAATGCCTGCTGGACGTGATAGAGAGGTTCAAATACATAGAAGATCCCTGGGTGCTGGTTGAGGAGTTGCCCGGTGAAGGAGGAGCCGCTGCGTGTGGTGGCAAACAGCAGGATGTGCTTCCGAGGCGAATCGACCGGCATCCAGCTGTCATCGCACAAGGCTCTCCACCTAGAGTCTAGAGGGAAGAAACAACCAAGTCATTCGTTATGTTACATGTTTAACTCATGTGATGCATCATGAAGTCTTACAACAAGCTTATTAACAACTATACATAACACAACCTGTTTTACATGTTTCCTAGAGCCAGGTTCTGATAAAAAAAGAGTAGTTATTTCACCTATTCCAGAAGAGTTACTTCAGCTCATAAAAGAGAAAATAGCGGTTTTCATCATAATTCAGTCCACGACTGAACGACTGAATCAAGCCAATAAAGCTTAAATAATTTAGATGGTAAACATGCCTGAGTAAGTTGCTTGTCTGCCGGTGGTTACCGAAGGGGCTTATGAAATGGCGGATCTCTAAATATAGTGCAAATAGCTAACGTGTAATTACTGCTGATGAGGAGTTGATTGCAAAGGGGATGTTACTTTCATACACAGGAGCTACAGCTACAGCTGCACTATGAGAGCGGATTAATGGAGATAAATTGGAGGATAATTGTAAAACGAATCACACATATTTCATTTCTCTATCCTCCCCACTTGTTAGGAATTCCCTCGTTTAATGATCTGCTTTCCTTTTTCTTCATTTTCAGTCACAGTTTAGATTCTGGCTCTTTACTAAATCTCTTTGCGTTAATATTACCAATCAAGTGTGTGTCTGTGTGTCCCCCCTTTTGGTGCTGCACAACCAAGTTTTGGAACAATACACATACATTTTAGGTAGTTTCTCTTTTTTTTGTGAAATACATATCAGCTTATATACTGGTTTTGCTCTCCTGTAGCGAGGAAGGACAGTATGGGGGACAATCTTGACCGGCTATGGAGGCGTACCTCTGTGGTGTCTGGTCTGGCAGCGGTAGGTTCCCTGACAGGGCCCAGACAGAGAGTCCCTCAGGGTGCGGATGGCTGTGTACTGGACCCCAAGAGACGCACACACAAGCAGCAGCACCGTCTTCCAGGAACACTCCATCCTGCCCCCCCCTCCGGCTCTACATCCTTCACGCTGACGCCAACGGGGAGGCACAAAGACACACACAATGAGATTTACTTTTGATGCATTTTCTCAGCTTCATTCATGTGCAGCTCCCACTCCTTTACCCCTGCAGCCTTCCACTGATGACCAACGAGCAGCTCTTTCTGGAGCAGTTAGGATTCTTGCTCAAGGGCACTTAAACAGGAGAAGTATGTCACATTAACTTTTCCCTTTCAGATTTCCCTTGACAGTTCAGAGTGTGAACGCTTATCCTACTCATTGTGTAACAGTGTTGTGAGAAACAATCTATAATACGCTCATGTCTGTACTTAGCTTAGCATAAAGACATAAAGGGAGTAAACAGTTAGTCTGGGCTCTTTCAAAAGGTGACAAAATCATACCTTTATAGCTCTCTTAATAAAATGTTATATCGTGTTAATTGGTGAGCTTTAGAGGTTTTGGTAGACAAACGTTGTACCTTCAGACAGCTAATAGCTGTATTCCCCGGTTTCCAGTCTTTAAGCTAAACTAAGCTAACCCGCTAAGAGTATTTAACAAAATGTAAAAACAAGTATTCCTTGAGAGTACATATATATGTCTGTGTTTCTTAATAAATGCAGAATGAAGGAGAGGTTTCTCTCTCTCTCTCTTTCCCAACGGAGCAAACAGACAGCACCTTTAAAATGATTTCTACCAAAAGTTGCCAAAAAGCTTTGGGTAAACAGGTTCAGAATTTGCTTCCTAAAGGATCCACAGAGGTCAGACCTCTACTGCAAAATATTAGCAGTATTTTCCCTAGCTACAACATCACCACTATTCAAGATATAGCCTTCCCGGCGCACAGTTGCATAATTGCATTTCATTTTTGCTTTCCTCTCTTCTGGGTAATTAAGCCTCTAAGCCCAGCAGAGAGCTACATACCCAGATAAATATAGCTGTCGTCACATAGATGAGCGGAGAAGTTTCTTTTGTACACTTTTGAGTTTTTTGCTACTGGGCATGAAAGAGCAAAGGGAGATGTGATTTTCCAAATGGATTTAGAAAAAAAAAAAAGGAGCTGCCATCCATTTGTCCCTTTGCACCAAACTAATGGTAGGTAATCACACCAGATCCCTGGGTGCAAAGAGTGTCTCCATCACTCACTGAGGCAATCATCATCAAAACCACAGGTATATATATATATATATGTCATATTACTGACAAAAAATAATATTCCCTTCCTGTTTGCTTCTTCACACCCTTTTTCTGTCACTCTCTATCCAATCTGCCTCTTGTTCATTAATGATGTTTATGTGTCCCTGGCAGACTCGTATCCTCAGGAATGTATCACACTGAGCTCAGATTGGCTTTTGATGTTCCATTAATCACAAACAGCGCAAAACCAAAGACATTTACTATGTGGGTGAGGGGAAAAGAAATTGAGTTGACATCATGAGCCATTCTGTTTGAATACGGCAAAAAACAGCAATCGTGGAATGAACCCATCAGGAGGAAAACTTTGTTAGTTGCAGACAGAATGACGGAGTTAAGGATGCTGTACTGTTTGTCTCTTTTTCCAGAGCAATTTTGAAGCTGCACAGTGTGTTTGTGCATTTGTTGAAAGACAGAAAAGATGGGTGAAAAGGCAAAGAAATAGAAGCATGCATGACTGCAGATAATGAAAATCTTTGACCAAGCTTCTTACCATCTTTGACACTCGAGAAAAGAGGGAGAAAAATCTGTCAATTTGACAGTCCTGCCATCCATACTCAACATGTAGTGCACAGCTGGCTGACCAAGGCACATCATATGATTCCTCTGCGACAGGTTTTGTTTTCCTTTCCAGTTGTGATCGGGACTCAGTGCCTCCTCTGCTACACACCCTGCTGCCCTCTGGAGAATGAGGACAGATGCTTCAATGGATTAAAGCAATTTGATCTGCAAGTCCTCTTTTCTCCCTGCTTATAACTCCTCCCGTACCGAAACTCACACCGGGAATAATAGATACTCTGTCAACAGCTGGAAAGGGACTACGAGCTTCAGATGTCTGAGCTTTTGTTTTCCCCAAACAATAATAGTGCTTACAGGGGATAAAAGCCTCGGGACAGGATCAACCAGAGATTACACTGTGCGGTGCACGCTGCTCTGGCAGGTTTGAATTGTAAATTCAGCAGCAGTTGCTGCTGCTACGTTTACATAGCTAGCAGCAAAGGTGTTGGAGGTAATGACATTTGGGCATGGTGCAGGAAAGGCAATTGCCTCTGTGGAAAATAAAGGCAACAAATGAGGTTAGAAGTTAGTGATGAGGATGGGACTGAGGGATATGGAATGCAAGTGATTGAGGGATGTGACAGTGCCAAAGATTTTTCTATTAAGGCACCTCTGTGTGTTCACAGATCTTCTGAGTGAGGCAGTTATTGGCAACGATCAATCCTGGGAAACAGAGAGTTGAGCAACAGGATAGCAACGCAAAGAAGAGCTTCAAATCTCCAGTTTGTCTTTCTCCCACTGTTCTCCATCTGTCTACCTTTTCCCTGTCTCTTTCTGTCTCTAAAACAACGGCACATACACACACGTATACATGCAGAGTGCCACAGGCGTGAGGCAGAGCAGAGCCACTGCGGCGTGCAGAGGAGCTACTTCTGACCCCGGGCTACAGAGGAGCTCCTGTGATCGGAGAGACGATGAATCTTGTCCTACATGATTCCTCCAGCACACACGGAATAAAGGCGCTATATGCAGAAGAAGGAAAAACAGTGGGCTGTTTGAGTGTTAAATTAAACATAACTAAGAAAATAATAGAGTAAAGTTAAGGGGGGATGAAATGTATTAATAGAATAAGAGACCTGCAATTTCAGCACAGTACCCAATGAGCATGTTTCTGTAATAAACGACTATGGTCAAAAGACGTTTGAAATTGTTAGTTTTTTTCTATCTTCTTCTACATTGTGCAAATAATAGCATATCTCTGTGTTCTACTCTGTTGCCTTTAATGTATTTTTTTATATTTCTCTTGGTTATTTGTATATAATATGTACATATGTACAACGAGAGCAACGTGTAACCAGAGTCAAATTCCATCTATGTGTAACACACATGGACAATAAAGCTGATTCTGAGTCTGATATTCATTTTAGAACCGAAGAAACCACATCCGAATTTCTCAGCTAAAAGACAGTATTGCAAATCCTGGTGAAATATGGTCTAAAAGTGAACTTTTAATCACAAACTACAAATAGTCTTTCTTTCACTTTTAACGTCTCATGGCTCACAGCAGTAGAAATTAAATACCTAGTCATAGTACCACATCAACAGTTTCCACTTACACAACAATGACCATGTGACACAGGCAACAATTAATTTGTATTTATTATGCAACAATATACATATAACATAAACAATGTACTTTAACTACAATTAAATTGAAAATACACGCTTGTTGAACTTAGGAGCTGGTCTCAGGTGGTCTGCCATATCTTCAAGTTGGACATCTGTAAATAAGTATTAGAATTTGTTTTAACTTTTGAACCAGCCTTGAAC
This sequence comes from Cottus gobio, assembly GCA_023566465.1. Taxonomy (NCBI): domain Eukaryota; kingdom Metazoa; phylum Chordata; class Actinopteri; order Perciformes; family Cottidae; genus Cottus; species Cottus gobio. The sequence continues at coordinate 10,793,343 of CM042223.1, read as the reverse complement.
GTCTTTTCACCGATGACATAGTCGTTTATTAAACGTATTTTCAACAGAAAGATGCTCCCTGGGATATTGCACAGTATATATTGTATATTGCTTGTATGTTGTGTGTAAAACAACAATATGTTGACCCTCTTCTTGTTTGTACATCGATTTGCTTAACTTTGTCTGCCCATGTAAACTATATGTAGCCCCACTCGCTTCCTGCAGTGTATTTCACGTGTGAAATGGTCTAAAAACTCAATTGTAAAGCACAGGGCTACAGCAACAGCCCATAAAGACAGTAGCCAATATTAATTTACACACATGTTTATATTTAGTCCATGCTTATAGCTACAGGCTAGCAGTATACAATTATACTAATGGTGCTAATTTAAATGTTGCATTATTGTAATAAAGTAGTTCAAGTACTTACAAAGTATGCAGTTAGCGTGAAGCTTCACGTTATGCCGTCCGCTCGTTCACTCCGGTAGAAGCAGCAGTACATGCTTCAAGTGTGCGCATGCGCGTTGCAGCAGTAAACGCGCTCGATATTTACGTGAAGGTACAGACGGAATTAAGGCATGCACTCTGCTCCCGTTACGATGTCCGGGGAGCCTCGTGCATGGCAGCTAGCATACAGTCTATAGTTCAATATACATGATGTTTTATATGAAACATTCAAAATCACGTCTTTGTGTAGACCATATTTCACTGACCAGTGTAATATATATTAAATACATAACCAACATCATCTCTCATTCAACCGACAACTGAACAAACATCCACATTTTCAAACAAACTTGTGTTTTGTGACACGTTGATGATGTAACCGCATCTTATATAAATATAACTAAATATAACTTAAAAACAAGTGTAGCATTCTTTGAAGAATGAAACAAACACATCTCCACAACATTACGGAGCATCATAGCAAAGCCCATAAAGTAAAACCACTGAACTCACTATAAGTACCGCTGAAACAGTTTAAGTCTCTGTGGATAGATATATTTACAGTTGTACGCCACATATTACCACTATCATAATACTCTTGGTCAGATTAGATCATAGTATTAGTTACAACAGTTGAACAGCTGCGCGTAAAATACAACAACAGATTTAAAGAAAAAATAACATGTTGCCTCACCATAGACGCACTCGATCAGATACAGAAGGACTTCAACGACCGGTTCCGTCCTGTGAGCTGCATTAGTAAAATTGTGTATATGATTATGTGTGTGCGTGTTTGTGTGTGTGCGCGCGCCCGTGTGTGTGTGTGGTTAGAGCGCTGCCGCCGGTGTGTCCAGAGCCGAAGTGGATTCAGAGCTAGAGATGCGCCATGGATGGAGAGCGGCGCCAGGCAGAGCGATGCGCGTCTCCCCCTCAGAGACCACACCGACTACTGGAGCTGAGTCTCTAGATTAAATGCAAGATTGCCTCGCCGTGCATTACGCTTTGATGCCGTGGGGTACGTGTCATTGCGTCTTGGAAATGCATCTTATCTTAACAGGCAGTAAATAGAACCAACATTGTGAGATCTCAGTCTAGCAAAAGAAAAAAAGAAGAAAAGCGGCGTCTTTTGCCATCGGGATTTAATTAGTTTGCAGGTGGAGGAGGATCAGAAATTTCCCATATTTCATTGAGGCAGGTTTCATCTGCTCCAGCCGGGCATCAACAATCATTTCCTACCGAGTGTCATTCCTCCTTGTCTGTCACTATCATGCTCTCTACAGGGTTTCTCACTACACACACACACACACACACACACACAAACACGCATCTCCCATGAGATAACAGTGGCACAATGACCTCTATTTTTCCTCATTCCAGTGAGGATGACTGCTATCATCAAATGTATGCCCCCCCCCCCCCCCCCCCCCCACACACACACACTCACTCTGCTGCAGACTCACAGTGTGCAGGGATAGGTGCCATATCATTGCCCCCGGTGGGTTACTGCGGGGTCAGACTTGGCCTTTGACAGCTTCATTACTCCTGGGAATGGGGGTCGATTCTGTTTGCACTCTTTCAGATTTATCCCCCGCTGTGGCAGAGTCACACTGGCTAAAGTGTGTCTTTACTGTGATGTGGAGACAGATTGGTGAAATAATGTCGCTGTTGTTGCTGCATCTCAGTTCTCACTTGTATCATTTCTATCTGTTGGATGATTTAAGCCTTAAACCTTCTATCAGTGGGAGATTAATTGTTCCAACTGTTCTACCCTCTGCATCTCACCCGTGTTTAAACCTTTCAGGCAGTACACACCAAAACAAAGGCAGACATGATCTCAGAAATATGAACTAGATGGCGGGAGGGCTACCTACGCAGATAGAGAACAGGCTTTTTCTGGCGATACAGGGCTGAGGCACATCACTAGCCAGAGGTCTTCCTGTACACGCACACACAAAGTACGACAAGCTGCCAAGAGCGCCTAGTGAGTGATACAAGGGTGTCCTGTCCTCCGCACCTCTCAGCGCTGATCCCTCGCTCTGCCTGCCTACGGCATCGATTCCCCGGCTCTGAGCAGCCGAACGCCCCCACAACTTCTTGGTGAGATTTGAAACAGGCAGAAAGAAGAAAGTTGAAATTTCTGTGAGCGAAAACTGAATCCTCAGCGGGCCTCCCTGTTTAGCTAAACCTACCCACACTTGCTCCTCACCACACACACATGCAAAGAGCTTAAAATCTGATGCACATTAGAGATTTGGAGTGCCTTTCATTTTCCTTTTCCAGAACTATCAGGCTCTCAACAAATACCTCGCCAATCTGCACTCTTTCTTCCGAATATCTCAGTGATCCACCCCATATCTGATATTTAACATGACAGCAGTCTTTCATCATAAAACGGATGGAAATGTAGCTAAAATCTCTCTACTATTCGGGATAACCTTGTCTCCTTAGCTCACTTTTCTACATCTTGGATGGAAACTTCCACTTTCTTTTAAAGATGCGATCTGTCTTGTCACAAGGCAAAGCAGGTCTCACTAAAGTTAAGATTCTTTCTTGTGGAGGAAAGCAAGTGTTTCTATACGCTCTCATTTGCGGGGGAAAAAAGCAGGCCCTTTATCCAGACCTCCTTCGCTATAAGAGCAACAAGCAAATAAATCTCATTTCACCTACAAGTGAACCAGCAGAGACAGCTACATTTATTTCATCAAACAACAGCTCACACTTCCTCTAGTTCCCGTGGCACGGCACTGGCATCGGAGAACATCTCCGGAGTTATTACTGCTTGGACAGTAGCAGAGTTAACCCGCCGGGCTCTGGCTAAAGGCATCAACATACTAACCTCCACCTTCAAAGGTGCCTTCAGACCACACGCTGTTTGGTTCAGACAGGAAGCAAACAGTGTGTTGCAAAGCAAACTTTCGCTTTGTGTCATTCGTGCAAATGTGACTGCTGGACCGTTTGTGACGTCTGTGTTTATTCTTCCCAAAGAGCCAAAACAAAACTGTAGAGAAGTTGTGTGCGTTTTTGTGTTCTGCTCAACAGAAGCTTTGGTTTCACCTTTATCTTTTCATTTCATTCACTTATTGTAAGTCGCTTAGGATAAAAGCGTCAGCTAAATGAAATGTAATGTAATTTACGTACATATGCCTTGATATCTAATTATTTGGATACTTCTAGTAACTTCGGGAAATTGCAACATAACCAACATAACCACTTGTGAAACAGTGACATTCTGTTTTTACGCTTTGATTTCTTTTACAGATTGAACAAATGTGACTTAAAGGATTTCTCAAAATTTAATTGAAAGATAGTGAGTGGGATTCTTAATATGTAGCATAATTTCTGCTCCCAGACACTGAGAAGGTCCATGTTTGTAATCAGGCTTTCTCCCCCTTTTTTAACAATAGATATGCAGTTTCAATTTTCTTTTACATCTCTTGACCGCTGATGGGGGGTCATGACTGAATTCAATGATGCTGACCCCAATCAGACTTCCATGTAGTGTCTGAGTCTGTTTGATTGCTTGTTATTAAGCCCACAGAACTTCTGAATGGGCTCACCTCAGCCCAGTGTTCAGTCGCCATTTAGTGAGAAGAAGATCTGACGTAAATTAGTTTCGCCCATTTCTATGAAATCTCCAAAACACAGAAGGAGCGGACCATCTTTATAAACTGAAGCTTTCAGCTAACATTTACTCAGCCGTGGTGTTCCCGTCCTCCTTGCCAATTTTGCAAGGCTTCATTTATTAAATTGAGGCAGGACGGGTTGCAAGTCGAGGTGCTGTGCTGCCGGCAGACTGAGAGAAATCCGATGAGCGACACACAGGATGATGAGAGGAAGGAGGAATGTGGGACATGAGGGATGAGAGAGTGAGAGAGAGAGAGGGAGAGGCTTCAGTGGAGAGGAGGAGAGGAAGAGCAGGCGGGGGAACGAGACAGTTTACACACGCCATCTGTGCATCAAAGGTGCGGCTGTGCTGGCTTGCCTTCACGATGCACGTCTGTGTGATTGTTTTTGAGAGATCTCTTGAATATAGATGGTCTCATTTTCACTCCCCCCGCAATTCTTTTTATTTCATCTGCACATGAGTGAGCAAGTCAGCTCTGCAGTTGTGTTGGTGAACCCTGCTGTGTGCAACAACAACAACAACAACAAATCTGCTTCCAAGCAAAGAGTTGTAATTATCTGCCGTATGCATGCGGGTAGCCTAACGCCATGTAATGAAATTAAAACTTTTTTCCTTTCTTTAAAGTTTTCTCCTGGCACCCATCAAGACATTCATAGACAACTCTTTTACTTCTTACATGCCAGAGGAGCCAATTACATGACTACGCCTTTTCTGGTCTCGCTCCCTTTGCTTGCAAGAAGTCTCTCTTCTCAAAATGTTCCCTCTGATGCTTCACATGAAAAGGTATATAAACTAATTGTCCCTCGTAAACATCTCACAGTGAGCACCATCATGCCGGGGGATTACGCAAACAGAATGATTACCTCTGCTGCACCTTCTACTCTCAAACAGTTTCATCACACAGGGGAGTTCAAGTTTTACAATTTGCCAGAGTATCACAGCATCACAGCCCCACGCCCACAAGTTTCTAAGTTATAGACTTCCGCTAGCAGACCGCTATTAGGAAAGAAACGCCCCTGGTGGCTCGTCTCCCTCCGGCCTCTAACATCACTATTTTATTTATTTTTCACTAAACAAAGGCTTCCCACTGCAACGGTTTTTCCTCCCAGCATTTTTGCTGTGAAACCAGCCCATCAGCAGTGCTCTCCGGTGCATAATTGGTGCCATTAGCACAACACATCACACACTTTCAGACAATGTGGCAGAACAGAGGCAATAGCGAGGTATACCATGCTTTCTCCCTCTCTCCCTCTCCCCCACTCTCTCTCACTATCTCTCTCTCTCTCTCTCTTTCTCTCCTCTCACCGCTCTCTATCCCCCACCAACTGTTTCACACTCACAGGGCTCACAGCCATCACATTTGTGGGAGTAATGGGCCTGGCAAATTAGAGCAGATCGGTCCTCCGCAGGCTCAGACGGGCAGCGACCATGGAGCACCGAGCAGACGTGCTGATTCCACAGAACAGTCTCCTGATCGGACAGAAAGAGGTGCCCTGGGAGGGGGGGCAGGGGGATCCATGGAGCTATCAAGTTCACATCTGCCGGCTGTGATTTTGATTGTTGCATTGGTGTGAGAAACGGAGTGTGTACGTGTGTGTGTGAGAGAAAACCTCTGGATAATCTTGAAATTCGAGTCCAGTCACACGTCTTCGGTGTGTTCTGCAGTAGTTGGATGAGCCCAAATGAACACAAGAGGCTCTGAGTAACAAGTTGTTGAAACACAATTTCCTGGCTGATTTAATTGATTATTTTCCTAACTTTGCTTCTGCCCTGCCACTGCGATGGCTCACATTTTGCTTATGCTCGAACAGACATGCAGCTCAGATAGAGGCAGACATGCAGCTGAAACCCGGCCTCCCACACGCAGATGCTCTGAGAGATGCTTCGACAATTAAGCCGATCCATTTAAAGTCTCTCACTGTAACTAGCCAAAGGAAGCCGGCTGCTGGATCTCGCTGTTCTCTGAGAGAGAGTAATACTTTACAGCTTTCGTCAAAAAGTGACAGGTGGTGACCTTTGACCTCGAGAAGGGGGGCAGGGAGGGGGGCGGGGAGGGGGCAGGTGTTGACCTTTGACCGCGGGGGGAGGGAGGGGGAGGGGGGCGTAGTCCCGCCCCTCGTCCAATGAGAATCGAGGGGCGGGACTAAGCTGTGAACCAATGAGAATCGAGTATTTTGGAATAGGGTAGGTCTTGGCGCGAACCAATGAGAATCGTGTATTATGGTTTCTGAAATTAACCGGGAAATATGAATTAAATAAAAGGCTTACGTTTTATCAGTAAACCCTCTCTTTCTCACACACACACACACACACACACACACACACACACACACACACACACACACACACACAGCACCATCAGAGCAGTATGAGCAGCTCCTGCTAGGAAAATGGTTTAAATAGATTAGTTTCAGCAACAGTTAGAGAATATATACCATACCCTCTAGGTGTTACTTTTAAAAAAGTGTTTTCCATCATAAAAGAGATTATCATGGGTTTAAAAAAGTCTTGAGCTTTCCCGATACGATGTTTCCCTCAGCAAGTCTAAAAGTAAATGAACCTCCTCACTCTATATCACAGGGTTTTCAACAGGACCTGTAAGATCCACCCACCCACCCCAGGGTCTTTGACTTTAACAAAGATCTCATTATGAAAGAGATCGATGATCAGGAGACATCACCCCAAACAGGACTTGCAGTTCTCTGGGTCATTGTATGACCCTTCGCAATATTCTTTATGAAAGACGTCCTTGATTCCTTGAAAAACTCCTCATCAGGTTTTGCTGACAACTGAGGATCTTTCCTGAAGGAACAATAACCCCAGTGAGTTCTCCATACACCCTGGTAAAAATATTACTTTTATAAAGGTTTCTCGATTTGGTGATGCCACCAGCATATCTAAAAGTAAATGAACCTCCTATCTCTATCTTAGAGGGTTTTCAAAAGCCTCTCTCTCTCTCTCTCTCTCTCTCTCTCTCTCTCTCTCTCTCTCTCTCTCTCTCTCTCTCTCTCTCTCTCTCTCTCTCTCTCTCTCTCTCTCTCTCCCCCTGTCAAGCAAGCAAAGCAAGCATTCCCACACACACAGAACAGAGGGACCAACTCATGTTACTAGTAGTTGTTAGGAAAATGGTTATTTTTCTGTTAGAGAATATATAGCATGACTTTACACATTCTTAAAGAGTCACACCCCTCTAGGTGTTTCTATCGCTAAACACAAAAGCAGCCCAGAGTTTCACAGGATTTGTAAGTCTACCCACCCTCCTTAAGGCATCTGACTTTAACAACAGAGGATATTAGGAAGAGATCACTGATTACAAGACACCTGTAGCTCTCGGGACACCTGTGTAAACACAGGTCACAATCTTAAAGAGTCACTCCCCTCTAGGTGTTACCATCACAAAAGCAGCCCAGAGTTTCATGGGAATTAAATAAGGATTTGTAAGATCCTGACACCTGCAGAACAGGGGAGCAACTCGTGTTTCGATGTTTCCATCAGCAAATCTAAAAGTAAATGAACATCTCAGAAGGTTTTCAACAGGACTTGTAAGATCCTGTAGAACAGAGGGAGCAACTCCTGTTAGGAAAATAGTTAAAATAGGTTATTTTCAGCAACAAATATAGTGCATGACTTTACACAAATCTCTCTCCCTCTACCCACCCTCCTTAAGGCATCTGACTTTAACACTAGAGGATATTAGGAAGAGATCACTGGTTACAAGACACCTATTGCTCTAGGGGTCACAGGAAGGCTGACAGGAGCCCTCCAAAGATCTTTACTGAAGGAACAATAAACACAGTGAGTTCTCCATACACCCAGGTAAACATATAAATAATGACCATTGTTAATGTGATGTAATGTAATGTTAAAATGAAAATCATTTAGATCCAATTGATGAAAATCAATTAGACCCAATTGATGAAAATCATTTAGACCCAGATGATGAAAATCATTTAGACCTACATGATGTAATTCAAACAGGGGGTCAGACTAGAGGTACACTGAGGCAGGTGACTAGGAGTAGATTCAACAACACTGAAACAAGACACACTTTAAATGTACCTCCCGTTGATCCTGGTGGAAACTATGCCTTATATTACGCTTCAGTGCTGGGGAGCCTTCGTGAGTTTTGTGAAAGACTCTTTTCAGAAGCTATGCGAGGTGATGTGGTACAACTAGAGCTGACTGATGAGAGTCTGAGGGGTAACGTCTCTGTTGTTTTAAGGGCTGGTCCTGACATGGATTTGGCTGGTTTTGAGGCTCTCCTAGAGAGGAGCATTCAATCCAATGCGTCCGTTATGGCTGATAGCGGTTTAGAACTGGTGGCTCAGGTGATCCGTAACCCTCGAGGCGGTGGCGGTGTTAAAAGAATGCTGGGAAAAATGCTAAACAATGAGGTGGTTGAAAAGAAGAGACGTTTCCTGTACGTTGTGCAAAATACCGGTAATCAACTATGCTTTGCCATCAATTTAGCTCATTTATTGAATCCCAAATTTTCAGACCCCCAAGCGGTTGGATTGGGCAGAGACATTCAGACTCGTGCGGGTCTATCCTACCAGACTGCGGTGACCTTTAGCGACATTGAAACATTTGAGAGGATTTTAGACTGTAAAATTGTAGTGTTTTACAGAGGGGATGAGAACCGAACCCTCTCAAAATTCCAGACAGCAACCCCAAGGAGGGAGAAAAAGCTGTTTATGTTTCTGTTTGAAAATCATTACTACGGCATTAGAAACCTCAAAGGTTTTTTGGGGGCAAGCTATGTGTGTGAACATTGTGATACCGGTTATGCCACTCCACAGAGTCACAGCTGTCAGGATCGTTGTTCAGTCTGCTTTGATCCCTCCTGTGCTTTACAGGCCAGGTCACAAACTGTCATTTGCGACTCCTGTAACAGAGTCTGTCGTTCCCTCTATTGTCTGAACAAGCACAAGGAGCCTGTCCTGAGAAAGAAGCAAATGAAGGCCGTCAGTAACTGCGACCTGTATAAATACTGTAAGGATTGCAAGAGGATTTACTACACAGCCATGAGTGGAAAGGGAGGCCCTCACACATGCCAGGCACAGCAATGCAGAATCTGCAAGGGCCCCGAGGGCGAGAGTCACCAGTGTTACATTCAGCCTTTAGCTCCAGACCCTGAGCATACAGAGAAATTGGTGTTTTATGATTTTGAAACCTTTGTAAATGAAAGAGGGGTTCACGTTCCTTTTTTGATTTGCACTAAAACGCTAAACGGTGAGAGGTGGAACGCTCAGGGTGTTGATTGTGCTCTTGACTTTCTCAGGCATTTCAGGAGACCCATGTACAAAAAAGCTGTGTTTATAGCTCACAATGCTAAAGGTTTTGATAGCTATCTGATTCTCAATGCCATGGTCCAGCAGGGCTTAAAACCTTCTCTGATTATGCAGGGCAGCAAAATCATCTGCTTCACAGACCCTGATTATGGTCAGAAATACATAGACTCGTTGTCTTTTCTCACCATGCGTCTAGCAGCCATGCCCAAGGCTTTGGGCTTTGTTGATAAAATCAAAGGCTACTTTCCCCACAGTTTCAGCTCTGAGGCTCACTTGAGTTATGTGGGGCCCTACCCCCCTCTCGACTGTTTTGGAGCCAATCGCATGAGTACGGGGGAGAGGGCCGAATTGGCCGCATGGTATGAGACGGTGAGCCAGAGTACTTTTGATTTTCAGAAGGAGGCTTTGCGCTATTGTCAGAATGATGTAGACATTCTTGCACAGGGTTGTGTGCTTTTCAGGCAAGGTTACATCGAAGAGACTGGTATTGACCCCTTCAGCTGCGCCACCATCGCTTCTGCCTGCATGAAAACATTTGTGACCAACTTTCTGCCTAGCAACAGCCTAGCGATACCTTCACCCCAGGATTACAGGTCTCAATTCAAAACGTTCTCAAACGCAGGGATCCAATGGCTAGAGTGGGTGTCACACACCGACAGTGACTTTATTCAACATGCTTTAAACACGGGGGAAAAGCGGGTGGGTGATTACTATGTGGACGGTTACGCAGAGATTAATGGGGTGAAACACGTGTGGTAGTTTCTAGGATGTTTTTATCACGGCTGCCCCTTGTGCTTTCAGCCTCACGACACCTGTCCTCTGACAGGCAGGCCCTTTGAAGAGATGCATACGGCCTGTGAGAAGAAACTACAGACGTTACAGTCTGTCCATGGCATGCGGGTGAATGTCATGAGAGAGCATCGCTGGGTAGAGTTGAAAAAAACCGACCAGGGGTTGAAGGATTTTCTCAGGGAATACAAGGCGCCTCAGCCTCTAGCCCCCCGAGATGCTCTGTACGGAGGCAGGACAAACGCCGTGAGGTTGAGGTACACGGCGGGGGCTAAAGAAAGGGTTGATTACGTAGATGTGATTTCATTGTATCCCTACGTTAACTGTGCATCCCCCTACCCTCTGGGTCACCCTGAAATAATCTACAAAGATTTCAAAGAGCCTCAAAGCTACTTTGGGTTAATCAGGGCCGTTGTCTATCCCCCTCATGAGCTGTACTTTCCCGTCTTACCGTACAGAACTCCCTCGGGTAAACTTGTGTTTACTTTGTGTCGTTCATGCGCCGACCTTAATTTCCAGGAGGGTCCTTGTACGCACAGCGATGAGGCCAGAGCGTTGACGGGGACCTGGGTCACCCCCGAATTCAACAAGGCCCTAGAAATGGGTTATCGTGTGGCAGAGATTACAGAGGTGTGGCATTTTGACAGAAGCAGTGATTCCATCTTTGTAGACTATATGCACACTTTTCTCAAGGGCAAGCAGGAAGCTTCGGGCTACCCTCCAGAGGCTACTGATCCGGAGAGCAGAGCAAAGTACATTAGGGACTATCAGGCCAATCAAGGTATTTTGCTAGATGCTGCCAAAATCATGTCTAACCCTGCTAAAAGACAAGTGTCTAAATTGTGTCTCAACAGCTTTTGGGGAAAGTTTGCGCAGAGAAGCAACATGACCCAGACCGTTCTCACCAGTGAACCGGAAGATTTTTTCAGCTATCTGTTTTCTGAGAAATATAATGTCTGAGAAATATAATGTCGACTACCTTTCTCAGCGACAGAGTGGCTCTGGTTCAGTGGAGTCACGGTGACAAGTGTGTAGCCCCTCCAAACAAGGTGAATAATGTTTTTGTAGCGGCCTTCACCACAGCTTACGGACGACTCAAGCTGTACAGTTATCTGGAGCAGCTGCAAGACAGGGTGCTGTACTGTGATACAGACAGTCTCATATATGTCACAAAAGAGGGGGAGCAGCTTCTCGAATTGGGTAATTATCTGGGGGATCTGACTGATGAGCTGGGTGGTGACTCTATACAAGAGTTTGTAGCAGCGGGTCCCAAAAGTTATGCCTATCAAACCAGAAACAAAAGAGCTGTGCTGCGTGTAAAAGGCATCACACAGACGCACGAATGCTGTGAAACGGTAAATTTTAACAGCATTAAAGAGCTGGTGGAGGGCTATGTGCACAACTCTGACGACAACACCTTCCTTGAAGCCCCTCAGCACGGGATCGTGCGTGATAAAAAGGGTTTCTTTCTTAGAAACTCTACATTTGTGAAAAAGTTTCGAGTGGTGTACGATAAGAGACGTCTGCTGGACCAAGGTCAGACCTTACCTTTTGGGTATTGAATAATGTTTGAGCCTAACCAAATTGAGCCCTTTGAGCCGAGACTGAGGGTTCCTTTTTCCTGCCAGATTGTGGGGCCCAGCGGATGTGGGAAAACCTATTTTGTAAAAAATGTTTTGGAAAACTGTCAACATGTGATGGATAAAGAGCCCGACAACATTGTATGGATATACACTTCATTTCAACCGTTGTATGCTGAACTGCAAAATAAAAATAAAAAGATTAAATTCATCAAAGGACTTCCTGATTCTTTCGAAGACGATGACCTGTTTCCCCCCGATCATAGTCACCTGATTATTCTGGACGATGTCATATTTCACGCAGCCAATCATCCGGAAGTGGTCAGGATTTTCACACAATACAGACATCACAGGAATATGAGTGTAATGATGCTGACGCAGAATGTTTTCCATCAAGGTAAACACAGTCGCACCATCAGTTTAAATAGCAACTACCTGGTGCTGTTTAAAAACCCTCGAGATAGATTACAACTTACTATATTGGCTCAGCAAATTTACCCGGGTCGAAAGGCCTTTATCTTGGAAAGTTTTGAAGACGCCACCAAAGATCCTCACGGTTATTTAATCATTGACCTCACTCCGGTCTGTCCAGAGCCATACAGACTGAGATCGGGAATACTCCCCTCCCAGTGGCC